>OY979670.1:5917534-6349781 GCA_963855955.1 Luperina nickerlii
GAGTGCATGGCATGTAAATACTCCGTGTTTAAGCAACTTGAGTCTGTTGAAACAGCTTATAAAAACATGTGAATTCTCAATTAATTGGGTTTCTGAAATATACAGGGGTTTTTCAACGCTGCGTTGTTGGATATGCGATGTAGTCCGAAAAGTTTGTTTAAGGTAAAAACAACATTCATTTATTAGGTAGAACGGTCAGGCATCAACTTTTTTTTTGCAAGCACCTATTACGAATGAATTATGAATAAAACAAAGTTGTGTTAGTTACACCATTTATAACTCACCAACCGATTTTTATGATAATTGATTTGTTGGATTTATCTCCGCCCCGAATAGCAGATATTAAAAACATGGTAAAATTCACGAAAAATAATAATAACGAAGGTAATTTATATTCTGAGACGGTACGAAGTTCGCCGGGTCAGCCCGTCAAGTATAAAAAAAAAGATGTCTGACATAGTACAAAGTATATGATTTTATCTATACTTATAATAAATCTGTAGAAGTGAAAATTCTGTACATTGAAAAATATCAAAAAAATAAATGGCAATGGTGTTACTATACCGACACCGAACCCAAAAATGTGATTAAAAAAATTTTTGTCTGTCTGTCTGTCTGTCTGTCTGTTTGTTTCAGGCATCACGCAAAAACTACCGGTTAGATTACGATGAAACTTGGTATAATTATTCTTTAATATCCTGGGCACCACACTGGGTACTTTTTATCCCGGAAAAGTATATACAGCAAAAAACAAACTTAATTTTGCGGTTCGATCCCTAGACCCGATTACTGTACCAACCGCAAATAATAAGTTTGTCGTAGGTTACGTCACCCGCAGTGGAGTTCACTAAGTGGCGCTGCACACGGCTAAGATACTATAATATTTTATTAAGATAAAATAAGCGAAGCGCTAAGGTAGCCCGCGAAATTCAAATTTTCTTACGTTTTTTGCAATCTGCTGGTCAGTATTAAGTTGTACGTCGATCAAAATATGATTCGCGGCCGTAACAAATATGTATTTACAGAATTATAATCATTAAAGTTATCAACACAACTATCTAAGACCACGTAAGTCCAAAGAATGATGATTTCATGAAATAGTTATTCTTTGGACTTACGTGGTCTTAGAGAGTTGTATTGATGACTTTAATGATTATAATTCTGTAAATACATATTTCTTACGGCCGCGAATCATATATTAATCAACGTACAACTTAATACTGACCAGCAAATTGCAAAAAACCTAAAAAAAATTGAATTTCGCGGGCTACCCTGGCGCTTTCGCCTTAAGATACAATATCGTTCGCCATACAATTCAATGGACTATCACACACGACGAAGATAATAAACAATATTTCATATTTTCGTATCTTAAGATGAATTTGTAAATACTAATAATAAAGCAGAAGAGTTTGTTTGTCTGAACGCGCTAATCGGTCGGATTTTTCTCGGAGTCGATTTTAAAAAATATTTTTACATTTGCTAGCCTAATTCTTGAGGAAGGCTATGTAACATCACGCTATAACCCTTAGGAGCCGAGCAAAAATAATAAAAGTCAGAAAGATCGCTAAGCGTAAACGAAGTGACAGCGCGGGCAGGCGATGCGATGCGATGCGATGGCGTGGGTCGGAAACAAGAAATTTCACGCGGACGAAGTCGCGGGCAGAAGCTAGTATCTAATATTTTTCGTAAAAGAAGCAATAGGAGTATTGAAGGATCAGCTTATTGGAAAAAGGCGTGAGTTTATGGATATATGCGTAATATTTCTCACACCGAAATATTTATTCTTACTTAGATAATATTAAAATTTATTATATCTATTTACAAAAAATCTATTGTTTGGACTAGAAAATTAAAACACTAGTGCTTTAGTAAATTGCTTGTAGAATAATCTTACAAAAAATCGTAATACTAATATACTATACAACTACTACAACAATTGTACAATCGTAAGCTAGTATAACTACACTATCGTATTAGGTTAGCCTGTGATGATATTTGTATGTGTTTTAAAATAAAAATAAAATACTCCCAAAATAAACCTACAAATTCCATTTAAAATGGACATCCCTCACAATAATATAATTTAAAACGATATTAATGTTAATGCAAACAGTTTCAAGCGGCGTGCATTCCCGGTAGTTATGCAAATAAAATGTGCAAGCCAAACCGAGGGATTTAGTATCCTTATGCTAATCAAATCCCGAGACTGCGGCTGCATACGTAGCTTTGCGAACTTCATGCATTTTCGGCGGTAATTATGACGGATATACGAGTCATCATTTGCCTACCCAAACTATGTTGAGGTCGACTTCAAGTCTAGCCGGATGCAGCTGAATATCAGTATTTTAGATGGAGCGACTGAGAGCTGACATGTACCACTTTTTGTAGTATCTTCTTTTGAATGAGACACCTAATTTATCCAGGTCTTGTCAGGGTCCACAAAGAAAGAAAGACCAGAGGAAAATATATCTGATTTTTTTTACCAACTCAAACGTAGACAAGAAAACTAACAGGTCAGCGCGGCACCCCTACTTTTATCAGTCAACATTTTCGCGCGCATACTCCTATATCCGTCATAGGAGTGAGTGGGGGGGCTTATGGATAAGTAATAACAGTCGCATGGGTCGATCGATCAGGTTAAGCTACGCTTGCCGCGGTTGGTCCGTGGATGGGTGACCATCTTCACATACCAAGACCCCTCCCTGCCGGGGGGAAACTCCGCTTCCGCAGCCAATTGCGGCGGAGCGGACGGACCTCCGGCGCGATCTCATGGCGGCATGGAAAGAGCGACTGTCGCAAACCAGCGCAGGGCACGCCACGATAGCGGCGGTAAGACCCCTCCTTGAGGAGTGGCTAGAGAGGCGTCATGGCGCCCTCACCTACCGCCTGACGCAGGTCGTCACCGGACACGGAAGTTTCGGGAGGTTCCTGCACATAATCAGGCGGGAGGAAACGCCCGGGTGTCACCATTGCCAGGATCGTCCAGAGGACACGGTGGAGCACACGGAGAACACTCCCTTCCGCTCCACCCAGAGCGGGAGGGGTCATTTGATGATTTCCCATACTCAAAAAAAAAAAACCCTCCCTGCCTCGGAAAGTACATTAAGCCGTTGGTCCCGGCTGTCATTCGTGGATCTATGACAGCCGTTACGGGTCGTCAGTAGTTCGAAAGTCTGACAAGCAGTCTTACTAAGGGGTATTGTATTACCCAGTAACTGGGTTGTAAAGGTCTGATAGGCGGTCGCTCCATGTTTTTTTTTTCCAGGATTGGAAATCATCAAATGACCGCTCCCGCTCTGGGTGGAGCGGAAGGGAGTGTCAGACTCTTACTGACTAAAACCCGCCCGTGTTCCTTCCTTAGCCCTTTATGTTCCGAGCCAGCGGCAACCCTTTCGGACAATCCCGCTGACCCGGCAGGCTTCGGCCCTGACGGGCCTCTCCGAATGGAAGGAAGGCTCCGAAGGGAGGCCTCTGCCCTGCAGCAACAGAGGCTTATAATTGATCAGGCAGGGGCCATAGTTCTTCAATAGTTCTTGGTAACTAGTCCACTTTAGACACCCAAACCCATAGTACAACTTTTTATTGAAATGAAAACTTCTTTAGGCGCGTTGGGCTTTTTTTGAGATGGGAATAAACCATTGAACTCGCGACCCTGTTACCGTAACTGACACCTCTGTTTTAAGTTTTTGGCCATTACAAAGACATCAACGCGCTGAACATTTTTTTTTGGACGAATGACCTTCAAACAAATTTATAAAATTACGGCCCTCCTGGAATGCCACTGTTTTTTTTTTTTAAATCATATCCTGCAATAGTCCTACACCAACCGGGGGTTATAATTGGATGCACTTGCATAGTGCATACAGAAATAATCGTCGTTTGGAGCCGCATTTCATTAAAATTTCCAAAGAGGCCTCTGCGAGTTGGCTTCGGCCCCTCGTACGCCTTCCAAAGGACCGGGACATGTTCCCGACACATGAAAAAATATAAAAATATATAATAATAATACTTACTATCTAAACTGAACTTTTCTCATAAAGATACAAGTTACGACCACAACCTATGTACATTATAAACCGCATAAAAAGACTTAAAGCGTATTGAAATATTAAACATGAATAGACGTACAGCGGTAAAGCAGCTTTATGGAAATTCCTTTTACGAACCTTCATTATTTTGTGTGGGATACAGCGGTCACTGAATTACCTACCTTTAGTAAGCGCTATCTCTGACTTGGCAACTACAGGCGACTATTAGTGGCTGACGTTAGTGGTCGGTGGTTGTGAGTGGCAGTATTTACTGTCTTTTGGTGCGATCTTATGATGCTGATTAACCTTCAAGCGGTCGCGCGTAACTTAAAAGACCTATGGGATATTTCAGGAACACTAATTATTTGATAGTCTTTTTTTTTGGATTTATCACATTATCATTACGTTAGGACATAAAACAAAATTACAAAATCAAAATGATATTCTAATTTTCTTTGAATTAGTAAGCAATTTGGCAGCATACATTTTCTTATACCTCTAACTTTCGCGTGCTTGCGTGCTTTCGACACCTGAGCCGCGACTAAAACAAATGCGATCTATGCACTCGTGCGGGGAGGGGAGATAAACAGTTTATTTCGTGCACAGTGAAACAAACAGTGAAACAATGACAGGCTACTAGGGATGGGAAATACATACGAAAAGAATAAAAAAATAAAATGTATCCAGTGCGGTCGATTCGACGCAGAGTGTCTGCTTGAGGGTTAAGGGGACTACATGACTTAAAGCGCGGTCACTGTCGGACTGCATAGAAAAGAAAGAGAAGCGCGATGACACAACGCTGGTAATTTATTGCAAAATATGAAACAACTAGCTGCACCCCGCGGTTTCATAAGTGCCGATCCCGTGGGAATATCGGGATAAAAGTAGCCTATATAATAATCCAGGGTGTCAGCTACCTCCATACAAAATTTTATCAAAATTGGTCCAGCTATTTGAGCATGTAGAAGTAACAAACATATAAACACACACACGCACTCATAAACTTTCGTCTTTATAATATTAGTGTGATTATCTATTTACAAAAAAATCTATTGTTTGGACTAATTTATAAAAAAAACTAGTGCTTTAGTATGTTCGTTGTTGAATCATCTGACAAAAAATCAGAATGATTGTATGTATATTAGTATGGTTTTTATTGTAAAAATAAAGTTTTTAGAGGCATCTTCATGATTTTTTTCTATCGTATCAAATTAGTTGTATTATGTTTTCATTACACTATCTAACCAGCTCATATCCTGAAGAATATCACATATTTTTCGTTTACCGTAGTCGATCATATACTTTTAGGCATTATAAAACTTGCGTTTTTTGCATTTACGTCCTGTAATCTCCTTAAATCTTGTTAGTTTTCTCAATTATATTCAGATCACGAGTTTTGTTGCAACCAATGACTATATCGGAAGGCAGGAAAATCGATGCGCAACATGTTACCATGGATTCAGTGCATGATTCTGAACCCTGCGTTAACTTTTGTAGTGAAAACTTCTTTAGCGGCGATGTACACTTTTTTGTAATGGGTAAAAAATATTAAACTCGCGTCAGGACACGTGACCTGATCATAAATTCACAAACAGTGGCACTCCCGGAGTGCCAATGTTTTTTTATTTTTTTGAAAATTTGCTGTTCCTGTATACAGTTCGACCGCTTAGGTAAAATACCTACGTAATATTTCTACGCTAGGTTTCTAGAATCATGTGTTGAATTCATGGTTTCAGTTTGCGCGTCAAAGACCACCCTGTATTTGATCCTCCCTGTATGATGGCACTTGTGACTCTTTAGTAATCGCATTTCCTTAATATTTACTGGTCAGTAGAACTCACGTGTTTAGTATTTAAACAGTTATTGCGAAATATTTTGTCTGAAAATGACTGTTAAATATTATTATTGTTGGCGCCGCAACAAAGCTACGGCGTGTGGACGCAAATTATACGCCGCTTCAAGGATTCTATTAGATGAGACGCCTCTGTCACCAGCTGTCATAAGCAGTAAAAGAGATTGAATAACTGCCGCAAAGTGCGCACATATATTTCTAGTATTTTTTTTAACTTGACATCCCGCCTGTATTCTAGAAAGGACAAAAATGGGGGCAAAAATGTAACTTTAGTTCACCTACATTTTGTCTGTTATGTTTAGATCTCATAATATAGGGGGCGAGCGCATTACCATTTTTAACGACTTCAAAAAAAGGTGGTTATCAATTCGACACGTATGTATGTAATATTATTGGAATTCCATTTTATTCACATATGACAATCTATTAGAGCTTCCAAACAAATATACAAAATTTTATAGATGTATGTAGTATGTATGTATGCATGTATGTTTGTCCACGCATTTCACTTCTCCGCAACTATTAATCGGATCGTGACCAATTTTTTTATTGCCTTACATTTACTTCAACTTAGGGAACAATGCAAGTTTCATCAAAATCGATTCAGTAATTTTCAAGATATGGACTAATACGTGTAAGTGTGACAGCCTGGCTTATTGATACGAGCTACGGGTGTTATGTCAAAGGGAAAAAATCTCAAAACCTTAGTCAAATTCTAGTGCAATATTTACAACAAAACTATTACCTACTAGTAACAAAATAACATATTGTTATGTCAATATTATGAGATTGCTAAGTATTTATTAACGTATGCATGTCCCCCCCACATTCAGTCGCAATAAAACAGTCATAAAGCATACACGCATTTTAAGTTACCAAATTCCTGCTAAGCAAAAACGCACCTTAATCACATTAACATAGTGGTCAAAATCGAGCCGGACTAATTACGAAAAAACAAGTTATCGAAGAAATCGAGCGGCCGGCGCGAACAATAGCGAGCCGCATTCCAGAGGTGATTAGTGAATATTCGCAAGTAAAAAAAGGTGCGATGAGTACTACTGCGGAGTTAATTAACGTTTTAGAAGACACAGCTGCATTACTACAAAAAACACAAGTCAATTTGAAGAAATGTCCTAAAACCAGGTTGACAAAAGGTTATGTTGAAGCAAGAATCAAATGTATAGAAGAGTATTGGACAAAATTCAGGGAAACTCATCAACAATTAGTGAAGATAACTCCGAAAGAACAGAAACAAACTTTACACTACTTTGTTAACGAAGATTTCTTTATATACGAAGACTTATATATTGTGTTATTAGCCGATTTACAAGACCTTTTGTTGACGATTAATGCAGCGTCCGCGCACACATCTACCTCATCGAAAAGTGAATCGTTTGCAAGTAATATGAATAATGATCAACTCGTTAGGCTGCCGAGGATACAACTACCGAGTTTTAGTGGGAATTATGAAGATTGGCCTACGTTCCAGGACTTATTTATTTCATTAGTACATGAAAACACGGCGATCAGTGATGTTCAGAAGTTACACTATTTAAAGAGCAGTGTTACCGGTGAGGCCGAAACATTGTTGAAGCCTATTAAAATTACACAAAGTAATTATAAACAAGCATGGAGTGTTCTCAAATCAAGGTATGGTAATAAAAGATTGATTATCAATTCAGTGTTAAAGAAATTATTTTATCAAAAGAAAATAACTACTCAATCTGCAAATCAAATAAAGAATTTATTAGACGTCACAACGGATTGTTTGAACAACTTACAAAACTTAAATATAATTACGAGCTCATGGGATCCTATAATTATTTTTCTTGTAATACAGAAAATGGACTCTGAGTCTCATAAAGAGTGGGAACAATCTGTTAGCACAAATGAAGAAGATAAATTACCAACCTGGAACGATTTGAAGGAGTTTCTGCAATCAAGATACCGTACGTTAGAACTTATAATGTCAACATCGGGCACTCGTGAAAAACCTGCAAAAGAACGGTCACACCTTGTAACTGCTACAGCCACGTCACCATCGTCGGCAGATAGAACATGCGTGCTATGTAAAGAAAAACACACCTTATGCCATTGTAAGGATTTCACCAAGCTGCAACCTGCGGAGAGATCCGAATATGTTAAGTCAAACAAACTTTGCTTTAATTGTTTGGTACCAGGCCATTCCGCATATAAATGTAAATTGCAAATGACCTGTCGCATATGCAGTCGACGTCATCATACTCTGCTACACCGAAATAAGGATTCTGCTTCGGTACAAACTGAGGACTCTAAACAACCGAAGTCATCACAACACGGGGTAGAAGAGAAGGAGGAAATAGTCAACACTACGATCGCGTCGCATCACAGTGCCAAACAAAGTACAAGTATAGCGCTACTGGCCACGGCAACCGTTTTAGCAAAGAACGAGTATAATCAAACTGTTGTTCTACGTGCGCTAGTAGACCAAGGTTCGCAAGCGTCATTCATCAGCGAGAAGGCGACTCAAATGCTCAAATTAAACAGGCATACAGCAAGAGGAAATATCATTGGGGTGGGATCTACAAGAACCAACGTCGATCACGTGGTGCAACTCAGGATTGGTTCTCGATGGAATCCAAGCTTCGAGATCAACATACAAGCATACGTCATGAGTAAACAGTTGACCACGAGAATCCCCTCCAAAGCTGTTACTGCCACACATTGGCCACACCTAGAAGGACTCAACTTGGCTGACCCTAACTATCACAAACCGGGTCATATTGACTTGCTTCTAGGTGTTAAAGAGTATGCACAAATCGTGCAACAACAATTGATCAAGGGTCCTCCCGGGTGTCCGTGTGCCCAAGAAACAAACCTGGGATGGATCTTGTTTGGAGAAATCAACACCAATTTACAAGAAGAATCTTTTCTGGTCCTTCATCAGCAAATAGAAGTAGAGAACCTGTTGAAATCTCTTTGGGAAATTAACACTGAAAACAAAAGAAAGTTAACAAGTGAAGAAAAGCTATGTGAAAAAATATATGAAGACAGTCATGCAAGAACAAACGAAGGAAGATACATAGTAAGATTACCTTTTAAAACCGATAACCCTATATCTCCTAACGGAAACACTAAAGAAATAGCAAGACATAGATTACTACAGTTAGAAAAAAGATTTAAAAAAGCACCTATGCTAAAAGAAAACTACCAAAAAGCCATGCAAGAATATATAAAATCAAATTACATGGAAGAAATACCTGAAAAAGAAACTAAGAAAAATAAAGCGGTGTACTTACCTCATCACGCCGTTGTCCGAGTTGAAAAGGAAACCTCGAAGACACGTGTAGTGTTTGATGCTTCAGCTAAAGGATCGAATCACGTGTCTCTCAACGATGAGCTGCTTGTAGGTCCTCAGCTGCAAGATGACCTTAGAGATATTGTTATGAGATCGAGATTATATCGCGTCTGTTATGCAAGTGACATACAAAAAATGTATCTGCAAGTCTTACTACATAAACAAGACGCCGATACATATCAACGCCTTTTGTGGAGAGAGGAAGAGTCAGATCCGATCAAAGAATACCGTATGCTTCGTGTCACGTTTGGAACAGCGTCAGCACCTCATCTAGCAGTAAGAACTCTTCATCAAGTGGCTGAAGATGAAGGTCAAAATCACCCAAAGGCTGTACGCATTATTAAAGCTGACTTCTATATGGATGATTTAATATCTGGTGATGACACTGCAGAGAAGGCCATACAGACGGCTCAAGAAATTTCTTATATACTACAAAAGGGTGGCTTCATATTATCAAAATGGTCTTCCAACTCTACTGAATTTATGCAATCTATAGATGCAAATAAGAGAACAACTCGAGTACACTTAGATTTAAAGTTGGATGGAACGGTGCAAGCCCTAGGATTGATCTGGAATCTAGGAACAGATCAGTTTCAGTACAAAATAAACTTACCTCGGATGTCAGATAATGTCACAAAAAGAACAATATTATCGGACATGCAAAAACTGTTCGATCCGTTGGGATGGATTGCTCCGAGTTTAATCTTGGCTAAAATGCTTATACAGAGGCTATGGCTAGAAAAGGTTGGCTGGGACGACAGGATCAGCCAACACCTGGAGGACGAGTGGTTGACTCTTCGTGAAGACTTTGAAGAAGTAAAAGAATTATATATTGATCGATGGCTTGGCACATTAAGTATTGATGTAAAAAATATTGAAGTCCATGGTTTCAGCGACGCCTCCACGCGAGCATATGCAGCAGTGGCTTATATCCGAATAAAGTTGCGAGATGGCTCGGTTTCAACAAAACTGCAAGCGGCAAAGACTAGAGTTGCACCGCTAAGAACTGTTTCCTTACCACGGTTAGAGCTGTGTGGAGCGCTGTTGTTGTCGAGGTTGCTTAAGCAAATAGAACACGCCATGCGAATCCCTACATCAAACATCTATGCATGGACAGATTCAACCATTGTCCTTGCATGGTTATCTGGCGATCCCCACAAATGGAAAACATTTGTAGCTAACCGGGTAGTAGAGATCGTTGAAAACGTAAACAATAACCGGTGGTTTCATGTCTCATCTGAAGATAATCCGGCAGACATTGGGTCACGGGGCATGTTACTAGTTGATCTGAAAGGGTCCGATTTGTGGTGGAAGGGTCCAGCTTGGCTCTCTGAAACAGAAATAAGATTAAAACAAGAAAACACATCTACAGAGTTAGAAAAGAAAAAGGATTTACAAGCAAACTTAAAAATAGAACTTGAAGAAAATCTAAAGATACAATTTAAAGAATTCGATAATCTAAGAGAATTGATAAAAGTGATAACCTATTGTAGAAGATTTTTAAATTTTAAAAGAAGCTTAGAAAACACGGAAAAGGGTTTTACTACAAAGGAATTAGAAAACTCCTTAATGAAATGCATAAAATTAGTACAACAAGAAGAATTTAAAGAAGATATAATAAGACTAAAATTAAATAAAGCTGTAAAAGGCGAAAGTAAAATTAAAACCTTGAATCCTTACCTTGACGAAGACGGTATCCTCAGGGTGGGCGGTCGACTTCGTAACGCAAACTTGGATGAGCAAGTTAAACATCCTATTATATTGGGAAACAAGAATGAGCTGGTGCCTTTGATTATCGCGGATGCACATGCCCACACATTACATGGAGGTGTTCAACTTATGTTAAGTTACATAAGCTCAAAATATTGGGTTATACGAGGAAAAGCACTTATAAAATCCTGCATACAAAAGTGTCTAGTATGCGCTAGACTCAGAGCAAGATCAAGGACACAGATTATGGGTGACCTGCCTAAAGCGAGAGTAACACCTGCTCGAGCTTTCATACATACCGGAGTTGATTTTGCAGGCCCGTTTCAAATAACCATGTCCAAAGGAAGAGGCATCAGAACTCAGAAAGCATACATCTGTGTATTCATATGCATGTCAACCAAGGCTATGCACCTTGAGCTTGTTAGCGATTTATCGTCTGAAGCTTTTATCGCTGCATTCAAGCGTTTTGTTTCCAGAAGAGGAAAATGTAGCGATCTATGGAGTGACCAGGGCCGGAATTTTGTTGGGGCCAACAAAGAATTAGTGGCCGCATGGAAAGAAGCAAATCTGGTCTTTGAAGGTGAAATATCAAACACATTGGCACTGGAAGGAACACAATGGCATTACATACCAGCATACTCACCAAATTTTGGAGGCTTGTGGGAGGCGGGTGTAAAATCTGTAAAACACCATTTGAAACGCGTGCTCACCACTAATCTCACCTATGAAGAAATGACCACGGTGTTGTGCCAAATTGAGGCTTGTCTCAATTCTAGGCCATTGTGTCCTATCGATGACAAGGATTCAGACTGCATAGAAGCCCTAACACCTGGACACTTTTTAATCGGCGAAGCTCCTATCGTTGTACCGTCACCTGATTTCAAAGATACAAGGATTCATTCCTTGTCCAGATGGCAATACACCCAAAAATTGCTTGGCGATTTCTGGCGACGTTGGCAACAAGAATACCTTACACGATTGCAACAACGTCCCATTTGGTTAAAGAAAGTAGAAGAATTCAAGATTGGAGATGTTGTTTTAATAAGAATTGATGGATTACCGCCTGGCAAGTTTTCTCTGGGTCGTGTTGTAGATAAACATCCTGGACAAGATGGCATAACCAGAGTCTACAGCATAAAAAGTGGCAACAGTGTAGTTAAGAGATGTTGTTCAAAGTTATGCCCTTTACCCATTGCTAATGATTAAATTAATTTATGTTGGAGTAAATATTTTAAGTTATTAAAGTTATGTTAAAGTATTAGATTAAGAAAAGAACTATGTCCTTTTGGTGGGCGGCATGTTATGTCAATATTATGAGATTGCTAAGTATTTATTAACGTATGCATGTCCCCCCCACATTCAGTCGCAATAAAACAGTCATAAAGCATACACGCATTTTAAGTTACCAAATTCCTGCTAAGCAAAAACGCACCTTAATCACATTAACACATATAGACCTTCAATATAAAAAATAAATTAAAAAAAATGAAATCGACTTCAAAAAATAATTAACTCAAAATTATGAAATAACTTTAATTTCGGAAGTCGGTGGCAAAAAACTAAAACTAAAATACAGATCCCAAAACACCAACTTCAAAAATTAAATTATTTCATAATTTTGAGTTAATTATTTTTTGAAGCCGATTTAATTTTTTTAAATTACTTTTTTATATTGAGGGTCAATATTTTATTTTGTTATTTCTTGTATTGTTGGAAAAGTAAAGAACAAGCAGTAATGCAAGGGTCGAAAGGAATCGATGAATTTCACCCGTGTTTATACACTGTACTTTTCATTTCGAATATAAGGAAAGTATAAAAAAATTGTTTTTCTAAAATATTTATTGATATAATTACGTGAATAGTACCTATTTAAAATTAATTGAGAAGTTAGAACAATTTGTGAAATTTAAGTTAAATATAAGTAAGTAGTTACTAAAGTCTTTTTCAAATTTTATACATGGAATACACCTCGTCACCGCCGCGGGCCGTCCCGCTTAATAGGTATTTTTTTTTTTAATTCGCACTGGCTTTTCATTTATACACTCACAAGACCGCAGCATTTTTTAAAATTAAGTATGTAAAGAATTTCGTAGCTGACTACTTAACCAAATTTAGTTCTATTTTTAAAATTCATTCCGGCCCTAGAGAGGGAAGCAATTACGAGTCTTTCCCGCCCAAAGGTGTGAAGCAGGATATTCGATTTGATTCGATATTCGGATCAAATAAACACTACTTTCCGAGTATGAGAATTGAAAAGTATATAACACATGTTACAGTAAAATAAAACCCGTGAATATCTCAACATTGATATTGGCCGCATTTTGAAACCACTGCTAGTGGCGCCGCCGTTTCCTCATCTGTAAGAAACCTTATGATCCCATATTATGTTTATAGTCGCTTTATAACTTATTCGACGCTTGGAAGATTCATTAATGATGAGTAGGTATGTGGTAATGAGCGCATTTATATTCCGAGGTATTGTGAAAGTTCATGAAAGTTCTCTATACGACCTTAAAAGTAATAATAAACCTTTAAGTAGGGTTAAAATACCCTGACATAATTTACAAAAATTAAGAAATGATATTACGTCTCGACTCCCACGTGTACCTATAACCATTCATTATTTAAACTTACTTATAAGTTGTCATTGTAAGTAAAGAATTATCTAAAACCTTATACGACCAGCAGCCAGCATCGTGTAGCCAGCATCCCGCAGCTGCCAGCATTTGTCTGGGAAATGCTGAAATGGAAATTTGTTGTTGAATTCGTTATTCATTGTTGTTAAAACGTTATTTTCACTTTTTATTTGTAATTTGTGATCCATGAAATGTGTTCAAATCAACGTTATTCTTTCTTTCTTTCTAATACATATTACGACACGAACACTATCCAACAGATAAAAATGAGTCCATAAAAAATAAAATAAACATACGAATTGAGAACCTCCTTCTTTTTTGAAGTCGGTTATAAAAAAAAATTCGTGTTTCTGTGACAAAGGACCATGTCCTCCATGTCAATATTGTCCAACAGACGATCAAATAAACTGACCTCTGAGGAAATGGCATGAAGTAAAAAGGTGTTGGCTATTGTGACTTGTTCAAATTTGTACTGTCGTGTCGCGTGTAATTGCTTTCCGGTTGGGTAGATAGCTACATTTTAATTAAATTCGTAATCTTCTTTTTTTAATCTTTATTTATTAATCGAGGTTAGTTCATATTTGAATATGTCACCCGCGTAAGAATAAATTATCTTGATATCTTCTTAAGGAGTGATTGTTTTTTTCTAAATTTATCTATAAGTACAGTAAGCAACAAAAGTCGATTAATACTTCAGTTTTCTTAATCTCAGTTATTGAGCAAAATATTTGTTCAAAATTGCATTGTACTTCTGCTGCAATTTTGAACAAATATTTTGTTCAATAACTGAGATTAAAAAAAAACTGAAGTGTTAATCGAATTTTGTTGCTGACCGTACCTATGCTAATTGTCGTTTCTATCCTTTTTTGTATTGTCTTTTACGTCGCTTTAAATATTCATTTTTGTTGCAAACATTTTTTCTTGATTTTTAAGTTGATTTAGAATCGTTTGTGTGCCAGGAATAGGTACCTACATATTTTTTTTTTATTAGTAAGTATATCGTTACATTAAATGGGTGTTCAGCTGCCTCCAAATAGACTGGAAAGCGATTCCAGTATGGTTAGGAAAAGGTTAGGTAGATGAGCTGAATGTCGAAATATTTAATGTATTAAATTCATTGGTTTATTTTTTATCAGATTTTTTTTTACAAACGTGTCTGATAGTATAAATTAAAATCCTATTTCAAAGAAAATTTAACAAAACTTTACCGAATAAAAGTCACCGTAAATCTATCACCACTTTAGAAACTAGAAAACTACTAAGAAACCAATTGAGATAAGTACCTAGTTCGATCGGTAAACCTTTGTATTTAGTGTTGTGGAGGTCAGATAGGCAGTCGCTCCATGTAAGATACTGGTATTCAGCTGCATCCGGTTAGACTGGAAGCCGACTCCAACATAGTTGGGAAAAGGCTAGGTGGATGGACTATATGCAAGTACAGACACCAGCACATCAAGCTACCCGAAACTGTCAAAATGTTCCCAATCAACCTTGAACCTTATGCTGTGGCGATAAAGTTGAAGATCTATTAAAGAAATTTGACAGATTGTCGTAACTTGTTGTGCTGGCGTCTGTACCTACTTATTTAAGTTTTCCATAAAATATAGCCGATTTGACCACGGCTAGGATGTCAAACAGGTTCCTGATTACCAATTATCCTTTTTCAGTTGATGTTCTGTGTTCCGAGAAGCCCGTGGCAAAATAATAACAGCCGCACAGGTCGATCGATCAGGTTAAGCTACACTTGTCATGGTTGGTTTGTGGATGGGTGACCATCTTTACATACCGTGACCCCTCCGTGCCTTGGAAAGCACGTTAAGCCGCTGGTCCCGGCTGTCATTCGTGGATCTTTGACAGTCGATACGGTTAGTCAGAAGCCCGAAAGTCTGATAACCAGTCTTACCCAATAAAGTTCGTAATTTCGATTTTTTTTTTGTAGTTGTCCACACCTCTAAATATTAATTAAATAAACGACTGCTCACGTCGACTTGAGACGCTTCATTAAGCGCAATAAATCAATTAGATGGAAAGTAATTAATTTTGGTTCAGAAAACGTGTCACCCTTCCACGTAAGTTGACGAGTTCACCATAATTGTGGGTAACCTAATTTATTTAGTTTAAATACTTGTGACGGAGTTCTTAAATTAATTGTGGCTGGTGCTGTGATTTGAATTGTGTCGTAAATAAAATAGAAATGTCATATAAAATGAAGTTATTTTCAACTAGCCACCCTCTTCTGCTTCGCACGATTTTTACGACTTGATAAACTCGAGATTTCTTTATTCTATGGCAGTTCGATATTAAGAGAAAATGCGGTCGGAGAGACTTTTGAAAAAGTCATAAATACTGTTTACTTTATGCCTGTTTCATTTTCTCGCAATCGAAGAGAAAAGCAGAGTGTATGACTCGGGCATAAGCGAGCCATTTTACTCTTCGACTTAACTGTCCACCCTCGCCTGCGTCTCGGGTGGATATAAACGTCTCGGGGTAAAACGGCTTCTTTTATGCACTAGTTGTACAATGTACTATTATCCAATCCGGCTGAAGGAGCAAGAGAAAAAAAGTAAGTCTGTTAAGACAATTACTAATAATATGAAACATTCCCTTGCGACTGGCCTATGTAGACTCTAATGAAATCCATCTAATGAATTGTTATATTCTGTAGGTGGGTCGAGTCTAGCTTCCAAAATAGATTTCTTTTTCATCAAGTATAAACGTGCCCTTAACAATGGAAGTCAGCTGTTAAGAACTAATCGCCCATCATAGGTCCACGACCTAAAACACAGAAACGCATGTAGCCATTTTAACAAGCAGACACATTATTTACGGCCATTAATTTGCAAGTTTATTAGACGCAGTTATACCACTACACAAAGAACCCTTGTCTTGAAGTGTTTTATTAGAAATAAGACTAATTAAACAGAATTGTTTTAATGGTTCCAGTAAAGTGCACTGAAGAATGGGGCTATATTTCTTAGGTACTTATATTTCATTAGGTATAAAACGAGACAGAGAAGCACATACTTCATTTATTCCCCTTAAACGTTGCTATAAGTTAAGAGATGTTCAAACGTCAAAAATTTATGGTTAAACAGTCAACAATATACCTCGTAATAGCTACTGGCTAATCTTCATTTAGAATATGACGCTAGAAGCATAAGATCGGTAGATATGGCGACGGCAGGATAGCCTATGTACCTAAAGCAGTGAACGTCATTCATCTTAAATAATAATAAACTAGCAGCGCACCGTGGTTTCACCCGCATAAGTTTTGATCCCGTGGGAATATAGAGTTAAAAAGTATCCTTTGTATAAAACCAGGAAATGATCTATCTATGTGTCAATTTTCATCCAAGTCTGTTCAACGGTTTACGCGTGATTGAGTAACAAACATCCAAACATCTTCACAAACTTTCACATTTATAATATTAGTAGGAAGTAGGATGATGATGATGACAATTATTTCTGTAAAATTGTTAAAAAAAATTAAACATAGAATTGAGAAAAAAGTGTTTTTACACCGACTTCAAAAAAGGAGGAGGTCCTTTTTGGAAGTCGGTTAAAAAACACTTTTACACGTCAAATTTACATTATGTTTAACTTTTGACTATAACTAGATGAGTTCAGTGTTTCCTAACTGATAACTTTAAAATTATAATGATTAGGTTTATGAATTTACAAGATAACTAAATTGAGCAAATTTTTACAAAATTCAGTAAATCATTTCAAAGTTCTTTCTGTAGTTCTGGGTGATTTTTTGTTCCGGTGCGCTACGTACAATACCCGGCGATAAATATTGCACATCGACCTTTGGAAAGAGACAATCGGCTAATTTCGGCTTGTGGGCTGGCAATGCGATGGGGTGGGTCGGGGGACCATAAATTTCACGTAGATGAAGTTGCGTGCAGAAGCTAGTAGGTACCTACTAGGTATAAAAGGAAAAGCTTCTTTCCAGGCATGAAGGGGTCTTCTTTCCAAAGGTAGATGTGCAATATTTATCGCCGGGTACTGTAGGTAGGTTGTATTATATAGTCCAGGCGCATAAAGTTGATTTGTCCTATTTAGTAGTTAGCCTACGTCTATAAATACACTATATACTTGTACAATTATGTTACTATGTTTCGTTCCCATCAAAACTCCATTCCAACACGACGTTCACATTTTTTCTCTGGGCTTACCAGCAGTAACGAGACGTCAAATTTTTGATTGTCATGCATTGTACGCAAACGTCAAAGCTCAGAGCACAAGGACAGTTCGTAACGGACGCCGATCGGAACACGCGCGACTTCGCGACCAGCTCAAAAAGCATTAAAATTTCTAACCGACTCCGTGTGATCATCATCTCATCTCATCAACATAACGAAACCTTGGCCCCATCGTCAGCTCATGGACATCTGGAAGTTCAACGAGTGTCAGTTTGCAGTCTGAGGTACGTACTCTGCATATATCTTTACTGTTGGCTGCCTAGATCAAAGTGAACATCTTATTTTTATCGTGTAACTCGTCAGACCTCTTATCCAGGTCTTCCCTGAGTAGCAGAAAGCCATCACAGTATTTCGGCGTGGTGCGAATGCTACATCAATTTGGTGCCGAAACCAGGGAACTTCCATTTTAAATCGTAAATCGCCATCTTTACTTGTGGTATTTCTGGTTAAAAGCGTAGCTTAGGATATCTCAATCAATCTATTGTTTTAACTAAAAACTACGGGTACACATCGCAATCCAAGCTATTCCCCAATTTCCATAGAATTACTTACTATCGAATCTATAAATTTACATTTAAACGTTCATGAGCTATCACCATCGAACTAGGATTTTACAAAATCGTAGTGTACAATAATTAAATGTCGAGTATTCACATCGTAATTGTGAGACCGGGTTATATTGTGCAATCACATCTTAATCGGTGCATAATTTATTTCGCTCACAATTAATTGCTTCGTAACTCGATATTTAGTTATTTGCACCCATCATACATCGCAATCACAACTTAATCTTGTTTTATAAATCGGGTTTTACAATACGCAAATCGTAAAAAATTCCATTGGATTATTTTTTTTCGATCTCAAATTGTGAGGGTAGGTCGAAATCTTGCTCAACGGTCGAACGGCTCAACGTAGACACTGTGAATATTTTCGTTACCAAGTGAATGAACAGATTGGCTCGTACGAGTACCGCACAGTATCGAGAACGTTTTATGTAACATACCAACCTGTTTACTTCAACTTACCTGCTCGGTAGGTAGTTATATCTGTTAATCGTTATCTATCTTTATTGTATTCACTTACGGAGTAGTTTCATTAATAATATCGGAGCAAAATATAGTTTGCAGTGCACTTAGATTGTGCCGGAACTACACGTAACATATCTTTCCGGTACCTACTTGTTTACGTTGCACAAAATTGAGTTTGTTATTGTTTAAAGACCGACAATAGTAATCCATCTGCTACTATTCAGGTACTCAGGAACTAAACGCGTAATCGAGACTTATATACCTACATATTTTGTGATTATACGTATCGACCTACATAGTAAATGCCTACAATGTCACTTCTAAAGAAAAATAGATCAGGTACTTTGAAGACGTCTAAATCAAAATCAATCGAGGTTCATTATACTACTGAGGATTTGCCGTCCTTACGTAGAAAACGAACCATCGCATATAAGCGTTTGACTAAGGCTTTAGAGGTTGGAATGTTAGCAGTTAGTGACCATTCTCAGCGAGACTTGTTTTTATCATATCATCAGGAAGTAAAGAATATCGCGGCTAATTTTGAGGATGCGCATTTCACAATTCAGGAGATTCTTGATGATCCTGAAAATGAAGATAACGAAATTCAGGAGCGTTTCGACGAAATGTATTACAAAGTGTTGTCAATAAATCGCACCTTTTCTAAAGGTGATTCAAATCATTCTCACGGTATTGGCAATGCTTCTTCGAACATTCGGTTACCCAAAATAACACTTCCGACATTTAGCGGTGACGTCAAGAAATGGCCGGAATATTTCGATACTTTCAACGCTTTGATACACAATTCAACTTCTTTGACTGACACGGAGAAGTTTCACTATCTGTTATCATCACTTAGCGGCGATGCGGTGACGGTAATCAAATCGTTCCCGATGACACATGAACACTATCAGGACGCGTACCAAGCGCTCACCGCGCGCTTCACTAATAAACGCGACCTAGCCTTTACGTGTTGGCGAGACATCTTAAATGTCGATTTTAAATACAGTGATGCTCACGAGTTCAGAAAATCCCTTGATTTGTTTGAAGAGAATCTAAGCATTTTAAAAACAGTTAATCTGCCGGTTGGTCAATGGGATTTTATTCTAGTATATCATATTTTATCAAAACTTGACTCGAAATTAAGACGTGAATTTGAAGAAAATCATTCGGACGTCGAACTGCCTACCTACGTACAATTAAAGGCTTTTCTACACTCTAAATGTGAGGCATCATTACGCGATACACATTTCGTTAAGACAATCAAGTCAAACGAACTTACGCAGAAAAGTTCGACTTCACATTCGCAACCAAAACGGTTCACCCCGGCACACACACTAGTAGCTGCTACCGATCAAAAGCAAACCGAAAGTCCTTCCGTTCCGTATACCAGTAAATGTTCCTTCTGTAGTGATGTTCATTCCATTGCGGCATGTTCAGAATTTATCAAGAAATCATACGATGAACGAATGCAGATTGCCACTGAGAAGAACTGGTGCTTCAACTGCTTGAAGCCATCCCATCGGTTGAAAGATTGTAAATCGATATTTTCATGCCGCACATGCAAACGGAAACATCACACCTTACTCCATCGCGATAATCCTATCGAATCCCATCCAACCTCATCGTCGTTGGTGTCAAGGTCACCTATGCATACAACTGTTTTGCTGGCGACTGCAGTAGTGCAGGTCAAGGATGCTCTCGGTACAATGCAATCGTTCCGTGCCATATTTGACACCGGAAGTCAAAGTAACTTTATTACTGAATCGGCCGTCTCACGTTTAAACTTACAGCCGTCCCCAATTAACACAACCGTATGTGGACTCGGCGAGGCACCAGCGTCTATTCTCGGTGACGTGAGGTGTGCTGTAGGTACTAAGGATACAATATTCTTTGATTTGGACCTGCATGTCATTTCGAAAATATGTGGCGATCAACCTATCGCAAAATTAAACACTTCTGGATGGTCACATATTCAATCCTTGCCACTCGCAGACCCCGGATTCGACATTCCGGGATCTATCGATCTGTTGCTCGCCGCCGACGTCTTCACCGATTCACTTCTCAACCAACAAATCAAAGGAAATGTTAACCAACCCACCGCTTTCAACTCCATCTTTGGGTGGCTCCTGTTAGGCAAAACTCGTTTAGCTTCGAGCACCCTGGTACACACATCATTAAACATAGATAACGAATTGAATTCTCTGGTTCAACATTTTTGGGAACTGGACTCCATACCGAAAGCGTCACTCTTGACTCCAGAAGAAATGCTCTGTGAACAGAAGTTTGTATCCAGTCATTCTCGGGATTCCTCTGGACGATATGTTGTACGTTTGCCCTTTAAAGATGATTCGGAACCCATATTCGCAGGCTCTCGTGAGGTTGCACTGCGACGATTCCACGCTATCGAACGCCGGTTGTCTCGTGACTCTGATTTAAAAGGCCAATACGTGGACTTCATGACAGACTACCTAGAAACCGGACACATGACATTGGTACCAGTAGAGGAAATCAGCATGGGCAAATACTATATTCCACATCACTGTGTTCTGCGCCCCGATTCCGCCACTACCCGTCTCCGTGTTGTGTTCGACGCCTCTGCCAAAGACGCTAACTCCCGTTCCTTAAACGACTCTCAACTTACCGGTCCTAAGTTGCAACCAAACATTATCGACATTATTTTGCGGTTTAGGGAACATAACGTTGTCTTCATGGCTGACGCCCGACAGATGTATCGTCAAATTTTGATCTGGCAGGACCATCGTGACTATCAGCGTATCTTTTGGAGAGCCTCTGCTCACGATAATCTCCAAGAGTACCGTTTGAATACCGTTACGTATGGTATTTCTTCATCCCCTTTTCTTGCATGCCGTACCTTGAAACAGCTTGCTGAAGACGAAGGAGACTCGTATCCCGTTGCAAAGCGGATCATCCTGTCGGATGTTTATATAGATGATGTAGCAACCGGATGTGACTCGCTGAAAACCGCTGAACTAGCAAAAAAACAACTTATCGCTCTATTCAAACTCGGTGGTTTTCATCTCAGAAAATGGGTTAGTAACAAGGCGCAACTTTTGTTGGATCTTCCCAGCCAGGATTGCCTAACTGGGTCCGTATCTCTAGATAATTCTGAATCTTCAACTTTAAAAGTTCTAGGTCTGCAATGGAATCCGTCACTGGATGCATTCCTTTTCGAAATTAAACCATCCGAGCGTCCATGTACCAAGCGTTCCATTCTTAGCGAACTGGCTAGAGTCTTCGATCCATTGGGCTTCTTATCTCCCATCACAATTCAAATTAAATCATATATCCAAAAGCTTTGGATTCTCGGTATTGGATGGGACCAAACGCCGCCTGATGAGATCATTCATTCATGGACTGCATACGTGGATCAATTGCCACAGTTGTCCCAACTTCGAATCCCTCGTAAAATAACATGCTCTGAAGCAAAATCATGTGAGCTTCACGGCTTTTGTGACAGCTCCGAGACAGCGTATGGTGCTGTTATTTATTTACGCGTCACTGATAAGGACGGTGCAGCCCATGTCTTCTTGGTCTGTTCAAAAGCTCGTGTAGCACCGCTGAAACGCACATCGTTGCCTAGGTTGGAACTCTGCGCGGCAGTTCTCCTCTCCAATCTATACACACTCGTTCGCGACACGTATCTAGCTCGTATCCAACTCGATGCTGTCTACTTATGGTCAGACTCAACCGTTGTCCTCTCCTGGTTACGTTCACATTCATCTCGTTGGACCACATTCGTTGCCAACCGGGTGAGTCAAATCCAAGACCTCACACCTACTGAATGTTGGCATCACGTCTCCTCGGACGATAATCCTGCTGATGTCTGTTCACGTGGACAATTTCCTAGTGAACTTCTTCACAATTCGCTATGGTGGGCGGGGCCATGTTGGCTTTCACAAAATCATGAATTATGGCCTTCGAGTTCAGGCAGCATACTTCACGAGGACGACGTTACTATAAAGGCTGAAGAACGCAAAGTAGTTATCTTAGTGACCGATGAGACCGCGACGGATGACCCTCTAATTATCGAAACTTTACTAAATCGTTTTTCCTCGTTATCGAAACTTGTTAATGTTCTGGCTTACATATATCGCTTTATTAACAATTCTCGTATCTCACATCAATCAAATCGTAAGGAGTTCTTAAACAATGTGGAACGTCATCACGCTCTCATGCAATTCGTCAAACACGTACAGGGTAGATCTTTCTCGGAGGAAATCTCCAAGTTGAAATCAAAAAAGGTGTTATCGAAACCTTTTCGAAAATTGAACCCGTTTCTAGACGATCAGGGAGTACTCAGGGTGGGCGGCAGGATCTCTCGATCTGGATTAGAGTACGAACACAGGCACCCTGCCTTCTTACCATCTGATCATCCGTTAACGCTCTCAATCATCAACTTCACTCATCGTACCCATTTGCATCCAGGCATAAACACCACACACTTTTTGCTGCTTCAACAATTTTGGATCATCGCTGCAAAGCGTACCATTCGCCGTTGCCTTTCCAAATGCGTTCAGTGTTTTCGAACAAACCCACAGCCGCTTCAACCCTTCATGAGCGATCTTCCATCTTACCGAGTCAATCAAGTTAAACCGTTCTCGGTGGTAGGTGTCGATCTAGGTGGACCATTCCGCATCAAACTTGGTTCCCATCGTGGCGCTAAGATGGACAAGGCATATTTATGTTTGTTTATCTGCCTCGCAACCAAAGCAGTCCACTTGGAGGTTGTGTCGACGCTCTCAACCGATGGATTTATAGCTGCGCTACGGCGCTTTGTAGGTCGTCGCGGCCGCTGTAACACTATTCATGCGGATTGTGGTACCAACTTTGTAGGCGCAAAAAATCAACTTTCGTCTTTAATGCAACGGGCTTCTAATGAGCAGAAAATCGAATTTAAATTCAACCCACCCGGCGCTCCACATTTTGGTGGTGTCTGGGAAATACAAATAAAAGCAGCAAAATCACATCTATATCGAGTTGTGGGTGATCAAGTCTTAACGTTCGAGGAGTTGACAACTCTGTTCGTTCAAATTGAATCCATTTTAAACTCGAGACCTCTTTACCCGATCAGCTCCGACCCCAACGACCTTTCGTGTTTGACACCTGGTCATTTCCTAACCTTAGAGCCTCTAACAGCTGTCCCTGATGAGGATCTATCGCATCTTAATCCAAATCGGCTTCATCGGTGGCAGATGATACAAGCGTTCCAACAGAACTTCTGGTCTCGGTGGAAAACTGAATACTTAAACTCGCTAACGCAACGCGCGAAATGGACTAAACATTCAAAACCGTTGTCGATAGGTTCTATGGTGCTAGTCAAGGACGACAATCGTAGCCCATTGCACTGGAATCTCGCGAGAGTCATAGAACTCCAGGTCGGAGTTGATGGAGTAGCTCGGAGTGCATTAGTAAAAAATGCAAACAATCAAATCATCAATCGACCTCTAGTGAAACTATGTCCTTTGCCAACAGAAGACTAGTTTCAATCGCACTAAACGATAGTTTATTAAATCTTAATTAAGCATACCGTAGTATAAGCTAATCTTAATCTAACCGTTGCTTTTAGCAATCTAAATCGTATAGGTAGTTAATCTTATTATCGTTTTCAATTAGATCTTCTATGTTCTAACCAGAAAATACCATAAGTATTTTGGTGGGCGGGATGTTTCGTTCCCATCAAAACTCCATTCCAACACGACGTTCACATTTTTTCTCTGGGCTTACCAGCAGTAACGAGACGTCAAATTTTTGATTGTCATGCATTGTACGCAAACGTCAAAGCTCAGAGCACAAGGACAGTTCGTAACGGACGCCGATCGGAACACGCGCGACTTCGCGACCAGCTCAAAAAGCATTAAAATTTCTAACCGACTCCGTGTGATCATCATCTCATCTCATCAACATAACGAAACCTTGGCCCCATCGTCAGCTCATGGACATCTGGAAGTTCAACGAGTGTCAGTTTGCAGTCTGAGGTACGTACTCTGCATATATCTTTACTGTTGGCTGCCTAGATCAAAGTGAACATCTTATTTTTATCGTGTAACTCGTCAGACCTCTTATCCAGGTCTTCCCTGAGTAGCAGAAAGCCATCACAGTATTTCGGCGTGGTGCGAATGCTACATACTAATTAATCAACTTTTGTTATTTTGGTATAAACGCTAAGACCCTCCACAATTGTGAGATTTGCAGTCTCAGGGAATATTTCCTAGAAGCCGACGTGGGGATGCATCGGGATGTACTCGTGGTGGACAAGGGCCTCACCCCGCTCTCCTTGGCTAAAGAGAACTGACGCAAGCCTGAAGTGCTTCACACTAATGATCACATGGAGGTATGGCTGATTAAGAAGCTTCACTGACGCTTTTTCCGAGCCCTACATGGATCTGGTGTAGATCTATTAAAGTCCGTAGCCTGGCCAGACATCTAAGTATTTATGGACGGTTGTGAGATAATTATTCTCGGAATGTCAGTAAATAGTACACGAAATTTCAGTATTATTGAATATTTATTTAGTCACATACCAATTATATCTACCCGTAAATAGGTATACGATAGTTTCTTTGAGATAGAAGGGAAACGTAGGTATACCATAAGGATGATTTACGACTTCCAGAATCATTAATTAATAGCGCTAATTATGTTTCGACGAATTCATTAATTTGCCAGAAGGCAGGGAGGATTGCAAAAGCGAACAGCACAACACAGCTTTTTTTAGTAGTTAATCTACTTCCGTGAGTGTTTTCAGTCTCTCGTACTTATTTAAACTGCTGGATCTGTTTTATATAATTAATAAAATATAAAGTGGCCAGGTAGGTACCTATCTACCACCTATACATTTTTTTATCTGTGAAGGTTATCGCTTGATATCTAATATAGGTATGTCTTAGAACAATAAATGGATAAGACGAGGTCATTGATAGGAAACTATTACTTATAGATCTGGCATTGCTGCAAAAAAAAAAATGCAAGAATTTAATTAACTTAGCAAGTCACGTTTAAATAAATATAACACATGAGGCTTAATCCAAATGATCATATCCTAATTTAATTATTACGTACAAGCGTTTCCAGAAAACGTCCATGACTTACCCAGAACCACTAGCTCCCTTGGCACACCCCCCGAACACACAACGCCAAATGGTCACAGAAGATATTTATGTAGACCGGAACAAGATCACAACCACTAACCGCATAGCGTAACTTGCGTTAATTAAACATTGTAGTGTGTGCAACTAACCTAAGGCCTAATGTAAGTATTTTATTTTTATCAGAGAGCTTTCTGAAAATACAGACAGGGACACGTTTAAGACGAAATTACAGAGGGAGTAATGATAAAAATAAATTAAAAGCCTCGTCTAAGTGGACCTAACTTAGCCCCAGTGAAAATAGGAGCCCGGTTATCCGGGTAACATGAATGCACACTAACTCCATATAGGCGCCTAGTTTTATGTTCTCTGGTAAAACCAGAATAATTTCAGTGTCTCTGAATTAGAAGAAGGTGAACAATGATGATTATGATGAAATTGAAAATGTCTGGGAGATAGTAGTGTCAAAAAAAACAAACGACTTCCAAAAAAAATACTACAAAGTGAAAAATAACTTTAATTTCTGAAGTCGGTGTCGTTGGTTCTGTATTTTCGTTTTTCTTGACACCGACTTTCGAAATTAAAGTTATTTTTCACTTTGCCTTTGTAGAGTTTATTTTGGTAGTCGGTTGTTTTTTTTTTTTTTGTAAAAACCTTTATATTTTTCACTTTTTAGTTGTACCTACCTACCCCAAACAAATTCATATAGGTAACACTACTTGCTATGTGAATATCAGTGTCAGGAAGCTATTGGACACATCTGCCTACCCCTTTAAAGGGTACAGGCGTGATGTTATGTTGTGTGATTGCGTAAACAATGCATACATACTAACAAATCAACTGCGATTGCTGCTATAGCATAAGTCTTATGCTATAGCAGCAATCGCGGTTGATTTGCTGGCATTTATTGAAGATTTCCGTTGTCTGTCTTCGAAACTCATCATCAGATCTTTACTAAATTTAAATGGGACTATTTTGGAATAAAACTTTTCGAACAAAAAAATAAATTTGCAAATCCGTCTATGGAGTTATGCCCGAACATACATAAAAAAACATATATATTATTATAAATATCCGAATTGAGAACCACCTCTTTTTTGAAGTCGGTTAATAAAATGGGTTTTTACTCGTATTGGCATGAGCAAATATTTGTATGACCTACAAATAGTTGATCTGGGTCTGGCTGTTTGTGTATGTGAGTTAAATTTTTTTTAAACGCAAACACAATACAGGAGAACTTCCTAGTGTGGGCAACGTTTAAAAAAAACTATTGTAAAGCACAAACCGTGGTGAAAAGATTTGCTAATAGAAATATGTATGGTTACGCTGCTGACTGCACAGGGAGCGCAAGAAGTGCGTTTAAATATAGTAAAGGCATTTTTGTGGATGCTATTTCAATCAATACATCTAAAAGAACAATCCAAACCCGCTGGGTAAGTAATAGATGATATAACAACAAATTCTCTAATATTTACAATATATAACAACGGAACCTATAATTTTATTTAATATAGCGATTAGTTAATATAATGAACGATTGATATAATTTTAAAATAACTAATTTTCATAAGCATAACATACATTAAATATAAAATCGTTCGACATACCACTCAAAAGATATAAAACTTATTTGGTCTAATAAAACAATAACTTTGTATTTTGTTTAAGAAATATTTAAAAGTAAGTAAGTAAGTAAGTAGTAGAAGGTGGAAGGAGGGAGGGGGGGGGGGTGGGGGGGTGGGGGTGGGGGGGGGGGTGGGTGGAGGGGGGTGGGGGGTGGTGGAGGTGGTGGTGGTGGGTGGTGGTGGTGGGTGGGTGGTGGTGGTGGTGGTGGGTGGTGGTGGTGGTGGTGGTGGTGGTGGTGGTGGTGGTGGGTGGTGGTGGGTGGAAGGTGGTAGTAGTAGTAGTAGTAGTAGTAGTAGTAGTAAGTAAGTATTTTTTCTTTGTTTTATTCTTTGTAAGTTCTATCGTAGTTATAGGTAATAGTCACCTAAGTAGATATTAAACATAACTAGTAACTAATTACCACCTGCGTTAAGATAGGTCGACGGAGCCCCGCTTCGCGGGGCTCCTATTCCTGGGTGGTTTAAAAAAAAATAACCACGAAGGCTAAGGCGGGAGCTCCGCTCCGCTTCGCTCCCGCCTTAGCCTTCTAACCTAACCTATCCGAGTCGGGGTACTCTGAGTCGGGGTGTTAACCATAATAACGTTTTTATATACATATATTAAACGTTAGACCTAATGATTTTCGATTAAATAAACAATATACATATTAAACGTTAGACCAAATGATTTTCGATTACATAAACGTTATATCAAACAACGTTATACTAATTAAGTTTTATAATAAATAAATGTTATTTGTAAAGAAATTATATCAACAGTTGGTATATCTCACGTTGATTATATCTTATGAACGATAATAAAATGAAATTAGACCAAATGAGTTTATACGTTATGAGACGCACCCCAACCCGCTCATTCACTCACTGACTATCTCATCAACGCCCAATACAAACCCATGGATGTAGAAAGCTAAAATTGTACACAGAGATTCCCGTAAGACGTAGACAAGGATTAAGGAATTTTTGAAATAAAAATAAAATTTTTATTGGTATATATAAGATACAAACAAAGTGAAGCCCTAACTCCTGCGCTAGGTAAAACATCTTTTTTACAGGAGCCAGTGTCTTCTCCCAATCAGTAGGTTCTGGATTTTATGCATCGTTTATATTTACTTTAGCCCAACAATAATAGGAAAAGGAAATTCACGGGAGGACGACGAAGTCACTGGCAAAGTGCTGGTGCATCAACATACAAAACAGGACAACACAACACAACAACAACAAACAACAACATTGTATATTATTCACATCTTGTATACATACACCTATGTTTTGCAGAACAAGTTGACCTGCCATCAACATGTCGCCATTATGTACCACGGAACATGTCTTGATCCAAGCATGGCGTGCCAACTTTAATTATTCGTACTAGATAGATAGATAGATAAAACGTTTATTTAGTGCAACAAAAGACACAATACTGCAGTGCGATTCTGTAACCATCTCACCGTGAAAACTTAAGTGAAGTGAGCGTGGAGTGAGCTGTCAATAGTGTCAATTCCTAGCAAAAACAAACTCACTTCACCTAAGTTTTCACGGTGAGATTTTCACAGAATCGACCGGCAGGTATTAAAAACATCAAAAAAGGTGAATTAAAAAAAAATAACTAAGATTAATAAGATAAATTGACCCATAGACACCTAGCAAATAAACATATATAACGGTTACTAACTAACATCATCTTGGTTCCTATACAGTTTGGCCAATATAAACCACTAGCTGTAGCCTGCGACTTCGTCTGCATGTATTTTATTATTTTTAAATACAAGTACCTGCCCAGGATGTAAAAAAGGTCTTTTCAAGGTTTGAGACTGCCTATCTATTTGAGATTACTTTCGTCTCAGTAGTTTAGGCATGAATACATAACAGTCAGACAGAGTTAGTTTTGAATTTATAATAGTATAGATTTGTTACATGACTATCATATGGATATGTGACATAAAAATATAATACTAAAAGTCCATCGATATTTTACGGCTTTTACCCGATGGAGGTACTGTTAAACCTATAAAAATATGTCAATCAAAACTACACGTCATTTCAAAAGCATTGTTCTATAATAAAATTTATTTCTATTGTATTGTAGGTTTTCAATCACTACCTATAATATAATTGTTATTTGTAGACCATTCACATACTTACTTTGCAATCAAACGTTCGACCGGACAATAATATTCATGCAGCTGTTGCAATTGCTGACGTGTATTAAAAGTTTCTTCAGTCATGTAAGTTTTGTGAACTGTTTGACATAAAATTTATTTGATTTTTTAATCTAATTCATGAGGACAGACTGAAATTACTGTCTAAAGACATTAATATAGGATGAACAGTGTTTTCATATACAGACAGCCAATAAAATATGATTGACGTTTAAAAGTTTTTGTGAAAACCTTCTTACAGAAGTAAAATAAATTATCATTTATAATAAATACAATGTACGGACGCCAGCATATCATACCCGAAACGGACAAATTTTACCAATCAACATTGAACCTTATGCTTTACCGATAAAGTTGAAAATCTATTAAAGAAATTTGGGAGATTGTAGTAACTTAAGATCTACTGCATGATTAGGCCATAAATCACATCTTATTCCAACGGGTAAGGAAAAAACTACATAACGCCACCTGCTATGATCTCTTCATACTAGTTTTGCTTCGTTTATGTTTGTTCTGAAGCCATGTAATTTCACTGATAAGCCTATGTAATGCTGCGGTTAAAAATCTGCTATAATCACCATAATAAACATGTTGGTGACCCAGGCATGTTTGCAAAACCTCTGATTTGCCTTAACTTAAAAATCACATGAACTAATAGATAGTTTTTTAGAAACGTGAGTAACTCATACACACGAATTTTTTTAATATTTAATGGTTGAACTGTCTGGTTTCTTATTTAGATTAAATTATAATTATGATTTTGATAGTGTGCGTGTATGACTAGATATATTAACGTAAACGGACATGGTCGCTCACAATGGGCCTTGATGATGATGATGATAGGACTCCCTTTTCCGCACTTATGCCCGTTTTCACCATCATTCCCTAAATTTAGGGAGGCCCTTAAGAAATTTTAAGTGTTAGTTTCGTTTTCACCATCACTTAAGGGACACTTATGGTTCTAAGGAATCCCTTAATTATAGGGACCCGATATTCGGCATCTTAGCGCTAAGTGACAGTTTGTTTTGTTGTTGAACGTTCATAAATTGCTACGAAATGGAAGATTTTATTGAGAGTTTAGAAGCTATCGAAACTGTGGATTTAGTTACGAATCAAAGTTTATTCAGACGGCCACATATTTATCGTGAAAGACCGGATTTTTTCACGAAATATGATAAATCAGGACTTCTTCAAAAGATTTAGGTTATCCAAGGACAGTGTGTTATTTTTGTTAGAAAGAATAGAACACTTTATAGAATATACAGATGACAGGTATGATTTTTTAAACTTAGGTATTTAATTTGATTTTCTTATTTTGTGTTTTAACCCTCACTTGTCTAATTAGGTACCTACTGCACTGCTGATTAGGTACCTATATACCAATAGTTATCTGGGAACTGTCAAAGAATATAAGTACTTACTTGCCTAAATTTATTTTTTTAATATTTGCAGGAATAAGTCAGTACCTCCAATTAATCAGTTGTTATGTACTTTGAGGTTTTTTGCAACTGGAAATCATCTACTCGCAGTGGCTGATATGGGAGGAATCAATAAATGTGGAGATGTAATATATAATGAATTTATTAAAATACGATGAAATAATCACACGCGAACAATAACGTACAAATGCGTAGGCGCGCTGTCATCTGTCAAGTTGTCATTATTTCAACACATATTTTTTTAGATGGCAATAGCATTCCGCATTAGTCAGTAATTTAATATAAAAATTGGTGTTATTTTATGTATTTTAAATGTAATCATCTTTATTTTATGTCGTCTTTGTATTTTGTCGTATAATTTTACATTAAAAAAAGAAACTGTCACTTAAGTAAGTGGCCCTTACATAAGTATTCCCTAATCTGGTGAAAACAAACTTAGGTGAGGGGCTGATTTAAGGAGTCACTTATGTTAAGAGACCCTTAGATAAGGGGTGGTTGAGGGTACGATGGTGAAAACGGCCATTAGACTCCCATTCGGTCCGTTGTGCGTGGGGATTCTGGCTAACAGAGCCAGCCTAGCTCCGCCCAGAGCACAGAAGCTTCCTGGGAGCTTCACAGGCTTCGCGGAGCGACCTCATTGTTCCGAGGATATCTTCACGTTGAGAAGCCACGGCCTCGCAATCCAGGATGACGTGGGCGGCTGATTCCTCGGCATCAAGGCAGCCCCTGCAGAGGGGGCTGTCCGTGGCGCCTATGTTCAAAAGATGTTTGTTAAGGAGGTTGTGGCCCGTAATTGTACCTATTATTATTCTAAGGTTATTCCTACTCAGGTTGAGAAGTTTTTTGGTTAATCGCGGGTGTATCATTGGTAGAGCCAATTTTGACTGTCTACAGTCTGTTGCCCGTGACCATCTGTTGTTATGGAGTTCGGTCGATCTTTGGCGAATCCACGCACGAAATTGTGAGAAAGGCAAAGGGAGAAGTGGGTACGGGCCTAGCACCCTCATGTCAGAGCCTCTCTTCGCAAGTTCATCTGCAGCATCATTGCCCAGAGATTCACTGTGCCCCTTGATCCACTGGAGAGTAATACGATTAGACGTCGATAAACTCTCCAGAGCTAGATGGCACTCAAAAATTAGCTTATTGTTAGTTTGTTTGCTTGCTAAAGCTTTGAGCACAGATAGGCTGTCGGATAGGAATTTAATGCCATAGTTCCGGATGCCTAAGCGCTTTACTGCTGTTGCAGCTTGTGTTAAGGCAACACATTCGCATTGAAAGATCGAACTATGTGTGCCTAGTGGTATGTGAAAGTTAATGTTGAGGTCAAGGGAGTGTACGCCAGCACCTGAACCGTTTTCGTGTTTTAGAGCCGTCTGTATAAATGCGCACTTCATTGTCTCCTGACTGATCCCTTTCTTCCTGAACTGTTTGTATAATATAGTTTTTGTTGAACATCGGTTGGTTTGGTGTTCTGTCACACGGGGCAGCGATGAGAGGCTGGTACTCAATCGCCCGGTCCAGGATTTTAGCGTGTGGACTGGTAATGTTTTTGCCCCATATGCCCAGATGCATCAGCCTGACACAATGGGCCTTATTAGAAGGCTAAAAATCGCCCAAAGGGCAATGGAGAGGGCTATGCTTGGAGTTTTCCTGCGTGATCGAATCAGAAATGAAGAGATCCGAAGGAGAACCAAGGTAACTGAAAGTAAAAAGATATGACTTTGAATAATAGTGTAAAATATGGTTATGTTGAGAAAATATAGGAAAACAAATAAAAGTATAATAGATGTTTATTGCTACTGGCATTATGAAGTTGAATGCTTCGGAATTATGAACATTAGAGACAGAGTAGTTAGGAATTGTGATTGTTAGGATGAAAAATGTTAGGAAGAACATTTTCGGATTTCCAATTATCGGAGTTAAACATTTAGGTGAACTTTGGCGCACCCGGCAGTGGGCCAGAACAGATGGCCGATGGGGCCGAAAGGTTCTGGAGTGGCGACCGCGTACCGGATAACGTAGCGTTAGAAGGCCTCCCACGAGGTAAAACGATGACCTTGTGAAGGCCGCAGGAACTCGTTGGATGCGTAAAGCACAAAACCGGTCGTAGTGGAGGTGCTTGGGGGAGTTCTATGTCCAGCAGTGGACGTCTTTCGGCTGAAATTATGATGATGATGATGAAACGAAGACAAAGGGGGATAAAAGGAGTATGTAAGTGTCGTAACAGGCGACGTTCTGTAGTTTCTGTTAACCACCGTGGGAAAAAGGTGTGAGTTTATGTTTGTATATTTCTAAGCTTTATTTCAAAAAATACTCTGCACTTAACAAAATTTGGTCTTAAGTCAATACAATTCATGCATGTTAGTGCCAAGAAAATCTGATCAAAATGGCAAAGCAATTAACTACATTTCGAACATTCTTTGTTTCTTTTACACCCAGTCAGCGTGGCGTAATTTATTTTATTTTATTGCGAGCTTAACTTCACTTCAGACTTGCTTGATTTTCATTTAACTTTAAAACAGTATCTATGAGAAAAATTTAAACTAATTTAATTAAACATTCGCCCGATCGCTATTGCTTTTTTACGTAATTAAGATAGTAGAGCTTGGAACCCACCACGAGCGTTTAGTACCAACAAGTTTCCTTAATTACGTAACGCGATAGCAGCTGTATTATTTAAGATAGAATGCTTTTTCAGTCCTTTTTCGAGACTAATGAATCGCTGCTGGAGTAGTGACTTGAATTCTCGAATTTTTATCAATGGTAGCTGTAGGTAATTTGGATTTATTCTCAGAATTCATCTTGCTCTAGAAACGTTTAATGTTTCAACAGTCAGCATGTTCTAATAATTTTCTAATTTATCTTTTAAGATTGGAGATGTGGGTATAGTCACTCTATCAAGTCATAAATTACTCAATAAATTACACGTTTCGGTTGAAACTTTCGACGTCAGCTTGTGAAACGATACTCATACAAAAACAATTTTTAGTGTACCTAATTTTCACATCGAATCTAATACTGAGACGCCCACAGTAAAATGACCAGCCCAACACCTTCATGGTAACGCACACATATTCAAATTTAAGGGCACTCCCTCAATAGATCGGCATAATAAGGACTCAACGAAGCGTATACCGAGATCATACAAAGCCTCATACATTCAGAATCCGAGGTATGACAGGAATTTCATCTAAACGCTCCATATATTTCTATAGCATCTTCATTTTTGAGGTGAGAATTCGTTGAACATTGTATTGGTACTGAAATGAAGATGGATGATAGTAATTAAGGATCATCGATGTTGAATTGAAGAGGATTTGGAGACAAATAAGGTTTGTTCTGATTTATTTCCTTGCCTAGCTTTGGAGTTTCTGTTTTACTTAGGAGGAATACTGCAATAATTTTTAAGGCGTTTTTGAAACTTAATGTTAGGCAAAATAGACATTGAATAGGCATAACGGCGATAGGATAGCCTTTACCAGAAGAGGTCATCGTATGTACCGGCTGATATTTTTACTGTCTGGACAAAAACAGGGTGTAAAAGGTGAACGAAGTAGAAGTAGAAGCCTATGGCAAAGAAATCTCGTTGTTTTTAGGGTTCCGTAGTCAACTAGGAACCCTTATAGTTTCGCCATGTCTGTCTGTCCGTCTGTCCGTCCTCGCTTAATCTCTGTGACCGTTAGCACTAGAAAGCTGAAATTTGGTACCAATATGTATATCAATCCCGCCGACAAAGTGGTAAAATAAAAATTGGAAAAAAATGTTTTATTAGGGTAGCCCCCCTATATGTAAAGTGGGAAGTGATTTTTTTTTTTAATTTCAACCCTAACATGTGATATATTGTTGGAAAGGTATTTAAAAATGAATAGGGGTTTACTAAAATCATTTTTTGATAATGTCAATAATTTCGGAAATAATCGCTCTAAAAGTAAAAAACAATGTGTCCCTCTAACTTTTGAACCATAAGTTTAAAAAATATGAAAAAATTCTGAAAAGTAGAACTCTATAAGAACTTTCTAGGAAAATTATTTTGAACTTGATGGAAATAACAGTTTTTGTACAAAAAAAGACAAAAAATTGTACAAAATAATTTCTGGACTAAGTTTGTAGTATAATCGTATATGCAAGCATTTTTTTAAATTTCGTTTATATATTTTATTATCCTGAACGTATCCTTTTGTGTTCGCGCTAAAAACCGTCACGAGTCGGAGCGCCTGCCGCGGAGCGTGCAATGTTGCACGCTCCGTGTTCGCACACGTACCCACTACCGGGAGCAGTTGCAGGAGCGCGGAGCGCTGCTGGAGCGCGAACATAATGGATACCACTCATAAGTGGGAACACTTATTGTGACGGATGGGAAACTACGGAACCCTACACTGAGCGTAGCCCGACACGCTCCTGGCCGGTTTTTTCAAAAAAAAATTGGCTTAATCTAAGGTTCAAGATTTAGTATATACTACCTACTAGAATATTTACTAAATATATGACTGGAATATAGGAGTTCGTCTTGGACGTGGTACGACATCGGCTCCCTTGACATCAACTGTCGTCGGAAGACAGCCGCCACGCAACCATCGATGCAACGCTCTGAGCAAATGTCACCAGAGAGTAAATGCCACCAGCTGGTGACACTCATATTTGGAGCCTGTCAGTGCTCCCAGGAACTTCATAACAAAACTAGAAGGCCGGCGGCGAAGTCAGGTATAATATTTATCTCGACATTGTGTATTTAAAATAGTAACATAGTCTTGTCACGTTTTAAGCTTTCTCAACACGACAACAACAATATTATGTTTTTGCAGAAATACCTGTATTAGGCATCAAAGCATTAATAATACTTTCACTAAATATTATTAGATTTACACTGAAAGATGTCTTTTTGATAGTTAATAAACTATCAAAAACACAGCCTTCAGTATAAATCTCCATCACAACAGTTTCTAAATTAGCTCAAAAATAAACTACGAGTATCCTGTGTATAAATTAACCGTTATTTGAACAATAAGTTCAGTACAGCGCCCTCTATTGTGTTAATAGGGTGATTAAGTGAACAAAGAGTGAAGTTTTTCATTATGGAATTGCCTAGAGCCATCAGGCAACAATGGTCCACTATCATTTTGTCCCCCACGTACAAAATTTAGCAAAATTTGCATCATAATTAAATTTCTACTGCAGTTTTTGACGTTGGGCTAAATAGCTCCACTGTTTAGCCGAATTTTGATTAACTTTGTTCACATAAATGCCGATTTTAGAGGTGTAAATTATTGATAAATTTTATAATCATTAATTCTTTTTTTCTTTGGCCAAAGAATTAGCATTGCCATTCAACGTGGCAATACTGCCAGTCTTCTGGGCACGTTTCCGGATGACAGCGATGCGGACGAGTACTTCGACGCCTGATTTGTCCTTTATTTTTGTTTTTATTTGTATAGTAAGTTAGTTAGTCATTTAATTTAGTATCTAGTGTAAATAGTTTGTAATAAAATAAGTTAATTGTATATTTTAACAAAATAATAAATACCATAAAATTGATAAATTAGTTTTCAGCTTGGAAGTTTTTGATTTGTTGCGGAATTGTGGTCATGACCTTTGTTACTCATTAGTAAGTTTAGCTTATTACAACAAAATTCGTAATATTTTTAAGACAGTGAAAATGTTTTTCGTTTGAGACCAACGTATCGTCCTCCAGAATCGATGATAAGTTGAAGGTTTCGAAAATATTATTTTTCCTATAATGTTTAGTCTCATGGGAAAAGGCAAAACTATTCCATATATTTATTGGACACAATTTCAATCACAGAGCTGAAGACCTAAAAACAAAAACTCATTGTTACTTTACCCAACCTAGAAATTAAACTAATTGCGTATAAATGTTACAATACAATACATGTGGGCTTTTTTAGAAAATAATAAGCCCTTAGGTACCTCTAATTGCCATTTAACATACCAGCAACAAAGACCTAGAAAGTCCATGAATATTCATAAATGTTTAGGCAGTCTTCATAGTTATTCACTGAAAAGCCTCGTTCAAAGTAAAGTCTGGGAAATTAATTGTTTAGCAAATTTACTACCAATTTAAATTGTCTGTTTATTATAATCAGTGCTGTCATTCTTAGCCAGTTGTTTGAAATGGCTATAAAACGAATATTGACGTAGTGTTCATTGAAAAGGATAAACCTTTAATTTCCCTGACTTTACCTACTGGCAAAAAATACGAAGGCACAAAAGCAATCAAGCTGCTTATCTTTTGCCTAACTATGTTGGGGTCCAGTCTAGCTTCAAGTATAACCAGATGCATCTGAATACCAGTATTCTTCATGGTGCGACTGCCTATCTGACATCCACAGCCAGAAACTGGGTAACACGATACCCCTTGGTAAGATTAGTCTCTTAGTAAGACTAACGATGGCACCAGAGCAATACTCATTTTATCATAATCTTAATTGAATTAAGCACTTATTACAAGACACTAAAGTTAAAAACTTTATTTTGAATAACACTAAAATTAAGTCTCCCTACCTGAGTAGGGAGTTAATCTCTATTTATACAGAGAAAGGGTCCTGAACATAATCATCTAAGTTAAAGTCTCATGTCAAGACAAAACCCTTAATGCAATAATGAAAGCTCACCTACTCTTAATATACGCAAAGGGTGGGGTGCTATAGCCGACGAGGGATTGGTTCTTAGGGTATCAAATTTAATTTAAATAAAAATAACATAATTATATATATAATAATAATAATAAATAATAATAAAACTTTATTGCATAAAAGGCTTTGGCTTTGGATTTGGCTTTATTATATATCCTATATATATATATATATTATATATATATATACATTTTCATTTATATTTAAATTTAATTTAATTTTTATTTCAATGGGTCCTGACTGCTAAAAATTATCTTGTGTTTAAAATATTGTTAAATACAGTGAGCTCCTGTTCTATTATCTACCTACCCTTATTAGTCGAGTGCCCGTTTGCACTAAGCTACTTAGAGCGCCCAAAGACCGTAAGGTCTAAATTGACGTTTTTGTAAGGATTTGACGCTTATAAGCATCGCCTTAACAACTGGCGATTCTTAAGTTAAGTGCAATCGGGTACAACGACTTTCTTGTTTTAGGACTTTTTCATGAATACTCAGAAAAGCAGTCGGGTTTTTTAGTTTTATATGAGTTTGTATAGTAACCTATACCACACCTATACACACATGCCACACAAAAGCATTAAGATTCACATATTATTAACTTATCAGTTGATAGAATAATATTCTCATATATGTTGAAGTTCTATTAATGAATTCTGATCGTGTGGCCGATTTAAAAGTTTTTTAGGATCAAGCGTACTGATGGCCAATCCAGCTAATGTTTTAACTCGACTAAGAGCTACATATGCTTGACCTTTAGCAAATATAAATATGTGAGCCGAGATCCACCACCGCCCGATCGAGTGTGGTTTCCTGAAGTTTGTGGACAGTTACTGCCCAACTCAGGATTAAAGGTAACATCCTACGTTCGAATTTCCCTTGTCCTCGAAGTGCGTCAAAATCTATATATAATATATAAATATACTTGAGGTAGATCTTCAGTATGAAGGTGTAATGCTTACTTATAAATTATTTGTCAATACAAATAGATAGCTATGGCTGCTCCCCTGCGTTACCGGGTAGGCTACCGTGCCAAATAGGAGGTGGATAAGAAAAGGTAATGACACACAATGAAAACAACATAAGCCCGAAGGTATTGATATTTAATTATGGGAGTTTAAGCCCTTCACCGCGTGGAGGTACTCCCAGCTTATGTTGTGTTATGATTCAAAATTTATACCCGGTGTCACTTTCACAATTAATACGAATCTAACGACACCTTTGAAGCTAAAATTCATTGAGCCGTTCTGGCCGCAAAACGTGCCGAACATTTGAATATAACGCCAAAAATCTGCCATTTTTTAATTACGATATCACTTTTACAGTAATTACGAATCTAACGACACCTCGCAAACTAAAATCCATCGAGCCGTTCAGGCCGCAGAGCGTGCCAAACATTTGAATTTGGCGCCAAAAATCCGCCATTTTGTTTTTTTATTTTGATATACCTATTGTTACTCTCACAGTAAATACAAATCTAACGACACCTCTCAAGCTAAAATCCATCGAGCCGTTCAGGCTGCAGAGCGTGCCAAACAATTATACATACATACATACTCTTGAATGAAAAACATAACCCTCCTTCTGGCGCAGTCGGGTCCTACAGTCTCATGTGGCGTGGATTGCTCAGTAGATGCTAAGTACCTCCGACAGTTTTCGCTTAAGCCCCAAGATCCCTTAAAACTTAATATTTTCAAGTTTACTTGCTAGACTTGCCTTTATTTTCTACACCAAAAGCAAGATAACAGACATAACGTTGTAAGTTTCAATACTTGTTTCAGTAGCACCTCACCCTAAAACTGCAGAAGTAGTGGGTTAAATGTACCGTTGCCGCGAACTTGGCTCGTTTGAGGCGATCCGGTCACAACGGTGGAAAGTTTTCACATGTCGTGTGTTGTTACCTCAATTGTTCGCTTCTTCCCTTCAAATTAACGTTTCTGGCAGCTATTTACTGTAGCTAAGTACGGAATCTTTGTAATATGAGATTTTGTATGGAGAATGGCTTTTGACTTTTGAACCATATTGGAGTTGGGCATTATTTATCTAAAGCATGGAGACATAACGCTACAATAATGTTTAACAGGAGTTCCTGTTGTCGTAGAAGCAAAGTTGTGAAAAACAATGAAGATATTTTTCTGACAGCATCGTGTAGGTATCTATATCACCCGCGGGATAATTACGTAACGGCTAGTATTTAAATATTCGAATATAAATTCAAACTGACGGTGTCAAAAATACTGATTATGGCGTACTGAAATACTAAGTGGGCGAAAGACTGAGGAGGAACACAAATATTGAAAACGAGGCCTAAAAGACGAATTTGAAGTACGAGATAGTTAGAACGATCAGTATAATAATTCTTAATAAGCGAACAAATTTAAAAAACTACAAACTACAATTAGTCATACCTAGGTAAAGGTATTTGTATTCTCATTCTGTGTAAAGGTGTTAAGGTAAACTATTTTTTTTTGTTTCCTGGATTGAAAATCCTCATGGATGTTCGCCGCCACGCCGCGGGCGGAAAGGTCTGTCAGACTCTTACTGACTAAAAACCACCGCAGTGTTCCATCTACGCCGGGGGTCACGGGAACGAACGATCTTTCCGCAACCCCCGACTGGAGCCGGTCTGCCACTGCGGGCCTCCTCGGGTCAGGGGGGAGTGAGGTGTTTGACTCCCCTCGCGACGCTAAAATGGGCGCGCGTGGAACACTACGCTCCGCCACATCGGGTCCTGATGCCTGGACCCATTTAGGGGGTTAAAAGAGGACGTTATCTGCCCTCCGACGCCCGGTGCGCCTGCTGCGGGCCGGGTGAGTGGACGACATCTCCCTCTCCCTTTTCGCAGCCTCCTTATGCGAGACGACTGTTTCACAGAAGGAAACCACCGTATCCCAGGACTCTTCGCTGCCGACCATCGACTTGACTACCGGCCGGACTGCCTCAATGGTGACGAGGACGGCGGTCGATCATGAAAGCCTGTCCCGCCATTCCGCCACCTGGACCTCCCGAAGCTGAAATCGACACAGCTCCATGTGTTGCTGCATCGGTTGCTCGCCCCGCGCCGTCGCTTGCTCGCGCCAAAGATACAATGACGCGAGTACTTTCGCCTCGAGGTCCCAGGGCGGGGAAAAGTAACCTAACCAAACCTACCCTTGGGGTGCCCTTCGCTTGCTCTTGCCTCCTACGTCGCCTATCGACCGACCGCAACCATGCAACCGATGTCACCCGAAGTACTCACGAAGCACCCGCCCACTCAGTATTTTCTTCGCCCAATTTAGTATTTAATTCGGACACTTGGAATTTTAGTTGCTAGGTTAAATTAAATGTTTCCCCCTGGTAGTAACTCATTTTAAGAAAATTAATCATTCATAATTATCGCCAGTTAAGTTAATTTTTCGCAAACATAATTTAAAGCCACTCGGTTTAGTATTAAAGTATCTCATTAACAGTCATCCATATATTATTTATTCGCCCGGTTAATAATTCCCCTTACGTAACACTAACAGTTGGTACCCCTACTAACTGAACTGAACTGGTAAAATTTTGATATTTTTTTTTATGGTATGAACTTTGTTTATGGTTTATTCCGACGATATTTTAATTTTGCTACTTAACTTTTATAAGTAAACACACACACGTACACTTAAAAGTAATGATTATTCATTACTTTTAAGTGTTTGATATTTTCAAACTTCTGAATAGCGACAAATTTTCATAAAAAGGTTAGCTTCAAATTCAAATAGCAATCAAAGCTACTCGGTTCGTTGATTTAGAGCTATATGCAAAATTATAACCACAAAAAGTTTCGGTTCATTGTAATAAACCGAAACAACTTAAATCTGATGTTTACAATTAAAAATTCATAAACTGAGTTTACACCCAGACTCAAAGTCAAAGCATTTATTTCAAATAAACCAATTACAGGCACTTTTTAATTGTCAAGGCATGCATAATTGTTTTTGGAAGTTCGTTTACGGTGCTTGTGGTAGGAGTAAACTTGGATAAATCGTCACGTAACGAAAAAGCGTTATGCCCCCTCCATGCGACTTTTATTATTATAATAGAAAGGGACAAAGAGAGAGATAGTTTTCATGGTTTCGAGGGAACTGAAGCCAATACCGAGGTCAAAATAAAAATCCAAGAATTCGTTTCAAACATTTATTTTGTACGGGTCGCTCACAGTTAGCGATCGACTATAGGTTCGTGGATCACTTATTGGGAATAAAACAGAATTCAATTGAAGCATATTAATTTATTAAGATCATTCCATCACACCCTGTCCTATAACGACCTCTATCGAAAGAAAATAATTTTAAGAGTTAACTAATTTCACACAATCTGCTACTACTTCTTTAAGTTGTTTGCAGTTAGCGAATTCGTTCCATTCGGGACAATTCTGCAACAAAAAACTGGATGAGTGACGTCACTGGTATAAAAATTTACGCAAATTGTGAAAGTTTTTTGGCCTTTTTTTATAATTCTTGTATTAACAGTAAAAGTGCGCAGTGCTACCCACCCCTATTTCAAGGTAAACAAATATGAACTTTATTCCAATGAAAATTAAATTGATTTTAGTGACTAGCACTATTGAAAAAGTTACAAAAATGTTTGAAGTTGTAGCGTAAACTGAACTTTATTGTGTATTAATTAAATTTTCCATTAATTCATATTCGTTTACAGTTTTGGCAAATAAATCGCGAACGCAGATTAGGTACAGGGTGGCAGGAACATCGACGCAGAAACTGAAATCATGAACTTTGCACATGATTCTAGACTCTATAGTTGCCGCCAGATAACAAAAAAATAAAAGTTATTGACACCCGTCTACCAATGTTTTCCAATATTTCTAAACGATACAAAAAAATCTAAGGGCAGTGTCACTAACACGATCAACACAAAAGTATCGCGGTAAGGGGCGTCCTTGACGCTATTATGAAACTAGACCGAAGCAGTATTAGCGACAGTTTTGTATGACGAGCGATTTATGTCGAATAAGTTTGGACTTTTTGGTACAAGTCGGATCAATGACTTTTATTTTTTTGTTATCTGGCGGCAACTATAGCATATAAATGTTTCGTCAGTTAACAAAAACCGGTCATTATTGTAGGAATGTAAATAGTTTATCACGGGTTTTTTTTTTGTAATGTAATTAGTACCTATTACAAATTTACGATTTTCGGATTTTCTCCTTTACTTGTGCTACATGACATTGCTTCTTGCTAAATTTCATGATTCTAGGTTAACGGCGAACGAGTACCGTATAGGTTTTGATTCCGGAACTTAAATACCCGTACTTATCTTTTTTGTATACTTATACAATTATATTCACATAATCTATGCTAATATTTAAAATAATAATAATATGTACATTTATATGAAAAAATAAGCAAAAAAAAAACATAGGGCATCAAAAAAATTCGTCCGCATCGCTGTCAACAGAAACAGTGGCAGTGCCCAAAAGACTGGCAGCATTGCCACGTTGTATGGCGATGCTAATTCTTTGGCCAAGAAATAGGCCAGCCCTCTGGTCACGTGAAGAGTCGACTAACCGCTTGGCGATATCTCGAAAAACGTATCTTTTGATTGCGTTGACTTAGAAGTTTGATTTTTGCACTGCATCAAGAGACCCTTGATTGATATTAATTTCAAATTGATAATTCCATGCGATCCTGAGAAAAAGTATCTTGACCAACGGACAGACAGACGGACACGAAACAATAACCGACGCAAAATTTCAACTCAGGGGGTTCAGAATCATATATTATACTGAATCCGTGGTTGTACATCGTTGTCTCTGCCACCTTGTATACTGCCGGTCGATTCTGTAAAAATCTCACCGTGAAAACTTAGGTGAAGTGAGTTTGTTTTTGCTAGGAATTGTCACTATTGACAGCTGACTCCACGCTCACTTCTCCTAAGTTTTCACGGTGTGATGGTAACAGAATCGCACTACTGGTTTTGTTAACACTTATGTATGTGCGTACTGTGCATTTTTACTCACGTTTAAAGCTTGCATAGAGAAACATTGCTCCATTTTCATAAAGTCACAGGCATCCGGGGGTCCATACTGCTCGAGGTGTCCATCGATGCAATTAGCTGTTATGTCTGCCAATAGGTCTTTATCATCAATATTCTTGGACATCATTTCTTTAAATTTGGTCTTGTCTAATTTACCATCGTCGGTGGCGATACCTTTAATTTTAGCTAGGCATACTTCGCGCTCGCACTGTAATACAAATAACGCAACAAACATTAGTAATATAGGTAGTCAAAAGTTTATTTTCTTCAAATCAATCAGTCTGTCTAGCATTTTCCCAACTATTTCGAGGTCAGCTTCCAGTCTACATGCAGTTGAATACCAGTACTTTACATGGATCGACTGCCGATCTGACCTCCATAACCCAGTTACTATAATCCGACTTTTAATTAGGTGCAGTAAAATTACACTTCTCAATATATTTTGGGGTTATTGTAGTGAACGAGAAAGCATTTTTAAAGCTCAAAAGCGCTGTTTGAGAGCTATATTTGGCCTCAAAGTTACTGACAGTTGTGTGCCTATATTTAAGTCTCAGAAACTATTAACTTTCCCATGCCTCTATATCCTCGAATTAGCAATATTTGTTAAAACAAACCGTAATTTATTTGCTACATTAACAGAAACCAGAAAACGGAGCATCATTAAGATCACAATATCAGAATTTACTTCACACAGGCACATTTAAAACGAGTTTATTAAAAAAATGTAATTTGTATGGCTCCTGTTGTCTTTAATAAAATTCCCGATCATATGAAAACCTTGCCCTTGATGAAATTTAAAAAATGTTTTACTGAATTACTTGTAGATAAATGTTATTATTCTGTTCAGGATTTCCTAAATGATACATCTTAATAACCTATTTTGATAACTTGTATAATAATTATTGTGTTTGCATGCCAACAAGGCAGAATGTGCACGGTTCTTTATGTTATTTACGATCCCATTTGTATGTAACTGCGTTCAAAGCAAATAAAGTATATTCTATTCTATTCTAATAACTCATTTCGGACTGAGTTTAGAGATATGCATGTCAAATAAGTTTCGTTTGTAACACTATTCTGTACTAGAAAAACAAGATTTGGTTGATAGCCGTGAATAAACGAAAATACATCAATTTCAGTATAAGTAACAAATAAGCTGTCATTTTACTGTAGCTAATTAAAAGATATGACTATAGGTAATACGGTACCCAAAGAAAAGAAGTTCCTTTCTTTAGTTGGCAACTAAATCCATTCCACTGGTAAGAATTACAGCGTGCTAGGCACTTGTACAGGTTGGCACGATAATGGTACAGCCGGGTGGCAAAATCGAATAAGTATAATTATTATGTTCGGAAAAACACATGACCCGACCCGATCATGATGCATAGATGCCGAAGTAATAACAGACACACGGGTCGGTCGATCAGATTGCCGAACGGAATTTGCCGATCGGCACGAGCCACGAGCCGAATGAAAACCCGGCTTTGCACCGGCCTTGTTGTTTAACAAACTATGGAGAATCGGATGTGCAGATCCGCACAAGTGTGTAGCATAACCCTGTTGCAGATGCACTTACTGAACGTGGATCCTTGGCTAATTTAAAGCATTCCTTCATCTCATCAGTCAAGTCTTTTTCTATTATCTCGGCAGTTTTCCTGCAACAATTTACTGTACGCTAGAAGAAAGATTCAAAATTAATAACTAACATAGATTTACTGTTTGCACCACACATACATGTTATCGATCAATACTAGTCGGTACACAAAACATCATATAAAATTTAAATTATATAAAACAAGATAAAACTTTGTTACAAAAAAAAACAACCGACTTCCAAAAAAAAACACTACAAAGTGAAAAATAACTTTAATTTCGAAGTCGGTGTCAAAAAACGAAAATACAGAAACGACACCGACTTTCGAATGTTTTTTTTTTGTAAAAAAGTTTTTCCCAAACAACAACAAACCCCAAATATATCACTACTTGCTATGTGAATAGCAGTTACAGAGCTATTGAACACATCTGCCTACCCCTTTAAAGGGTACAGGCGTGATGTTATGTTGTGTGATTGCGTAAACAAGGCATACATATTCTATAGCAGCAATCGCGGTTGATTTGCTGGCATTTATTGAAGAGTTCTATCATCTGTCTCCGAAACTCATCATCAGATCTTTACGAAATTTAAATGGGACCATTTCGGAATACCCCTTTATACGAGGGAGTTATGCCCGAAAATACATTAAAAAAATATGTACAAACATCCCAATTGAGAAGCTTCTGCTTTTTTGGAGTCGGTAAAAAAATTGACAAAATTCATTGATGTGACAACAATAATCAATTAATCTGTTAAAAATCCGCATCTACCTACATGCATGTCAACCGTATACGGCGAAGGTGGTGTGATGATCTAATACTATTTGCGCGGCTATTATGGCCAGAGATCGCACAAGATATAAAGGTTTGACAGGTTTAAAGGTGCGACACAATGAAGGCTAAATAAAATATACAGGGTGGCATGGACATCGACACGTAACCTGTCACACACACACACACTGACACACACTTAGTACATGATTCCGACGAAAAATGTCAACGTTGCAACCAAAAACTGCTCCATACATTTTGATCGCGTAGGTATTAGACTTTTCTATGAATCAGCAGATTGTTTTGATAACAGACGAAAAATTTCTACGCTAGAAGGTCTAGAATCATGTGCTGAATCCATGGTTACAGTTTGTGGGTCGACGTCGTCGTTGAGGGGCCCGTGGCTAAATAATAACAGCTGCACAGGTCGATCAATCAGGTTAAGCTACGCTTGCCGCGGTTGGTCTGTAGATGGGTGACCATCTTTGCAGAGACCCCTCTTGAATCTTTGACAGACGTTACGGGTAGTCAGAAGCCCGAAAGTTTGACCACCAGTCTTACCAAGGGGTATCGTAATACCCAGTAACTGGGTTGTGGAGGTCAGGTAGGCAGTCGCTCCATGTAAAATACTCGTATTCAGATGTATGCGGTTAGACTGGAAGCCGATCCCAACATAGTTGGGAAAAGGCTAGACAGATGATGAGTTTGTGCGTCCCTGCCACCTTGTATATTTTATTTAGCCTTCATTGTATTGCATTGCTACGCAAAGACCTCCCCTTTTGCCTTGCAAACGTCTCTATTTTGTGCAATCTCTGGCCATAATGGCCCCGCAAATAGTATCTTCTATACTAATATCATAAAGGGGTAAAGTTTGTAAGTAGGGGGAAATCTTGGAACTACCAGTCTGATTTGAAAAAATATTTTTGTATTTGATAGCCCAATTCTTGAGGAAGGCTATAGGCTATTTAACATCACACTATGACCCTTAAGAGCCGAGCAAAAAGAAGTCAGAAAGGACGCTAAGCAAAAACTAAGTGATAGCGCGGGCAGGCGATGAGATGCGACGGGGTGGGGCGGGGGAACAAAAAATTTCACGCGGACGAAGTCGCAGGCAGAAGCTAGTATACAATAAAAAAATATCGTTACAGTTGTAGTGTAGGTACTTACCGGGTGAAACATTCTTACACAACTTTCCTTGTCTAAGTCCGCAGCCTGTAAAGATAAATAATAATGTTATTTAAGGGTTAGAGTTCAATGTTTTAAATAATAAATACCTCCTTTTCCAACTTTTAACAATCGCAGGGGGAACAGGAAGTGACGAGTGAAGTTACTGGTAGCATAATAAGATTATAAAGTAACGTGTCTATAACAACATGCCTGTTTTCCTGAAGTGGTAAGCAAAAGGTGCCCGTAATAGTATGTACAGACGTCAGCACATCAAGCTACCCGAAACTGACAAATTTTCCCAACCACTTTGAAACTTATGCTTTAGAGATATAGTTGGAAATCTATTAAATAAATTTGAAAGATTTGTAGTAGCTTGATGTGCTGGCGTCTGTACATGATACGTGATTTATAAAATGTGTCCCAGGATAAAGTGCAAGAACTAAAATTATTATCGAAGGAAAAAATATAATATGCTAGCAAAAGCGATATTTGAAGAAAATAGGAATTGCCAATTATTTACCATCTTATTTTGAATTTCTCTACTTATATTTTTTGAAACTAAAAGGAATAAAGTAATTTAGAACATAATTCAGTTTTCATCCGATTTCGGGTTTATCCTGAGGCAGATTTAATAGGTATCACCACAAAAAAAAAACGCCTTACCAAAGCTGTGACAGCAACAATACTCAAAATCACAAGACGATACATGTTGAACCAAATGTTTAACACTGACACTGCAAAATATAATTATGAGCATATATTTATACTTGGAAAAATCTATAATTTATTGCCAACGCTGCCTAACTACCAGAAAATTGTAGCTCTCTATTGAGTATTAACTACAATTGCAATTATTATTGTCACGTTTGTGTGTTAAAAAATGAGAATTTTTCCGTCGGTGTGTTCATGAGAACAATGGGTGTTTGACATAATGTAATAAAATATACATACTTTTTTATAAGTATTTACGTAAGAATTTAGTTTTCCCACGGCGAGGTAAATCATCATCATTATCATTTCAGCCGAAAGACGTCCACTGCTGGACATAGGCCTCCCGCAAGCACCTCCACTTCAACCGGTTCTGTTCTTCTCGCATCCAACGGGTTCCTGCGGTCTTCACGAGGTCGTCGGACCACCTTGTGGGAGGCCTTCCAACGCTACGTCTTCCAGTACGCGATCGCCACTCCAGAACCTTTCGGCCCCATCGGCCATGTCTTCTGCGAGCAATGTGCCCTGCCCACTGCCATTTAAGTTTGGGAATTCTAGGCGAGGTAAATACCACTTCTTAAATAGAGTAAGAACGAGCGTTATTTTTTTGCTTGATCACACAGTTCATTGATCTAAACTTACTATAGGCCGACTGCTTAACTGACACGTTTCCTGAGATAGCTGCGCGGTGCGAGAGGGGTGATAGTCATCACCAGTTGACGAATCACTGAGCTCTTGCATCACGTCACCACATCCCTCCCGCACCGCGCTGCTACCTCAGGCAACGTCTCAGTTAAGCGGTCGGCCTATAGAAAGAAAAGAAGGAAGAAAAATGCGTTTATTGGCATTACAGAAAAATAAATAGATGTTGCGAAGAATTGCCAAACTTAAGTGGCAGTGGGCAGCGCATATTGCTCGCAAAACAGATGGCTGATGGGGCCAAACGGTTCTGGAGTAGCGACCGCGTACCGGAAGACGAAGCTTTGGAAGGCCTCCCACAAGGTGGTCCGACGACCTTGTGAAGACCGCAGGAACCCGTTGGATGCGAGAAGCACAGAACCGGTCGAAGTGGAGGTGCTTGGGGGAGGCCTATGTCCAGCAGTGGACGTCTTTCGACTGAAATGATGATGATGACATACACCTTAAAACTATAAAAACAGAAAACAAATATTATAATGCCAAAAGGGCCTCAACTCATAGATAGCATCTTAGATAAAAAAAATAACGTTCCTACAAAGGAAATTTGCCCATTTAAATCTGTACCAGTAAGTACATAAAAATGTGTTGTCTGATCCAGTCATGTAAAACCAGTACAATATAGTTTAGGCTACTTTTAAAATCAAGCAAATCCGAACCGTAAAACTAGTTAATAATATTTCATTTTAGATTTGAAATACATCCATGTTTTATTACAATCAGCGGCGTGGTTTTGATTGTCACCTTACATTCAAATTAGGCGGTAGTTAAACCGCAAACGCTTATTGATGATGGACAACCGCTTAGTTATGCGTCAGTTAACGTCAATAATTATATACCTATACGTGGTTATATGTTATAAATGTGTGGTGTGACGAGAATGTATGATATGAGTAAAATGATATAACGGATGAGTAATAATAGGAAGTTTGAATGAAGTGCTGGGACACTTCCTAACTCCTGAAGGCCAGCATCAGCAGTGGCGACCACCAGAGAGCACAGAGGCAATGAAACTCGATGAGTCCCGAGAGCTTGACTGTCTTGGATCCCGCAACGAAATTATTCAGAAAAGAACTGTGGAGGAGTAAGAAAAATAAGTGGCGCCTGAAACAGAAAAGCATACATATATATATATTTTTACAAATGATTGAAAGAGAACGCCCTATTTGGCTACATTGGGGTCGTTTTTCATGTGGCTATCATGAACCCTCAAACGATATACAGATTTCTTTATTTTGCATGTCCTGAGGGTCGTGGCTCTGTTGAAGTAAAGGTTGGGTGGGATATTTGGTTCTCCATACCTTGCATGTCTCTTCCACTGCACTGTTTTTGGAGGAGGTGGTGTGTCTTAGAGTGGTTTTTCTTTACTGAATTATCGCTATCATGGCAAAATTTATTTTGGACATTCATAACAGTCAACCGCTGATCATCCTGAACGCCGCACTCTGCCTTCTGCCTCCAGTCTGCACGGCCATTTTTTTAATATTTTCGGTACATCTGGCCAGATTAGCCGTTTAGTTAATCGCCTAGCCTTTTAACTAAACGGCGACTGTTCAATTAACGGCATGAATGATATTCAATATAATAGTTTAGGTTGGAACTGTTGGTTACAGTTCACGCGAGAGCCGAATTGGTCGCAGTAACTAAGCCAGGGCACTCCGACTAAATGGGTTAGATTAGGTTAGAACTGTGATCAACCGTGTGCGAACAAAGAGAACGAAGCGAGGCGAGCGCTACTTTCAAAGGCCAGTTAACTAATAGCTAATTTAAGCAGTTGACTGCGACATATACACACCCATATCCATCCATACTAATATTATAAATCCGAAAGTAACTCTGCCTGTCTGTCCTTTGTTATTTTGTTGTTTTGTTACCTTTTCACGCCAAAACCACTGAACGGATTTCGATAAAATTTGGCAGAGGGATAGATTGCATCCCGGTGAAGGACATAGGATAGTTTTTATCCCGATATTCCTACGGTATCGAGACTTATGCGGGTGAAACCGCGGGGCACAGTTAGTAATACATAAACACACGCCTTCTTCCCATAGGCAGTAACCACAGAACGCCACCTGCTTCCATCCTTTCATACTCCTTTTGCTTCCTTTTCATACATCTACATACGGCATACGGAGGGAGCGGGTCTACTTTTGGCTACTAAACTATGAATATGTTGGGTTATGTTGTGTTGTGTTGTGTTGTGTGTTATGTTGTGTTATGTTGTGTGTTGTGTTGTTGTTGTTGTTGTTTTTGTTTGTTGTTTGTTGTTGACTATGAATATGTTGTTGTTGTGTATGTATGTTATATGCTATGTGTATGTGTTTGTATGTTGTTGTTCTATGTTTTCTTTCTTTCTTTCTTTCTTTCAATAATCGCGTCCAGCTCCTAAAATATCGCTGAACATAATCATAAACACACATCATTTTCTTTTGGAAGTAGTTTCATGGGTCATCCCGTATAAGTTCGTAACCTAAAAGACCTAATGGGATATTTCAGGGATTTAAAACACTAATTATTTAATAGTCATTTACTTTATTATATATATATATATATATTATTTCTCACATTATGATTACGTTAGGACATAAAACAAAATAATATTCTAATTTTCTTTGGTTTAGTAACCAATTTGGCATCATAAATTTTCTTATACCTCTAACTTTCGTGTGCTTGCGTGCTTTCGACGACGCCTGTGCCGCAACTAAAACAAATGCGATCTATGCACTCCGGAGGGTGCGGGGAGAGGAGGTAAACAATTTATTTCCTATAGAAATTACAGTTATATTCTTTGGGTTTATGAGATCATTAAAAATGAAAATCTATACATATAATAAAATTGTAGTGAAGTCAAAACTGTACATTGAATATTCTTAAAAAAAAAGTAATTGCTAAGTAATTGTAAGTCAGGGCGTTCCTGGAATTAGCTAGGAGCAATTAGGTATAGACGCCAGCACATCAAGCTACCCGAAACTGTCAAATTTTCCCAATCAACTTTGAACCTTAGTGATAAAGTTGAAATCTACTCGTCGCACGTCCAATTAGCAGACACAATAGAAATGTTATTGTTATCGGTACACATGGTGTACACTCGACGTGCGAAGAGTTAAAGAAATTTGACAGATTGTAGTAGCTTGATGTGCGTACTGACGCACATCAAGCTACTACCATCCAAGTAAAATTTTAAAATCTATATTTTATGTACTGACATAAAATATAGATTTTAAAATTTTTGTCTGTTGTCTGAATGTATGTATTTTCCAGCATGACGCAAATACTTATGGATAGATTCTGTATAGAAATTCCCTATAAGTCTGGCCAGTCTGTAGGCTATAAATTAACACGCTATTTGTTATGGGGGATGAGAAATATTGCATTATGTTAGTATTTTATTTTTTATTACTGTATAGTTTACCGCAAATTATTACAGGGGTGTTTACAGATTTAACCTTTCAATGATTATCATCACGCCATACCTTTATGGGTCTAAGCAGTCAATCATGTGATATAAAATAACGGCTATTTTAGTCAACTTTTACCTAAGCAATTAGCGGTTTGACGACTGCTTTACAAACCTGTGGTTTGTAAGTTCCACATTCATAACGGTCTTAAAATAATAATAATATATGCGATTATTTAAAAAGGAGGGGAAAGAATAAAAGGGCGTCAAAAATTCGTCAGCATCGCTGTCAATAGGAAACGTGCCCAAAAGGCTGGCAGCATTGCCACGTATGGCAATGCTGATTCTTTGCCCAAAAAATATGTCACTGGTCACGTGAAGAGTCGACTAACCGCTTGGCGATATCTTGAAAAACCAAGTGGGCACTCGGACGCCATGACCTTAGTGTTTCAACCCCAAACGGCTCGAACATATAACTCCCAATCAGGTTGGAATATTTTAGCCGTTTGAGGTCATTAAGTAGATAAATTAACAAACGAATCGAACTTAACCTTTTATAAAGCGTCTAGAATAAAACAAAATTAAAGTTCTTCAGTTTAATTTAATTAATATCCATCGCTGCCCGTCTGTTCATGGCCTCTTTTAGATCAGAAAATATTTTTTACACATTCTTGCACTAATCCCTTAAATTCTTTGCAAGCTCCATTGTCGTTCCATTCGGGACAATGGTGTGAACAAACAAAAAAAATAGCAAGGGTGAATTTATTGATAGTGTGCAATGATGGATTTGATAGATATATTTATAAACGCACAAAAAATCTACTTAGGGCTGATTTTACAAACAGCAGCGGGCTTGTTAGAATTTCTGTCACCGTACCATGCTGAGATGCCCTTTGGCCCCATGCAGGACTTTATTTTGTTTTATTTATTTTTTTATACTGTTGATTTTTGTGTTTGGTTTCCACCATCTTCCTCTACAAGTCCCTGGAAACACTTTATTTCTTAATATGAGGATTTTTTTTAAATTTCTGACACTTTACCATACATAAACTGTGAGACGTGCTAACAGATAATATCTACGTCAGTAAAATCAGCCATTGGAAGACTTTTTATTATGTAAAATTAAAATGTCTTCTGCCTAAATTACATGGTGCGATTTAATTGCCTGTGGCATACCATAGATTGACGGATCATTAAAAATTGCACTGTTGATTTTATTTAGGTGACAAGGTTTGTACAAACGCTTTTACTCGTCAATGATATTTTAAAAAGTAGATAAGTTGGTTTGTTATCTGACTACTCTGAGAAGAAAGGCCGAAACAATTTGGAGATCACGTTCTCTTTTAAAATTCAGAACATCAGTCAACAGGCAGTCAGTACATCTTACCAAAGCTGTGTCAAGAACGAAGCTCAAGATCACAAGACGATACATGCTGAACCGAATGCTAAATACTGACACTGGAAGATAAATCGTAAGCATATGTACCTACGATAATACCATAATGGTGTTTATGTCTAGCGGTACCTACCTAAATACCAGAAAATTGATACTTTGTTCCTGATTACATTGTTATTGTTGTTGTTACATTGTTACTGATTGTATTGAGTAATTACAATAATAATAATCAGGTTTATGTCCTAAAAATGTGAATATTGCTGTCTGTGTGTTTTTAAGAAAAACCAGTCAAGTGCGTGTTGGACTATGCACAGTGAAAGCATCCGTAGCTGGAATGAATATTTACAGTATTTTATTCACAGCAATATTTTGTATTTCTTATTATTCCTCGATAAAGCTATGAAAAACAAAAGTATTTCTGCGGTTGTAACCGACAATATCCCTTATCTCAAAAACTATTAACTTTAATAGCAAATTCAGTTAGAATAATCATAATCTTTACAATTATGGGATCCAACAATACCCATGCATTGTTCTTTTTTCATCCTTCTGTTACATATGCTGCACCTATTTATTTTTTCGTATTTTTACTGCACTAGTGATTAACGGTGCATAGAATATAGGACTTTATTTTAAATTTTCATCGATAAAGTGCAAATACAGTCTGGCAACCAATCTTACCAAGGAGTATGGTATTACCCAGTAACTGGGTTGTGGAGGTCAGATAGGCAGTCGCTCCATGTAAAATACTGGTATTCAGCTGCATCCAGTTAGACTGGCAGTCGACCCCAACATAGTTAGAAAAAGGCTAGGCAGATGAAAGTGCAAGTACAGTGTCCGAATAAAATAGCTGTCTAAGTTCCGAACGAAGGGACAAACGGACATTACAAAATTTTAAGTCAAAAATCGGCCAAGTGCGTGTCGGACCACGTACAATAAAGGGTTCTGTCATCATCATCAACATGTCAGCCGGAAGACGTTCAACCCCAAGCACCTCCACTTCGACCGGTTCTGTGCTTCTCGCATCCAACGGGTTTCTGCGGCCTTCACAAGGTCGTCGGACCACCTTGTGGGAGGCCTACCAACGCTATGTCTTCCGGTACGCGGTCGCCACTCCAGAATTTTCGGCCCCATCGGCCATCTGTTCTGCGAGCAATGTGCCCACTGTCACTTAAGTTTGGCGATTTTTCGGGCTATGTCGGTTACCTCGGTTCTCCTGCAGATCTCCTCATTCCTGATTCGATCACGCAGGGAAACTCCAAGCATAGCCCTCTCCATTGCCCTTTGGGTGACTTTTAGCTTACTTATAAGACCCATTGTTAGCGACCACGTTTCTGTGCCATAAGTCATCACTGGCAACACGCACTGGTTAAAAACTTTCGTCTTGAGACACTGCGGTATGTGGGACGAGAAGATATTGCGTAGCTTTCCGAACGCTGCCTAGCCGAAGGGTTCTGCAGTTGTAATGAATTTATCCCAAGAACAAACTTAACATTGTAGTTAAAAAACATGTTTACACACACTTGTACTCAGCCTTCTTTGTAATCAAAATTGGCAATGATGCTCCTTAGCTTTAAAGTGCTGTTACAAAATTACCAGAGATAGCATTATTTAGATAAATTTGGCTTTATTATTTACCTATACATAATAAAGTCCACGCAAGTGGAATCGTGGGAATAGCCATAAGTGAGTTGCTAAGTAAACCATCACATAATAATACACATAGGTACCTACGTGTTGCACTGATTATATCTGTTACATTGTGTCGCATGTTGTTAGATACATTGAGTACTATTTGATTCATCTGTATTCATTTTAATAGGCACAATGCCCAGCCGCTGTCATGGCACATCGTGTCTTAGAAAGAGACTGTCACAAACAGAATGATAGTGACGTATATAATATACAGGGTGACAAAAACATTGACGCACAACTACTGCTACTACTAATTACTATGGATTCAGTATATGACTGTGGACCCCCATGCGTTGTGAAATTTTACGCTGGTTATTAACAAAAAAAATCTGCGGGTCCACATTTTGACCGCGTAGGTATTGTACTTTTATAGGAAACTCTCCGTCTATCATTCATTCACAATGGGTCCGATTTTTTTCGTAAACGAGTTTTAGAAAAAATGTATTCTGTAAAAATCTCTTCGTCAAAACACTGGCATCAAGTCGAATGACAGATCACTTCACCCGAGTTTTCACGGTGAGATTTTTACAAAATAGGTCAACAGGTACCAACATTATGAATCTGACTACGAATTATGAGGAATGTCGAAAATAAAACAAAATTGAATTGCTCCCGTTTAATTGAATCAGTAATTTCCATCGCTCCCAGTCTGTTCACGGCGTCTTTTCATCAGAAAAAATTTTCACGTAATAATTTTACACATTCTGCTACAAGTCCCTTAATTTCCTGGCATTCGGTGTTTTTTTTCCATTCATGGCAGTGCTGCGATCAAAAACTAAAATTAGTGACGTCACTGATATGTAGAATAATGAAAATAAAGTATGACGACAGAAAATGTGGAATGGAGGAAATGAAATAAGATGAGGGCGTTGAAACGTCGGGTGTAATGTTACGAATGAGTCTGTGTCATAAGAGTTCGGATATTTGAAAATAATCTAGGATATTACTGGGACTGTGTCATTGACCTAGTGGTCGCAAGCGCTACACTACTGACTGGGGTACTGGGATCGATTACCGGGTTCCGTAAAGTGTTATTGGGTATTTCCAATTGGAATGTCTCAACCCGGGGACTAGATTCGTGCTCAATTGATAGGAATAGGCTCGCGTCCGTCACGTATTACAGGGGGACTTAAACATTACTGGCGAAATGTGGGCCTATTATATTCCCTTTGGGGAGTACAAGCGTGATGTTATGTTAGGTTGGATTATTGCGGGGATAATTTTAATAAGCATACGGCTATTTCAATCATAATTAAATGTAATTTATGAAAATACAATAACAGCTGACACCAGTATGGTCAGGTTTTTGGGAATCTCACATTGAAACTATCTGCAAAAAGTTAAATCACGAATCGAATCAATGCACGTTATAACTTGATAAAAATTGTAAATGAGTTCGTATCTACTTTACGATGTGGAATTATATACTAGGGAAATTCTACAGACAAATTCTTCGCATTCAAAGGCAGAGAAAAATGTTTACGATCTGTCTACAAGCTACAATCAAGTGACAGTTGCTTGCCATTTTTTAAGAAGTATATGTTGCTGACCCAACCATGTTTATAATATATTTATAAGACCGCAGTATTCAAAAGGCATATTATTCCATTAATAAATACGTAGAAGTTAATGTAAGATATGTGGATAAATGTGTGCGTTAATGCTCAGCATTTAATCTATGATTAAGTCTGTCAATCACACTAATATTATAAAGGCGAAAGTTTGTGAGTGTGTGTCACGCTTAAATTTAACAAATAAAAAATTTTGACTTTGGCTATATTGCATTCTTTAGGAAAATGTTTTACTTACGTTAAGCATTTGCATTGAAACACAGTGTCTCATTTTCATAAAGTCACAGAAGTCCGGAGGTGCATATGAATTGAAGTCTCCATTGAGACATTTAGATTTCACATCTGCCAGCAGCGCAGCGTCGGATCCAAAGTCTTTGGTCATAAGTACTTCCAGTTTTTTCTTGTCTATTTTATTATCATGTGTAGCAAAACCTTTCTTTTTAGCTATACATATTTCACGTTTGCACTGAAAACATCCTCTACCGTTTTGAGAGCAGTGGTGATTAAATAATTTACACAAACTAAAGTGCCTGTCTGGTTTTGAATTTACGATCTACAACTCGAGAGGGAAACCGGTATGTCCTACAACCAAAAATTTGAAGACATGTGGCATCTACCAACCCGCACTGGGCCCGCGTGTTGAATTTCGGTCCACTCCATTGAGTTATAATGTACTACGTAGTAGTATAGCTCAATGGTCTACTCCCACTTACAGAGAGGAAACCTGTTTCCTAGGAATAGAAAGAACATTATAAGCTGATTATGCATTTGCTACCTACTGAAAAATTAAGAGCGACTCAGACTCGTGCACCGAGGGTTCCGTACCATCATGTTTTTAATTTTTCATCGGCGATGTCTATATTCATCAGAAAATTTTAACACTGTGCACTGCGTTGTAGAATATTGCAATTTTATGTCAACGCCATCTCTTAACCGATAGTGGAACTAATATAACTTTTGTTGTTGATTTCTGAAAAAGTGTGCTATTTTTAGAGACTTCGTTTTATTTTTCCTGTAATCTTTACATACATTTCTATCACATGGAATAATTTTTCAGATTTTTCTCTTTGCAAACTTCGGAGATAAGGGGGGGAACGTTATTTTTTTTTACATTTTTCATCAAAAGTCGAAAACTATGCGGCTTAAAAAAAATGACAAAATATTTGAGAATGTGCAAACTGCGCTCTTTCATATGATACTCCACACGCCCTAGTAGCCGCACTTAGAATTTTTCAGACCCCCTTTCAGTCCCTGTTGCAAAAAACATGCATATATTTTTATTTCTTCTTTGCGATATTTGCAAAATAGTTGGGCAAACATCATCTAAAACTATTCCAAATTTAAAGTTGATAGCACTAGTAGTTCTTGAGATATCCAGCTGTGACAGACAGGCAGACTGAGTCTCACCATAATGGTTCCGTTTTATAATTTTGGTACGGAACCCTAAAACGAAGAAAAATATTGCACTTTCATAACTAAAGTAAAAGGTAGAAGCTTCTCCTCTGTGGCTTGTGCGTATATAATAGCGCTAGATAAGCAATAATAACATCAATAATACTTACTAAAACAGGGTCCTTCGATAATTCAAAGCATTCACTTATGTTATCTGACATAACGAGATTGTATATAGTGTCGGAATTCTTTTGGCAACAACGCATTGTATTCTAAAACAAAATAATGCAACTTTAACAGTATCAATATGGCTTTTAGAAATAAAGCAAGTACAAGCCATGCGACTGATGGGATTTCCAATTGGCAAAAATAACGATGTAACCCCTTTAGTTGCAGCATAAAACTGATTTACATCCGTCACCTCACACACCAGATCCAGTTGAAAAACAGCGTCAGACAATAGTTGTCTGGCATTTTTGCTGAACTGGGCCTTTTTGGCGCAGGCGTGAGGCACACTTTCCTGCTAATTTCTTACATCGGACTATACACTTTTTATTTGATCTTTATTTTTTGTTTTTATCTGATGTACGAATATGTATCTGGTGTATTGTGTTTCTTTTAGTCTGTGCTAAATACATGTATTTTCTTTCTTTCTTTAGGGGGTAAATTTTCAAATATCCTTTGTGCAGTTCAGTAACAGTGCTCACTTTTGTTATATAAGGGGGAGTCGCTTATACATAATTATATTGAAAGTGAGTACTATGAACGAATTTTGAAGAGTTTGTGCTCATGCTTTCTTGATTCAACTTTTGAGGCTGTGCGTTGTCATCGGTAAGTCAATTTAAGATTTTTAATAAATAGATGGATGAGTTTTAGGCAAGTTTATGTACTTATTTGGAAACGATTTGAGTGTTCAACAGTGGACGTTGAAATATCATGCATTTAACAATTAAACATGACTCTGAGGACCAGACACGCGCCACTTCTTCTCCCCAGCGAAAGCACTAGGAATTGGTGAAGTGCGAGCGTTTTGAGGGACTGTCTTTTGTAATTTTGACGTTCGAAAAGTGTTAATCTCAGCCTAGTTTAAATAAATTATTTAGACAATGATTTAGACATATTGCGGTAGGGTTTACTCGTATGTGGTTGTGCACCCAACAACATAAACCCTTCCGCAATATGTATGTCTGGCAGTACAAGTAACAAGCTTGAAAGAATAATTTACTACGGGTTTAGTAAAAAAAACAGCAACAGAAGGATTGATCATTAAGTCGTTCGATAAACGGAATTTAAAGGCTTAGGGTGGATTCTCGGACATGCGTTTCCGCGTATCCACCTTAGGGTGGATTTACTGCGGTGGATAATCGGAATAGCCGGTACTTACAGGGTAGAACATATTTCCACATTGTGTCTTGTCCATGGGGTCAGCCTGTAAGTTAAAAGGAGTAAATATATAATTTTCGACCGAAATACTGTCATAATTCTGGACTTATCATATTAGGTACTTAAACTATAACGCCTTACCGAAACAGTGATAATAACGACACTCAAAACTATTAAATGATACATGTTTATTCCAATGTTGATACTGGCAATGAAAAATATAATCGTGTTCATATATATTTATACTTGCCTAAATCCATAATTATTGACAGCGCTGCCTAAATGCCAGAAAATTGTAAAACATTTAACAACAAAGAATCGTTATGTATGTGTTAAAATTGAGTATTTTCCGTCCATGTGTTTTTGACAGGATGTTTTGCTAACCTAACCGAACTTTACTATTTTCAATGTCATTGGATAAATTGGAAACTAGCATGATTGAAGATCACTTAAATGCTGCAAGCTTGTTAAATCAAATGACTGCATGCATCATTTTTCCCAGAGTGTTGAGTTGAGAGAGTTTGTTTAGGTTTATGGCCCAAATTAATCTAATCTAAAGAATAATGGGACTTTCATACGCATTGAGATTATAAAAGTCTCGAATTACAAACATAATGTAAAAAAATGCACTGTCCATTAAAAGAATGAGGTATTCCTCAAAACGCACCAACTATGAAACGCACCAAAAGTATTTCTCGAAAAAAAACCATTAAACATTACTTAATAAAAATATTATAATTTTATTCCTCGAAATACAACAACGATGAAACATAGAGAAGATCATAAAGGATTCGTAATAATTGATATCGATAGATGTTTCATTTGGTGCGTTTCGAGGAATACCCCAAAATAATCACTTCAATCCCGTTTTGATAATTATCTTCACCTATTCACGTTATACTTTCCAATATTTGTTTCACTCCATTTATCGTACTGGGTTCTGGAGGTTAGATAGGCAGTCGCTCCACGTAAAAGAACTGGTATTCAGCTGCACCAGGTTAGACTAGAATCCGACCCCAACATAGTTGAGAAAAGGCTAGGCAGATGATGGATGATGATGATTTGTGTAACTGTTTTGATAACTACACGTTGTGATTGCAGTTTTATTTGCAAACGACCTCACCAGCCTTGAAATAATTGAACTCGGAAGCATTACACATATACACGTCAATTTAAGCTATAAAACCGTGGATAGAATTCAATAGAATGACTTTAAAATTGGCAGGCGTGTCGCGCCTGTATGAAGGAGCCTTTATGAGTCGTGCAATAAATAGGCATTACTTAAATCTATTAGACTTTTTTGATGTCCACGGTTTTGTAGTTTATTTAAAAGGTTTTGCACAAGTTTCCGAAATATGTGGTAGATAATTATGACATTTCGTTCTCATAAACCATAATAATTATCGATCATCCATGGATCTAATAATATGTTTGAATAAAAGTCCGTGGGATATACTTGAAATTGCCAAAAAAATATACCTTAGCAATCTTACCACAACTTTTTGTAACGGTAGCTTAACCAGAATACGTTGCGCGATGCGCACATAAAATTAAGATAGTTATGTTTTTAGTGGAAAATAATTTGATATAGGCAAACCCACAAAAATACGGTTTTATTTTCCTCAGCGGAAAATATCGCGAAAAAAATTACTATTCTCATCTTAACCTTAATACGTTATTATAGGTACCTCAACTTTGCTTATAAATGGTGGAATATAATAAAAATTTAGACTTTCAAGCCTGCCCCGTTGTGATAAGGGAATGATGTCGTAAAATTCTGTGCCAGGAAATGAGGATATGACGGCATCTCTGTGAATGATCCTAAGACGAGCTAAATTATATTAGTATACTTAATTCGATTTTACTGAAACTTTCTTATAAGGTAAAGGTCCCAGAATTTACGATATCCTGATTTGAAATCGATGTTGAAAGAGTCATTGATAATTTTATAAATAGTCTTTCTGTTCACAAAAGGTATGGTATGACTTTATTTTTGAAGATCTCTTGAAGCTAAAGAAAGAATATTGTTATTTTACTAGTACACTAGACTTTTTATAAGAGTCTGTATTTTTCTTGCTCAAGGTTTGTTCAAAGATTTGTCTGGATTCCAATAGTTTAGTAAGTTTTGACTGGTTAACAGTAGGCCCAGATAGGGAGGATACCGGCCAAAGTAAGGAATATAAATTGGTAATGATAAATTATATTTATTTCTGTAAATTGATTCAAAACACTTTAAACGTCATGTTTTAAAACTAGACGAGTTCGGTGTTTCCTGACTACTCTGAGAAGAAAGACTGAAACAAACTCAGAGGTCCCAATCTTTTTTAACGTGGAGACTTAATTTTGGTCAGGCCATATGAGGAGGAGCATACAGATTAATGTCTGATTCTTTCCTATCACACTTACTTATATGTACCTGTCCAATCAGTGCACACATTTTTTAGTAATCAACTCAAAACTTATGGAGCTCAACGACTCGACACGGCGATAGTTACCTGCCAATCCCAGGTATTTAATAAAAAGTGCTATCGTACGGTAATTACTTATCAAACCATTTTCAAATCTTATCACGAAAAACAGGAAAACTAAAGCCAAGCTTGAAAAGTATTTAATATATTCTCAATTTTATGTTCCGCTCCCAGATCTTCCCAAGTTTAGAAGAAAAAAAAAAAAGAAATATGCTTCCAAGTTTCGTTTTTTACTTAAAGTTTATTATTTAAATGTGCAGGACAAGCTCTGTGCGGTCGAAACTGATGAGGAGATCGTGACAAGAATACGAGTGAGGTCATGTCACAATGTGGAAATATACAGAAACGCAATTGGGTAAACAAAAGCAAAGGTAGAAGGAAAATTTGTATTGTTCATTAGCTGTAAGCGATCCCCGCTACTATTATTTATGTCCTTATCAGAACTCTCTATAATGTATTCGACATAAGGAGACCAGGAGACCTGGTTTTACTAAGTAAAAATAATAAATAATTTATTTGCCAATAACGTAGGTATACAGATATGATGGTTATTTTGATTAGAGTCCGGATACATTTTGCCGTACGACATGCAAAATTATTTAATATAATACATTTACTAGATATAAAAAAGCAATCCATTTACTAAGCAACATTACTATCATTAATAACAATACTCTTTTCATTCAAAAACATTTGGAATCAGGCTCAATGCCAACAATTTAAATTAAAAAAAAAACAATGACAATAAATGAAACTACAAAGAGATGTCAGAATTTGAAGTCTCTGTGGAGAGAGCGCGGGAACCTTGAAACGTACAAGGCGCCAAAATTCATTTATTTTAAAATTAATTTGTTATATATTGTTAGTGCCTTAGAATTAGTTGTAATATAGTAAATAGTTGTATATATTTTTTAACTAGTGTTATAAACAATGGGGGGAAGTGGTAAGAAGAGGAAAAAAGCGGAGCCCCCTGATGGTCTAGCAGTACGGGACATCACGGAGACTTCTTCCGACTCCGACGATTCAGCAGACAACAGCAGGAAGTATCAAGTATTTAAAGTCCCCGGATACTCTAGGAAGTATCCTGAAAATAGCAACAAAACAGAATACTTAGTGTTTTTATCTCATCAGACTGAGCGCCAATTTTCTGATAAAGACAGACTGGCTATTTCGCATGCTATCCGAAAATATTGCGTAACTGGCATATTACATTTAAAGTCTATAAACAAGTACAAAATAGGAATAACATTTGACCTATCCAACAACGCCAATGTATTCTTACAAAATAAAAGACTTCTAGATGAAATGGGCTTAAATGCAACTATACCTGCTGTCGACACCGAAGTGACTGGTGTTCTTACTTCAGTCCCTACGGACTTGTCTAATAAAAGAATATTTGCTTTAATTGGAAGTTCCAGGAATGTTATTCAGGTGAGGCGCTTCATGCGCCGCGTACAAGGTGAGGGTGGCGCGGTCAAGTATGACCCCACTCAAACTGTTGCGGTTACTTTCGCCTCTACCGAGCTACCGGAATATGTTTACCTTGACTCTTGGAGACACGAGGTAAACTGTTACGTTCCTCCTGTGAAGCAGTGTTTGCGTTGTATGAAGTTTGGACACATTGCAAAGTACTGTAAGAATGAAGTTGTATGCTCCATATGTACGGACAAGCATAGTTTTAAAATTTGTGAAGAAGATCCTAAAAACGCTAAATGTGTCAATTGTGGTGGTAACCATGTTTCCATCTCGAACATCTGTCCACAGAAAAAAATGAAAATAGAAGAGAACAAAGTCAAGTCCAGAGCCGCTAAGTATTCCGATTTATTCAATGAACATTCTTTTCCAAAATTAACACAGAAGAATATCGAAACACAGATTATTAATTTGACTAAATCTGACTTTTTTATGAATACTTTAACAAATGCTATAACTAAAATTATATTAAATCAAAAAGATAATCCAATTAATTCAAACTCCATAAAAGAAATTCTGCAACAAACTTTCCGTACCAGTACTTCCACATATAATAATGGATCTTAATATAATGCAGTGGAACGCACAAAGTATTTTAAGTAACAAACTTTTATTAACTCAATTTCTTTATGAGCATAACATACATGTTGCAATTATATCAGAAACCTGGTTAACACCCATCAAACATTTTAACATTAGAGGATACAAAATAGAAAGAAATGATATTGGTAACAAACACAATGGCGTAGCTATTTTAATTCACAATAGTATAGATTACAGAAACATAAATACATATTCTGACAATTCCTTACAAAATATTTGTGTAAGAATTACTGTAAATAATACAGAAATAAGTATTGTAAGTTTTTATTGTCCAACAAATTGCACTCCTTCTTTTAACAAACATAAATTTGAATCTTTAATAAAATCAGTGCCTGAACCGATGATATTTGCTGGTGATTTCAATGCTCATCACACATCATGGGGATGTAATTCTACAAATCCAAGAGGTAGGGATATTTTGGAGATTATTGATGATAATAATTTAGTCTTATTAAATAATGGTGAAGTGACAACAGTCGGTTCCTTGACGTGGCGTCCAAATGCTTTAGATTTGTCCTTGGTGTCTCCATCATTGGCTCTTTCTTGTGATTGGTCTGTACATAATGATCCACTCGGCAGTTACCACCTTCCTGTAATTATTAAAGTTTTTGTAAATAATAGTAGTTTAGCAAACACTAGCAACACACATTTGCCCATATATCCTAACTTTAAATTGGTTGATTGGAAGATGTATGAACAAAATGTAGATTTAGAATTATTTAATTTTCAGGATCAAAACTTTGCTCCATTGGAAACTTATACTGCGTTTTGTAAAATATTGCATTCTGCAATTGATAAATGTCTTCCTTATTATAATACGCCAGTTTCTCTCTATACTGATTCCTTTATGAATAACTCATCTCATAGGAATTCGGTTAAATCCCCTCCTCTCCCTTGGTGGAATAAAAAATGCTCAGAAGCAGTAGAAAAATCTAAGTTGGCCTATATTAATTTTAAAAACAATCCCTCAGATGACACATTTTTACAGTTTAAAAGATTACAAGCCCTCAAAAAACTTACTTTGAAAACAGAAAGATCAAATAGTTGGGTTGAACTTTGCAGCTCCTTTAATCGATGTACGCCTCTGTCGAGAATCTGGAAATACATGCGGAAATTTAATAAAACATTTTCTTGCAACAACAATAATGATGATAGTTGGATTCAAGATTTTCTGCAAAAATATACCCCAGACTATGTAAATAATAAACCAAATTTTCCTCTTGCCAGTGAGGCAAATTCTGTAAATAGTTTCTTAATAAAACCATTTTTAATACAGGAGCTTATGGCTGCTGTCTGTTCTAGAAAAGATAGTGCTTTTGGACTAGATGGTATTCCTTATATTATGTTGAAAAAGCTTAGTGATACAGGTTTGCACACTTTTCTCAAAGTATTAAATAATCTGTGGTTTAACAATGATATACCTCACTCTTGGAAGTCTGACTGTTTGGTACCTATTTTGAAGCTTGATAAAATTCGTTCAGATCCCGATTCCTATCGCCCTATTGCACTTACATCTTGTGTTGGTAAAATTTTTGAACAATTAATAAAACAAAGGTTGGAATTTTACATAGAACAAAACAATATTTTACCTGCTAATCAATTTGGTTTTCGTAGAGGAACATCGGCTCGTGAAAGTATTTGTCAGTTACAGCTTGATATCCAAAATAGTTACATTAATAAGGAATGTTTAGTGTCAGTATTTTTTGATGTTGCTGGAGCTTTTAATAGTGTCAATATTGATGTACTTTGTTCTGAATTGCTTCTTATTGGAATTCCAAATAAAATAGTTCATTGGGTCCGTGAATTCTTGACTGAAAGGAAAGTTTATGTTAAGTATAATAATGGTAAATTATATGGGCCAAGGTTTGCTTCTGTTGGAGTTTGTCAAGGAGGAATACTTTCTCCATTAATATTCATTCTGTATATTCGTCGTTTGAATTTGATTCTAGGTTCTGAGGTCAAAAATCTACAATTTGCTGATGATTTAGTTGTGTATTTGTCTGGGAAAAATTTAACAAATATAACAAATAGTCTAAATAAGGCTTTGGATGGATTATCTACATACTTTTCTTATTTAAATCTAGATATAAATGCACTTAAGTCTAAACTAGTAGTCTTTGGTAAAGCTAGCAACTTCAGTCCTTCTGTGTATTACAATCAAGTTTCTATTCCTATTTTTCATGAAGCTAAGTTTTTAGGTGTCACTTTTACTCATAATTTTTCTTGGAAAAAATATGTTGAATTGGTAAGTTCAAGAGCTAACAGAGTTTTCAATGTGTTGAAATCTTTGTGTAGAACCTCCTGGGGTGCTGATCCAAAAATATTGTTACTTTTGTACAAATCTCTGATCCGTAGTCATTTTGAATATGGTTTTCTCTGTTTTGCTGGTGATAGAAGGATAGTAGATATCTTTGATAAAATACAAAATAAAAGCTTGAGACTTATTACTGGAGCATTTAAAAGCACTCCAATCAATGCAATGCAAGTTGAATGTAAACTTCCTCCATTAAGTATAAGATTCTCTTATTTGAAAGAAAGGTTTTTATTAAAACTGTACAGTAAAAATAATAATCACCTGTTTTCAAATTTGAAACAATCTAGTACACCAACTATTTGTAACTCTCTTTATATACTTCAGGGTTTTTCTCAATATGTAAATTTTCTTGAAACTTTGCAAATTCATAAGTCATCTCTTCTTCCATGTTATCAGGGGGATTTTAACAGCAAATTTCCTGCAATTGACATCATCATTGACCACAGTTTATCCACCAAGGAAGATGTACATAGTAAACTACTTGAGTTTACTGATTATAGATTTATGTATACTGATGGCTCCAAAACTGAGTCTGCAGTCTCATTTGCTATTTACGATGGGCTATTGAATACTGGTACTGGTTATAAAATAAACTCAAACACAAGTATTTTCACAGCCGAGGCTGTTGCAATTCTTGCTGCCTTAAAACACATTAAACATAAAAACAATGGATGTTGTGAATGGATTATAGTCAGTGACAGCATGAGTGTTCTTGAAAATCTTAAAAATAATAGGTTGAATGCTAATACAAACTATTTAATTTCATTAATAAAAGAGTCTTGGCTTCATTTGTCTTCTCATAACATTAAGGTTTTGTTCATGTGGGTCCCTTCACATGTTGGTGTGTTGGGAAACGAAAGGGCTGACTTTTTAGCCAGAACTTTAACAAATTCTGATGATGTCCCTGATTCTAGTAGTTTCCTCAACATATCTGTTCCATGCACAGACATCGTTCCTCTATTGAAAAAAAGGTCCATTGGTATATGGAAAAGGCATTGGAATCACACAGTTCAAATTGAAAATAAAGGTTTATGGTATGCTGTATTTAATGTTCCCATAGGAACCACGCCTTGGTTCTGTAAAATCAATACTTACATAAACAGGAAGTTTTACTCCACAATACTCAGGCTTCGTTTTGGTCATTGTCGTCTAAATTATCACTTGTTTCGTCTGAAAATTGTGCATAGTCCTCTCTGTGATCATTGTAATTTCCAAGTTGAGCAATCTTTAGCTCACATTTTCTTTGATTGCTCATCTTTTGGTATCCAGCGCCTTGTGCTAATGGATGAGCTTATTGAAATATATGGTAGTCCTGATTTGGTACCGCGCTCCATCCAGGCTCTCCTTGTAAATAATTCTACGTATTTACATTTGTTTAATTTCATTAATAATACAGTTGGGCAAATTTAAAAATTCCTTGTGTATGTAAATAGATTTCTGTGTTGTGTATATAATGTCTTTTTACATTGAATTTCGTTCGTAGTACTATTTCGTTTTCTAATGATATGAAACCCAGTCTGTTGGGGTTTAAAAAAAAAAAAAGACAAGGACTTGACACATAAGGCTCTTACAAAAATAGCTTATAAATGATTGACTTTTATTTTGGATTTTACCTAAGATTTTGTAGAATAAAGTCTTATACATGGATTATAGTGAAATAAATATGTTATAACACTAATGACTTAACACGGATTTACTTTACTTAGGAAAAATAAGAAACCGATGACTTAATTTGGATTTACTTACTTAAAGATTAATATCAAACTGATGAATTTACCTGAATTTATTTAAAAATATATGAACTAACTGATGACTAGGCAGCATGGTCCCTGACCTTAGCCTGTTCCACAAGGAACAAAAGTAAAAAAAAAAAAAAAAACAAAGAGATGTCAACAAATTAAATTAAAAATGTCAGCAAATTCAATTACAAATGTCAACAAATTAAATGTAAACCAAAACAAATAAAAACAAGAATGGACCTTCTCTTACCTTTTATTTGACCGTCACGCGCCGTAGTCACGCGACGTGCCAGCCATTGGCGTATGTTCCAGGGCCGAGGCATGCTTAATTTTATAATCACTGTTGTCTCCTACAGTCCTAGTCGTGTGCTAGCGTTATTTTGTAAATGTTTTTGTTTATCTTACTACATTTTCATTTAGCAGGGCTTTGCTAGATACACTAAATAAATTAACGATACACTGTATATACGTTGTCTCTGTGTAGATGTATGTTGAAAAAATGTAACTAAGGTTTGTTAGGGTCAACCTACCTAGGTATATTTTTGAAGACTATTTTACAGTAGAATGATTTACTATCAAAATGTCACCGCATGCCCGGTCACCTGCACAAGTGAGGCTAATGGCTGCGTCAGCCAACGCTATCCGCGTTGCTGAATTTTAGGCCAAACGTTAAGAAAAAAAACTGGCACTCCGGTAGTGCCGACAGAAGTGAAAACTTGAACAATTAAGAGTGTATTTTGTGAATCGTCTTATAAACAAAACACGCGTGTTAAGGTGTGTTCCTTATTTTATAGGGTTTTTTGCAAATCAGGTATGATGACCAAAGTGACTGGTTTATTCTTCTCGTGAAAGGAATTTATTCAGATTTACAAATAAGCACACAGGATAGACTTCAGTTCGTGGTGTTGGTCGCGGCAGTGGTAAGAGAAGCAAGCCCATGGAGCTCGTCGTCAGTTATATATCCGTGGTTCAGCGCCATCTCGTCGTTGTTGAATGAACTACGTAGTTAGTACGCGAGGCCCTCGTAGTTCTTCCCGATGTGCATAGATGGCGCTGTCCTCAACAACGCGCGTCTTTCGTTTTACGTCTTACGAATCTTACGATCAGGGTCACGTGACCTGACGCGAATTTAGAAGTTTTTACCCATTCCAAAAAAAGTACACAGCGCCGCTAAAGAAGTTTTCACTTCAAAAACTATATTTTTGCCATCAACACGCTAAGAAGAAGTTTCTGTAAGTATACAGGGTCAAATTAAATTAGCTAGTGAAACTCCGCAGACGTGGTGGGTATCAATATATCTAAATATGTATGATTAAACATATTATCTCAACTTGTACTTCAAGTAACAACACTACCAGCGGCCGTTGGGAGAGTTTCGGTAGCTAATTTATTATTAGACCCTGTTTTTATCGATGGACAATAAGTAAGAGCTGTTGTGAAAAGAGTACCTACCAAAGGACACATCGAAATATCTCAAAGAAAAACAATTGCTTACGGCTAGTTGCCAGAAAGCTAATAATATCCATTTAATAACGCATACAATGTCCATCGAACAATAGAAATCATTCGTTTCCCTCAAGTTAAAGTTAATAAACAGAATTACTTTCGACGAGTGCCCCTCGAGTCGATGGGATCGGTCGATACCACTCTTATTGTGTGTGATGAGGCCTCAAACGAAATCGGGTGAGCTTCCGCATTTGACGATTTATTAGATAAGTATCGATGCCTTCAAAATTACGAGCTTTTTTGCATAGAATTAATATTGGAGAATCAAATGGAGAATGGGAATATTGCGTATACAAAGGAATTATTGCTTTGGTTATACGAAAGTGTTTGTTGGACGAAAATTTAATTATAGCTGGTAGAGACTTAATGATTGTTTATAGTCTTTCTACAATGCCCTTAGCAAAAAAAAAAAACAAACAGCACTAGGTACCTCTATGTGTACCTAACTTAATAGTAACACATTAACTTTTTTTTACTTATTATGATGAATGATTGATGTAAAAAAAGGCTTTGAATTATTACCTACATCAACATGTTGACAGTTTGCGAAAACGGCGTCATACTCAATTTACCCCAAAATAATCTTAGACGTCAATCAAATTTTCACTCGCAGTGTGAATATTACATAGGCAAAATACCCTAACGTGAAATACATTCAGCCACAATCCTCAAATTTCCTAGGCACTCGAAATACCCTTCGTTCGCGATTCCGTTTGACTCTCAGGTATTTGCCTGGCACATTCATTAATGCCAATATTAACTCTGGAAGCATTTTCAACTACGTCTTGGCTCCATGTATGAATTCGAGGGTATCACAACAACATTTGCGAGTTTCTCGAAAGTGAAATTTATGATGAATTTTTCATACATTGCGCGCGGAATTGTGTGAAATGAGTGAGGAATGTTTGTCGTCTGGCCTTGCATACTTCATTTAATGGAAATTTTGCTGTGTTTCATGTTTACTTCACGTGAACATGACACGAATGCGATCGTGTGTTGTTTGTGTACTTGCGATGATTGTCGGAGCGTCAACAGCGGTGTCATCATCATTCATAGGCTGTTTTACTCGGAGAGCGTAGTATTAATTTATCTGAAACGAGAATAACCCACCAATTAATTCAATTTATCACCACTCTTGTTTGGAACATACAATAGACCAATGAACCCTTTGAATAGGATTTCAGTAGACTTGTAATTTGGACTTCGGAAAATGTAAGTTGATTATGCTTTTTAATAAATAATTGCAGCCGATGCTCGTCGAGTTCTCAACGAGTTAGAGTTATTGCGCAGTTGACATCAAAATAACCGGCCAAGTACGAATCGGACTCACACACGAAGAGTTCCGTACCACCATGCAAAAAACGCCGAAAAAATATGAGGTGTGGCTGTGTCATGGACACGGCCGTGTGTTGTACGTGAATACGTTTACGTAACGGGGTTGATTCGCTCGGCCGCATTCATTCTGTTATATTCCCGGCACTGCTTGACTCGGTCACATGGTGTTTTATTGGTATCATTCGATTGCTCTTGAGAAGCCCTTTCCAACCATATACGATCTTTGTATTTTGATTTGGCTTTTTGACGCGTATAGGCCGACATTATATAATTTGATATTATTTTTCTTTTTATTTTAATACATTATATTCACTGTCATTATTTTACACAATGTTTTATATACAATCGATAGATTTTGACAAGAGCTGTCGATTGAAACGAACGTCGTAGCTTTTCGGAGTCAAAAGTTACGCAGATACGCAGCAAAATTACTTCAAACTGGCGGCGCTGCCCCCTCCATCGCGCGTGATTCGTCACAGTCCTCACTTGGCGTAATCAATTTTTATCTTTTAGCTATACAATGGTGAAACTAAATTTAGGATACAGATGATAGACATGAAGCTGCAACACCAAACTGTATCCACCAATTTTGTTATCATTGCTTTATTTGACTTGCCTCGCACTATCGAAGCAATTTTAAAGACGTATTCACGTCAAAAATACGTTTCTTTTTAGGAGACCCCATTTAATTTTTATTAACTTTTTATATTTTATTATTTTTTGATATAGCGACAATAGAAATACACACTTTGTGAAAATTTCAACAGTTTACCTATTACGGTTCATGAGATACAGTCCGCCGACAGTCAGACGGATGGACGGACGGCGGAGGCTTAGTAATAGGGTTCCGTTGACACTGTAACGTTATCTACAAACGCCACACGCGAACTACGTATCATACTGACGTCATTTACAATTCTGCATCTCGCAAGCAGAGTTTGCCGCGCAACTAGCATGTATACAACGGCCCGACATGAATGATCGGGTAGTTGCCCATCAGACATGACACCCGTCTGGTCGGAGGGTCCTCCCTTTTCTATGGAGGATGAGTGAATTTTATACCCTGTTCCATATCTTTTTACTGGTGACAGATACCGCTACAACGCTCTTTGAGTACGGAAGCCTAGAAACGATGTATATTACTGTAAGCTGAAATATTATAGACGTTCATTCTTTGTTTTTCCCCATTTTCCTCGTTCCGCATAAATCTAATTTGCAGTTTTTTTTTATGTCATCAGTTTATCGATTTGCCACCTTTCCGGATTCTCCAGGAGCTAAAGGTTGATTTTATTTTATCTCTAACGTAACCTTTACTCGTCAGATTGTCTAAAAAATGTTAGTATGGCCGACGTTTAACAGGCATAACTAAAATAGCGGTGTAAATCAATAGGTAAAAGCGGTAGAAGTTACGACCCATAAACCGATATGTGTTTTTATAGCAGATCTTCACTTTGGATCATAAATATTGGATGGGTTGTTAGATGTTGAAGAGGTCGGTTTTCATAGAGATGTTCTTAAAAAAATTTAAAACGAGTTGCGATTGCAACCCATTCCAGTAAAAGGGGCAACATAGTTTTAAATATTTTTTTTAATTTTGAATGGGTGATAACTGCTGAAGTTCTGAACATGAGCTGCTGATGATGCTTTTAAAATTATGTTAAAAAAGCACTTCCTCTCTCTTTAAACATCATCACTATATTTTCTTTGCTCCTGTTTCTTGTTTATTTATTTAGATTAGTATAATATACTTTATGTATGTATTTATTGTATTAATGGTACAGCACAGACTATGAACAGTATTTGTCTCACCTTCCTCTTTTTGATCCATTCAAAGATTGTCTTTAAAAGATCGCTCTTAGCGATAAGACTTTACATATAAAAATTTTACAAAGGCTGATACAATGGGCGCATTGTGTCAGCCTTTGTAAAATTCTTATATGTATGTCTGTAATTTATATGGTGTGGAGTATTCTAGTCTATTCCATGAGGTTCTGGGTTCGGCTCTCAGTTCGGGCAAAAGTGCCTAACCCTTCACGGAAACAGGTGTGATGTTATGTTTAGCATAATCAGCCTATACTGTTCTCACTGCTGGGACACAAACTAGTTAAACTATAACCTCCTTACTAATAAACGTTGTATAGCATCTATATAGTTACACAACGCCTTGTCTTCTTCTTTCGAAAGTCAAATTACTGACGACTGAAAGAGAGAGAAATCGGTGAGTGACTATTCATCTGACTCAGCGGGATTGTCCAAAAGGGTTACCGCTGACCCGGAACATAAAGGGCTAAGGAAGGAACACGGGTGGGTTTTAGTCAGTAAGAGTCTGACACTCCCTTCCGCTCCACCCAGAGCGGGAGGAACCATTTGATGAATTCCGATCCTGAAAAAAAAACTGTTCATCTGATACAATACGTTTATTAGTAAGAGGATTATTATACACTTTCATCGTCTATTTTTCTTTACATTTTTTTTTAATATAAAAATTACCATTCATTTACTTCACGCACAATTGGTCTACTTTGAATTTCCCTTGAAACTCCTAGCTTCATCGATTATGCATGAATTTTGGCAGTCCTGGATTAATATTAATTCAGCCTCGACGATCCTTTTAGGCAAATCCTACAGCACTATTAATGCTATAACGACTTTTTTTGGAATAAATCTACAAGTAATTACAAGGATTGTATTTTTAGATTGTTGCCTTGAGAGTATTTTGCCTTTTCTAACACTAAGTATGAGTCACATAAAAATCATTATCATCTGTCTAGCCTTTTCCAAACTATGTTGGGGTCGGCTTCCAGTCTAACCGGATGCAGCTGAATACCAGTATTTTACACGGAGCGATTATCTGACCTCCACAAGCCAGTTATTAGGTAATACGATAACCCCTTGGTGAGACTGGTTGTCAGACTTTCGGGCTTCTGATAACCCGTAACGACTGTCAAAGATCCATGAATGAAAGCCGGGATCAACGGCTTAACGTGCTTTCAGAGGCACGGAGGGTTCTAGTTATGTAAAGATGGTCACCCATCCACGGACCAACCGCGGCAAGCGAAGCTTAACCTGATTGATCAAAGACGAAAACGGTCTTTATTATCCAAATCGGTTCATATTTTTTGAGATATGCAAGCAGTAGTACGCAGTAGGTATGTAACGTAACATACCATCACGCTTGTTATATTCCCCAAAGGGTTAGACAGAGATACAACTTTAGTTCACCAATATATACCCTACTGCCATCAACCGTGAACAAATCCGAGTACAATGCGCGCCACGAAAGATGAGACTTGACCCCGCCTCCCCCGCTCTTTCCGCCGCTCCTATGAATTCCGGTCCCGTCCCGCACTTAGACCTCATACCGCTAAAGATACCTAAAATCGTGTACTGCGCATGTCAAACCACGTGGTGTGTCAAGTCTCATCTTTCGTGGCACGCGTTGTACCAATAGCGAGCAGTGGTGACCTAGTGGTAACGGCCGCGACATACGAGTTGTTGGTCGTAGGTTCGAACCCCAGAGAGGCGCTTTACTTTGTGTAAATTATTCCATCACCACTGCTCTCAAAACGGTGAAGGAAAACATCGTGAGGAAACGGGCACGTACTAGAACCAAAAAATCGAACACATGTGACATCTACCAACCCGCACGGGCCTGCGTGGTGGATTACAGCCCCCCACCCCCCCACTCACTGAGGGGACGCCTGAGTGTGCACATGCACGGAGCAGTGGGAACGTTACAGGCTGATTATGTATCTATGTATGGGCATAAATCCAGGCTCTGGGCTGCTACCAAAAATTTCAGATGGGAAACCCAAGAACACTTTGAACAACCCGGAAAACGAACCCAGGACGCCATGCTCAGCAATAATGCTTACGACCACTAGACCAACGCGGCAGTCGTGCGGCGTAATTGCGTAACACACTATCACTAACAATGGCTTCCCGGGAATCGAACCCAGGACGCCATGCTCAGTAGTAATGCTTGCGACCACTAGACCAACGCGGCAGTCCTGCGGCGTAATTGCGTAAAGGCTCGTACACACAGGCGCGACGCGACACGCGACACAAAGGCACCGCAAGTCGCGCAACGAGCGGTGCCTTTGTGTCGCGTGTCGCGTCGCGCCTGTGTGTACGAGCCTTAACACACTATCAGTAACAATGGTTTCCCGGGAATCGAACCCAGGACGCCATGCTCAGTAGTAATTCTTGCGACCACTATTAGACTCCTGCGGGGTAATTGCGTAACACACTATCAGTAACAATGGGTTTCATTTTGACAGTTCAACAAGATTCATTGCGTTATTTACGTTGTTGAGCAGACACATTTTTCGAACATATGAAGCAATGTATTAGCAATTTCCTTCAAAATGATACAGATTGAGATAGTGTGTTACGCAATTAGAGTGCTGTATAATTAATTTAAAGATTTAAAAAAAAAACTACTATTAATTGATTAGGCATACCTACTCCTAAAATTAGACGGTATAAATACCCACGTATCCAAAACCCCACAACCCGGCACAGTCTTAATTTTTTTTTTAACGTTGCCCCACACTAGGAATTACTCCTGTATCGTGGGTGCGTTTACAAACATTTAAATTCACAAACACAAACAGCCAGACCCGGAACAACTACCTGTAGGCAATACAAATATTTGTTCCGTGCGGGAATCGAACCCGCGACACGCAGCGCAGCAGTCGACCGCTCAGCCACTGCGCCAACCGTGTCGTCATTAGTCAAATTAGAAATACAAAACCTTACTCAATATAAATCAAAATTCTTGACCTAACCCTTTAATAGTCCCGTTCCTAATTACATATCGATAATTCCAAAGCTAAGGTTCTATCTTCTAAATACGTTTCTTCGCACAGTTCTGGGTTGGTTTTACGTATTAGGGTTGTGTAAACTCGCCTCAGCCTCCGCAAATGCGGAAATTCCATAAAAATCGCACCTCCGCACCCGCATCCATTTCCGTAAGATTTTAACGGAGTTGTAACGGACGACTGCCTCATTAGTCTTGTGCTGAGCATGAGGACCTCGATTCGATTCGATTCGATTCGATTCGACTTTAAGTCAGGCAAGGTGTTATTAGATTTTCTTTCTGGAATTTTCAGTAGGAGTCACCCCATAAAGTTTATTGTATGCACCACTAAGAAATCACCTAGAAGATAACAAACCCACAAAACTCTTTTTTTTTGTGAAACCTAGTTTGCTTCTCCAAAATTTTTACTACCACTACTTTTTCTTTTAATAAATCTTTAATTTACCTTTTGTTTCTCTATTTGCCTATGCGAGGTCAAGCCCACCTTGCACCTGTGCCTCCGCCTCCGCCAAAATGACCTCCGATACATCCCTAGTTGGTATTACGTATTACAACGGACATGCCCCGCTTGAACATTAGCATAGAAATAGCTCTGTGATCCACTCTAGTCGACGGCGAACGTGAATGCTATCAGTTGTAATTAAGCTGTCGGCGCTTGTCTTGCACTGGATAATTTTCTAGCCAAGTAACCTATCGTGAGTTGATTACAGACTTTTTGGGTAGGCCTTTAGGGTGATTGATGGGTTTTAGGGGAGGTTATTTAATTTCCGAGGTAGATAGTTTGGATTTGGATGTCAAGATGTGTTAAAAGAAAGTTACATTTGGAGTGGCATGTCGAGATTGAAGATAGTTAAATTGGTTAGACTTAATTTCTTGGTATTTGGATTACTTTCAGATAACGCAATTTTGAGGTTGTAAGAGTTTGAAGCGCTGATTAGACGTTAGACAATTTGTCCTCGACGATAGAACGCATGGTAACTCGCGGTAATTTATTTGTTATAGATTTTTGCTGAGCGATGGCCGTTTTGCGTCGATGTGACGAATATACTCCCCAACTTGTTCTTTTTTGTGTTTGTTCTTAATTTGCGTCATGTTTACCACAAATAAACGTATATTTATTTTTTTCCTTCTTTTATTTTTATTTCCATACGTTCTATTGTTGTGGATAAAATGTCCGCGGATAAATTGTCCATCATCTGCTCAACGCCTTAAAATAAATTAATTATATAACCGATAAAACTACTTACTGCATTATACAAAAATAAAAAGTGGCACTCCAGGAGTGCCGACAAATGTGAAAACAAAACACAAACAGAATACTTTGCCATCACTCACTGACATATCGGATATACATTAAAACCAAGTACGTCCCGAGGACAGCCGAACAAATCCAAAGCGGTGTCGGTTACGGTAACAGTGGCGCGAGTTCAATAGTTTTTTCTCATCTCAAAAAATGCCCACATGCCTAAAGAAGTTTTCACTTAAAAATATGATACCTTAGTTTAACGGTACTACAATACCAAAGTGAAATATCCCAACTCCAATAAAACAGTTTACCTATTTCTGGGTTTCCTTCTATGTCCTCTGTTTTATGGTTTGTGATTCTACAGTCTAGACGAGTTCGTTTGCTAATGCTATCGGTACTTTGACAGCTATGACCAGCGACAGTGTCTACTTCCGCTGAGTAAGAGAGAAAAACCGGTCAAGTGCGAGTGGGAATCGCGCACCGAGGGTAGCTAGCTATGTAACTAGAAATTTATGGTTTTCGGTTTTTTTCCTTTATTTGTGCTACATGACATTGCTTCTTGCCAAATATCATGATTCTGAGTCAACGCAAAGTAACCTATAAATATAAATTTTGATTCCCTTTAAAGTTGCGAAATATACGCTTTTTGCGGTATACGACTGTATCTTTTTTTTACGTCAACTTAGAAGTTTGATTTTTTCACAGCTTTAGGGAACTATATATGTGACTTGAGTATATGGTTTTTATTTCAACTCGATACCTCCACGCGTTCCCGAAAGAACAGACAGACAGACTGATGGACAACAAAGTGATCCTATAAGGGTTCCGTTTTTTCCTTTTGAGGTGCGGAACCCTGAAAAGATAGAGGGCAAACACGAACACCTTTTCTTTTGTATTTTGTTGAAACCATCATTTATAAGAAAAATCAGAAGACATTTAAAAAATCGTGTTTTAAAAAGCGTGTTTAAAAACGATGTTTTACAAACGTCAAATAGTGTGTTTGTGTTTTAGTAGGTATTTTAATTCGAAACTGATTAAATAGTAACATAATTTTTAATAAAATTAGAAACCTTACAATTCGACCTATATAGGTACAGAATCTAAAATATTACCTATGTACTAACAATGAAAAAAAAAATTGTAGTTAATTAAAAACATAATGATGCAAAAAACAGCACATGCTTTCAATGAATTATAAATTTCATCTTAACAAATGTCATAATTCTTTCTTCCAACCAGAAAAATATCACAGGGTTTCATTTTAAAGGAGTGAAATCCAATAACGTCACAGTTCTCATGATAGATGGAACACATTAGCAACAAAGAGCCGAGTGATAACTCTCTCCGATTCAAAGCCTAGATTTTAAATTTATGTCCCGTCGTTTCGGTGCCGATATGAATTTGGGTACCTACTGATAACAGGCGTGAGTGACATTTTTTGGTCGGTTTTTTCATAGAGAAGTTATGCCTTGCAAACAAGTTTTCTGTTCTTAAAAAAATATGAATGCTGCCTATGAAGGTAGATGAAATTGCGGAAAATTTTCACACGACCTTTTTTCTCGTAAGAGAAATATCTACCACAAAAATGTTTTAGTTCATAAAGATCTTTCCACCCCAAACTACAACTAACAATTTCAATTTCAGTGCCAAAGTAATATCCTAGTTCCAAAGCGATTCTTTTGAATAATAACGATTGGTAATCTCATGCTGTTGCCAAGGCGGGCCATACGGTAGAACGTAGGACGACAGTCCACTTAAAAGTTTAAGCTTTACGACTGGCTTGCTACCGAAATATGAGCCTTAAGATATGGTGATCTAGTTTAAATAGTTGCTAGTTTTATCGTGTGTTGTTTTTCGTAAAATGGTGGCAATGGTGGGATGCAGAATACACCATTTATATACGGATATTTCTTTGATCGCTTCGTTCCAAGAATTTGCGACACCTGTTTGGCGATTATTGTACATAATATTATATCTTGGACTCGCACCGGAATATCACAAACAAATTAATCTAAATACGCTCATATAAACATAAAAACTAAAACAAAAGTAATATGAAAATATGGCTCCAATCTCAGCATGATACTGCAACATTTAAAAATAAGTATAGATTCTTCGAATTAAGAAACTCTTTCCAAGTAAATTGGCCTTGAACATTTTGAAATGGCTCTAGTGAAAGTATTTATCTTCGAACAGACTTTTCAAGCATAAGAAGCAATGGATTTTATTGTAATGTCAAGATCACAAGGACTATGATAAGGTATAATTTTGCTATGCAATCAGGGTGCTCGTATATTCATGTTTATATAATGTAAGAGAAATTGCGACACCTGTTTGGCGATTATTGTACATAATATTATATCTTGGACTCGCACAGGAATATCACAAACAAATTAATCTAAATACGCTCATATAAACATAAAAACTAAAACAAAAGTAATATGAAAATATGGCTCCAATCTCAGCATGATTCTGCAACATTTAAAAATAAGTATAGATTCTTCGAATTAAGAAACTCTTTCCGAGTAAATTGGCCTTGAACATTTTGAAATGGTTCTAGCAAAAGTATTTATCTTCGAACAGACTTTTCAAACATAAGAAGCGATGGATTTTATTGTAATGTCAAGATCACAAGGACTATGATAAGATATAATTATGCTACGCAATCAGGGTGCTCGTATCATTATTCATGTTTATATAATGTAAGAGAAATCTACCTGTTTTAGCGAATAATTAAAAATGAAATTTCACCACTTTAACACGTAGTACATAAATGTCAAAACAAAAAATATAATAATCTAAAATTAAATATCATTCAATAGCTTTAGATAATTTAGCCTAAATTAAAAAAGAGAATACGAGAAAACTTAAGGTACATCGGATGGAATATGATGATGATGGGACTCCCTTTTCCGCACTTAGACTCCCATTCGGTCCGTTGTGCGTGGATGGAAATCTTTGTTATGCATTTGGTTTCCGAACTAGAGAATCTTTATCAGCACCTGAAGTTTTTTCAACAACCAAATCAGCGGGATTATCCGAAAAGGTTTCCGCTGGCCCGGAACATAAAGGGCTAAGGAAGGAACACGGGTGGGTTTTAGTCAGTAAGAGTCTGACACTCCCTTCCGCTCCACCCAGAGCGGGAGGGGTCATTTGATGATTTCCAACATCCAGAAAAAAAAAGTTTTTCAACAATCAATTGTCAATCTAGTCGACGTCAAAATTTAATAATTTGCTAACCATCGAATTAGAAAAGAATAAGTTGCAAACGCCGAGGTCACGCTGAACTATGTACAACATTCTGCAATAGAACTACATGCGCTATGTCAGTCGTTAATTAATGAGGCTTACGACATGTCCCTGGGATTGTAATGCCTTTGGAAAGTTTGATATTCAATGCGATCATTAATTCTAGTATTTTGACTCATGTGAAATTATTTCGACGCATGTCTGACGTTGCATGTGTGTAAAATAAGTTTTAATTTTCCGAGAAGAGATATTTCTACAGTACCCGGCGATAAATATTGCACATCAACCAAAGAGACAATCGGCTAATTTCGGCTTCGTAGAGCGTTATCTCTGTCGCACGAAATACAAAGTCTGGTATCTATTAGGAGCTGTTAAAACAATTATGTTTTGCTTCTTTTGATAATTATTTTTATTCTTTGTATAAAATACAAAAAAGGTACAGGTCGATGTGCAATATTTATCGCCGGGTATTGTACCTAAATCTGTACCTATAGTCCTTTTAGAGTTATTTTACCTCTAATTGGTGCAACCTAACAACAACCTTATTACAACAACGATAAAGACCACTGTGATTTTGACAGACTTGACAGTTGCAGCAAACCAACCGCAACCTTATCCTCATGAGATTAAATATTACTGTGATATTGACAGTAATGCAAAATCACAGGTAAAATAACTGTGAATGGACTGTCACAGTCTTTCGCTATTATCTACTTTTTATTTCATCATCAAACATAAAAAAAAAAAAAAAACATTTGTTATTCCATCTTAAAAAAAGAACTACGTCAAAAAAAATTGTCTATATAATCTTATAATACTACCAAATTGCCGGAAATAACTTCCCAGCAGTCTAATACCGTTACGAAAAACAACAGAATACCGACGTTATATGAAAACGAGGTCGGTAATGGATACCTGCCACCATTATGTGTCATAACCATAAATGTTCCGTAAATCCCCAAAGAGTTTCACTATACTGCTCCTGACAGTTTGGCAGCTTTCAAAAAGCGGTACGTATAATTTTGTGATGATTCTGCCATATTTAAGGCTGATTGACATTTTACATTTTAGTCTTATAATAAAAAAAAAATATTGCTGATTGGACCCGCTCTTGACGTCGATTACGCCTAATGGAAAGCGATGGATGAGGTCTATGATGGAACGCATTATGTAAGCAAAGCATATTAAGCATAATTAGCCCATAATGTTCTTATTTCTGGGACACCAGCCCCCTGTCACAGAGAAGGAGTGGACCACGGGGGCCTTTTTTTTTTGTTTTCGGGGGGAAACCTTCAAAAGGCACCTGAACTTTGGGGAAAAAGACCAGGTAGTGAGGGATTCTTACCTCACTTAAACCACCCCGGTGATCACCATCAGCACATAGGGGTCGTTCCGGTTCCTCTTAAAAGACCAATTCCGGAACCCCCCCGTGTAACGCCTGTAAGGCACAACCCTGGGGACGCCACGGGGGGGGGGGGGGCATGGGGGCCTAGTGCGGGTTAGTAGATGTCTCCGAATTTTTGGTTCTACAGCATGCTGGTTTCCTCACGATGTTTTCCTTCACTGTTTAGGGAGCAGTGGTGATTAAATTATTTACACAAAGTAAAGAGCCTGTCTGGGTTCGAACCCACAACTAGAAAGTCGTGGCCGTTACTGCTGAGCCCACTGCCACACTCTTACTTAAACAATTTTATTGAAAAGCGTAATAAAATTATTACCAAGCAAAACAGATTTCAGAGTTAAACATAAAACCTCTTTCTATTGAAATAGTTCAGCTAGAAAGTGATACTCGTTATCTGATAGATTAGTAATCTAGCCACTGTTTCTAGAACTATCAATTAGAGCTGCACTTAGTTTCAATTGCTCCAAATGCATTTCATGCAGTATAAGTTTTTGCAACATAAGGCAAAGTTACTAGCCTGCTTGGGGTCCTGAGTTTACGAACGAGATTGTTCAAAACACTCATAGGACCGGTACACACGTATGGTGTGGCGACGCGCTGCTACGACGACGCCGTAGTAGGCGAAGAGTGTTCTAGTATGATAAGTACGATCTAGCTACTCCGGCGCACATCCCCTCCCGCCTCGTCTCGCCTAGTTGAAATCTGGTGTACATGCGGTGCGACGCCGGAACGCAACTTATGGTATGGATAACGCACCATGGATATTTGTATGTAGGACGCCACAGCGGCACCGCTCAGGTGCCGTGCCGTAACCGCACCGCATTGTGTGTACCTGTCTTTAGGGTGTATTTCACCCATGAAACTGAACGCAGTCAGCACACCTTAGTTCAAGAGCTGTCAGTGTCATCAATGTTCCTTTTGTTGGTTTTAAAACTCAATGCGGGCGAAGCCATATTCAAAAGCTATTGCTAAATTAAAATAAGATAGCTTGTCAAGTTTCTGACCGACTTGTTTGCCAAGAATAATGGAAACTTCAAAGTTCTTCCAAGTAACCCGAAATAACAGGAATACTTACTTAACCCTACAGTGTTCGCGCTATGAGCATTTTGCCGCCCTCGGTTTTTTCTAAACTATATAGACGTCATGAACAAACGTCTCAATAGCTGCCCCCTGCCCCTCGCTATCCTGTATGCAAGTTTGAGTGCAATCAGTGCGCTGATGACTGTGGAAGGAAAGGATTTCTACCTGCAGCCCGCGTAGAACGGCAAATTGCTCAGTAGAAAAAAAAAACACACTAAAACATTTACGATGGTATAATTTTGATTAAAATTAACCACATTTTGTAGGAAGATCTTGCCTGGAGAGGTTGCGCTAAGCATTGAGGAACCAAATCGACTTATTTGTACTAATTGAGAACCAGAAATTACTTTTAGGGAGCGAAAAATATTTAATAGGTATTAAATTTATAAATAATTTAAATAAAAATTAAATAAAATAATAAATTTAAAATATATATATGACCTATATATTTTTTTTTAATTTGTTACGACTATTTCCCTAAAAAATATGCCAAACATAATAAAACTATAAGTTTGTTATTTAAAGTTTCTTTTTTCGTCATAAGGTTTAGACCAAAATGTTCCTAAAAAGTAAGCAATTTTCCCAAAGATAAGATACATAGTTCAAATATGCCAATTTTGTCTGTGATTAATTTATAATAATTATTGGAATAAATAAATAAAATTCCAATTATTATTGAAACATATGAATTCTCCTGGGGTATACCTAAAAAGCATTAAAAATTCAACAGCTAAAGATTCAACATTATAAGTGTCTCAATACCATCTTCATAATAGCTCTATTAGTACAAAGCACTTAGTAATTGCAGACGGGAGCCTGGTTCCAACAAACATAAGTTAGTCGCCAGACGGAATGAGAACTTGTTCAATGTCTTTATTGTGAAGCGGTGTTTTGATTCAGAACGTCGAGCCTTTAACTGTTTTTTGTCTGGGATTTTGATTGTCGTTTATTTTATTGCAAGTTTTGTTTTGTCATCTCAGACCGTTAAGAGGAAATGCGGTCGGAGAGACTTTTTGAAAAAGTCTCAGTAAAAAGTCATAATTCGAGGTTCGGCTCTCACCTATTTTCTCGTCCAATATTGAACCAATTTAAAAGATATTTCATAAACAGAATAAGAAGGATAATATATACTATGTCCCTATGTTTTTCTTTTGAACTACCTAAATCCTGTTTTGTATCTGTGATTTTAAAAGTTAAGCTTACGAACTAAGATTTTCTTTTTTCAAAATAAGTACGACTTTGAATTTTATTTGTAGATACATAAATACTGAAAAAAAAGAATCATAGGACATCAAAGAATTCGTCTGAATCGCTGTCAACAGAAAAAGTAGGCACTTTTTCTGTTGACAGCGATTGACAGCGAAAGGCTGGCAGCATTGCTACGTTGTTTGGCGATCTTTTTATATATATGTACCTACACATTATTAGTATTATTTAAAGTCTGTTGGCTTATATTATGTAAATATCATCTTAAATGAAAAGAAAAAATATATATATTTTTTTTTTTTTTTTTTTTTTTTTTTTAAAAAAAACGTTGCCCCACACTAGGAATTACTCCTGTATCGTGGGTGCGTTTACAAACATTTAAAATTCACATACACAAACAGCCAGAGCCGATATTGAGGGCCGATTTTCCAAACGTCAGATAACTTTTATTTGAAGAATAAATATAGCAGTTTATCGTTTTATTCTACACAAAAGCTGTAAAACTGTCTTTATAATTTCCTCAAACAAAAGTGGTATATATTGGCCCTTCAATGAATAGTGAAATTAAGCAAACAAAAGTTTGATCGCAAAATTGTTTTGTGCAAAATGAAACAGAATTATAAATGTGTCACAGATAAACTAATTTCTCTTCGCATAGTTTAATGTAACTGCAGCAAAACTTTGGTCTTAGACAGCAGTCGGCGATAACAAAGTTTGTTAAGAAAAACAGTGCACATAGTTCCGAAGTAAAGTGCTTTAAGCATTTTAATTTAAATTTTGTGCAATAAATAAAAAATATGCTTTGAAATATACAAGGAATTTGAATTTAAATAATGTGATTTCGTGTGATAACTTTATCAAGCCTTTTTTATGTATTGGTCGTAAAAATGCACAGAAATACTTTTATAATAATGGGTCAGCTAGCGGAACTCCACACTTACGATAGGTATCAATATCTAAACACAAAAAAAAACAAATTCTTTGAACCCGTACTTAAGTAACTAAACAACGATGCGATCCCAAAAAATCATTAATATATTTTTTATCATCTTTAGATATTATATTATTATATAATATTATCTCATAAAATCTGTGGGGTTTTGCTAGCTACTTCTAATTTCACCTTTTACTATATTAATTAGTTGTAACTATCCAACTGAGTCGTAATTACGTGCTCATACAACCAGGAAATAAGTATTCATCACCACGATTGCTCATTTCGAGAAAAATGTTTAAGACCAAACAATCCGGAATTCCTGAAAAAGTACTCCTGAACAGTAATTAAGTGTTCTTACTTAACATTCGCGCTGCATTCATTCATGTTGCAAGCCCATATTTCATTACTACATTCTCAGAAATATAAAACTGAATCAGTGCTTCATCACACGTATGAAACCAAATAATTAACGAAGTGATTATTCAGTCTCCACACCCTGAAGGGATATAAATATTTTGTTTTATAAAATTTCATATTTTCCCAACAAATTCAGAGATTAACCGTATTTGTTTCAATCGCGAAACGCTTGAACATAAAAATAAATTAATCTAGAAGTCAGCGGCATGTTCATTCATTTTTGAGTTGAGTTGAGTGAGCATAATTCCTGTTATAGGAGTATTAGTGCTTTTCCCTTTAAGCTCAATACTTAAAACTCTTTTGTGTTGAAAATAAAGACGTAATTTGCTTACTACATTTCTGCTTACCATAATCTGAGGTGAAATGTATATCAAAGCCGGACGGTGCGTACGTGTTCCACGTGCGCCTCAAAGAGATGTCAGCATCAACCGGAGGGGCCCGTCAGGCCCGAAGCCTGCCGGGTAATATACAAAAAATACAAGAAAATAGAATTGATTCTAGTTGCCTCTTCCAAAAGGTAGTTTCGTATAATGAAGAATGGGCAAGAAACTCCACCTTTTAAAATATTTGGTATAGATTAATTATATACCTAATTTAAGAGACCTTCTAAAGGTGGACCGATGACCTTGTGAAGGCCTCAGGAATGGGCAAACTGCTCGAAGTGGCGGTACTTGGGTGGTCCAACAGTGGACGTCTTTCGACTGAAATGATGACAATGATGAATTATGTAACTTTGCACCTACAACAACATTACTATACCACAATAGGTAAAAAGAAATTTAAAATGAAGCAGTATCGGACACAAACCTCATTTACACCAGTACTCAAACCTTCAACCACAGGTCGCCAAACAAATATTGGTTTAGTAGCCCTTCGTTTGTTTGAATGTTTTCCTGACCGCTTTATCAACGCGGTGGGATCAAGCTGGAAGGAGTAGGTTCAAACATCTACACAATAACTATGCAACTGTCTTTAACTGAATAACACTAAGGCTTTATTTCACATTATCATAGGACAACAATTTTTTTGAAGTAAAATCTTCTTTAGGCGTATTGAGCATTTTTTGAGATGCGAAAAAAACCATTGAACTCGCGCCACTGTCACCGTAAGCGACACCGCACGTGTTTTGTTTATTTGTTGTTCGGCTGTCCTCGGGATGTACTCGGTTTAAATGTATATCCGATATGTCAGTGAGTGATGGCAAAGTATTCTGTTTGTGTTTTATTTTCACTTCTGTCGGCACTCCCGGAGTGCCACTGTTTTTTTACATTATTTTCTTATTTTTCCTACGTTGTCCCACTACAGGGCAAAGGCCTTCGTTTCTCCTTCCACTCCTCTTTGTCTTGAGCTAGTGTGGATCAATAGTGTTTTTAGGCTTCAAGCTAGTCCCTCCATCTTCTCCTGGGTCTCGATGTTTTTACTAAAAAAATATAATTACATTAGCAAAGTTAAATTACTCCATTTTCTTTTCAGATTTATATTAATTTGAATAATTACATAAGCATTACGACCCAAAAAGACCAGAAAAAATTAGTAATAAAACTCCTCTATACACAAAGCATCGATAGTGTAAGCTATTTGGTGGGCAATAACTTAACTCAATGGTACTTAGGAGACCAATAAGTTCAGGATTAACGTGCAGTTTACCAAACTGCAGCCAACTATTCTGTCTACAATTAGTGTAATTACACAGAACTCAAAAACCATCAACCATCTTTACATACCGAGACCATTCCGTGCCTCGGAAAGCACGTTAAGCCGTTGGTCCCGGCTGTCATTATTCATTCACTGACAGACAACGCACTGCTTAAACCGGTACTGTTATAAAAGGATATTATACACAAGAGTTTCTTGTGAGCCCGTCACTAAATAATAACAGCGGTACAGGTCGATCAATCAGGTTAAGCTATGCTTTCCGCGGTTGGTCTGCGAATAGGTGACCATCATTACATACCAAGACCCCTCCATGCCTCGGCAAGCACGTTAAGCCGTGGGTCCCAGCTATCATTCGCAGATCTTTGACAGTAGTTACGGATAGTCACAAGCCCGAAACTCTGACAACTAGTCTTACCAATGGGTATCGCATTACCCAGTAACTGGATTGTAGAGGTCAGATAGGCAGTCGCTCCATGTAAGATACTGGTATTCAGTTGTATCCGGTTAGACTCGTAGCCGACCCCAACATAGTTGGGAAAAGGCTAGGTAGATGATGACGCAAGAGTTTCTTATTATAGCGAAAGTGAACACTAAGCAAGATTTTTTTTAAATAATTCCCTCTAAAGGGATTTAGTATTGTATGGGGATGAAAGTTTGTGTGGTAGATCGTCATTTTTGCCGATGAGAAATCCTATCGGACGCACGGCTTGTTAATTCTATAAACTCCAAAATTTTAACCACTTGAGTGATGCATGTTCCAGAAGAACACCAATGACCTACAGTACATAGTTAGGAATGTAAATAAAGCTGCACTAAATAAATAGGAGTAGTAAATAAATACAAAAACAAATAAGTAAATAAATCTAGCCGATTCGGACTACAAATTTGACTTAACTGTTATTGATGTAATTGAACTAGTACATCATCAAATGCGATTTGCACTGCACAAACATCAACAACATCATATAATATTTTACGTTAATTACGTATAAAGTACAATCAACTTAATAGGTTCGTATTCAGGCTAACTTTTAATCAATATTGTAAAGGCGGGGAAACTAATCTATACATATAATAAAATTGTAGAAAAGTGGTGTCTGTACAATAGAAATATATAAAAAAAAGTAGCAGGAGTTGTTATTATATCGATGCCGAATCCGAAATTGTAATTACATTTTTTTTGTCTGTTTGTCTGTGTGTTTGTGCACGCTAATATCAGAAACGGCTTATTCGATTCAGATGCGGTTTTCACTAATATATTGTAGTAAGCTTCACTTAACATTTAGTGTTTATTTCATGTCAATCGGTTCATAAATAAAAAAGTTATGTCAATTTAAAGAATCATGGCGAACATTTGTTAAGGTATTCTATCAGAGTACGTACACGACACGCCTCGCGCCCGCGCGTCCGTGGCTATATAGGCGCTGAGAGCAACGCCGCTGCCCGCCCCACCGACGCTTTTTTTTTTTTTCAATATGGGAAATCGTCAAATGACCCCTCCCGCTCTGGGTGGAGCGGAAGGGAGTGTCAGACTCTTACTGCCTAAAACCCACCCGTGTTCCTTCGTTAGCCCTTTATGTTCCGGGCCAGCGGTAACCCTTTCGGACAATCCCGCTTACCCGGCAGGCTTCGGCCCTCAGGGGCCCCTCCGAATGATGCTGACATCTCTTTGAGGCGCGCGTGGAACACGTACGCGCCGTCCGGCACGGGCCTGGTCCTGATCGGACGGTGAGCTACCCATTACTCACTGCCCGCAGGCCCGCGCCTACGGTGGCCGGGAGTCGTCGCGCGGCTCCCGACGCCCGGAGCGTCTCCCGCGGCGGTGGGATGGGAGGCTCTCTCCCTCAGCCGTCTCGCCGCCTCCTTCGCTAGCATGACTGCTTCGCAGAAGGAGGCGACTGCCCCCCACTCCCTCTCGCCCCGGACCATGGCTTGAAACAGGCCCGGACGCGAGAGGTCGCCGCCGCTGCCGATCGCCTCAACGAGGACACGTCGGTGCTCCGCCCAAGCGGGGCACACCTCCACCGTATGCTTCACCGTGTCCTCTGGGCGATCCTGGCAATGGTGACACCCGGGCGTTTCCTCCCGCCTGATTATGTGCAGGAACCTCCCAAAACTTCCGTGTCCGGTGAGGACCTGCGTCAGGCCGTAGGTGAGGGCGCCATGACGCCTCTCTAGCCACTCCTCAGAGAGGAGTCTTACCGCCGCTATCGTGGCGTGCCCTTTCCCACCGACCTTTGCTCGATGTAGTGCCAGCCCGCGCCGCAGCTGAGCCTGTAGATTTAAATTCCCGACTGTGACCTCTGAGTTTGTTTCGGCCTTTCTTCTCAGAGTAGTCAATTAGGAAAAGCCGACCCCATCGTTCTTAAATAATCAAAAATCGATCCAGCCTATCTCAACTTGCTGCCTTCTCCCCAGCGATGCCCTAAGCCGAGGTTCGTACACCACAGGGGGTGCCCTTAGCGTGTAGTCACTTAGTATACTTAGTTAATTTAAGCCCCTGGCTGGAGGCTTTGAGTTCTCTCAAGGCAGCCACAGGATAGTCCGGTTAAGTAGTCACGACCTCTCAAGGTCAACTACGAGATGCCATAGTTAAAAAAAAAAAAAAACACGCCGCTGCCATAAGGATTCAGTTATTCGTAGCGAACGCACGTATAACGACCAAGCAGCAACAATAAACGCTGAAATTTTGAGCTATGTTCCGGGGGATTATGTTGAGTATATCTCCATTAACAGAGTCATGGAAGAAGGAGAATCTACAAGCTACCCAGTAGAATTTTTAGAATCCCTCAATGCTCCTGGACTACCAGCACATAAAACAAAATTAAAAGTAGGCGTACCCATAATGCTTCTTAGAAATTTAAGCCCCCCAAAACTTTGCAATGGCACCAGGTTAAAAGTAACCAATTTACAACGAAATCTGATAGAAGCAGAGATTTTAACAGGGTGTGGAAAAGGTGAAAGTGTTTTCATTCCTCGAATTCCTCTCATTCCAAACAATTTTCCATTTAGTTTTAAACGAGTCCAGTTTCCAGTCAGCCTATGTTTTGCGATGACAATTAATAAAGCCAAGGTCAGACGCTGAAAGTTGTGGGTGTAGATCTAAGTATCAGCTGTTTCTCGCACGGTCAGTTGTATGTGGCTCTGTCACGGGTTAGCAATCCTAGGAGCCTGTATGCTTTCATGCCCGATGGCCATACGTCTAATATCGTATACAGAGAAGCATCACTGTAAAGTAAATTTTTAGCTACCCAAACGACGGTATATGTAATTCAAATATGCTGCCCGAAAAGTCACTATTACACGCGGACGAAGTCGCGGGCACAGCTAGTTGTTTATAAAATTGATCACCAACTTATATTGAACATAATAATAATCCGATTTAATTACGAAACTATATTTGGAAGGTGATAGCATTCGTGATACAGTTTAATCCTAGTATGAGTGCAAAAGCGCTCCTTTGACGGGCTCTTACTAATAAACGTATTACTCGTATATCCGATGAATAGTTACACACCGATTTCTCTCTTTCAGTCGTTAGTAATATGACTTTCGAAAGAAGAAAACAAAGCGTTGTGTAACTATACAGACGCTATACAAAGTTTATTAGTAAGGGGGATTAAGTGTATAACCTTAGGACCAAAGTTGTTAAGGAGATTTACTGTACCCATTCTTCTAGTAATAAAGATTTTTTTTTTTCTTTGAGAGTTGTTTGAAAGTGCTATATATAACATGGCAAAGTGACGTAGTGTGTAATTAGATAAATAATGAATTTTCCTGACTGTACAAGCGACGACATATCAAGCTACACATTTCCAGTACAAACCGACTTCTCATTGTACGAAAAGCCTATACAATGCGAGATCAGCTAAAACTGGAAATATATAGCTTGTTATGTCGTCGTACGTACATATGTAGTCAATCCTTTGATTTTTTGTCAGTGTAGACTACCTAATGTATATTTTTGAAAAAATATAGGGTTACATGTAAAAATAAACATCAGTTACTCTTCACTGTACCTACATAAATGTTCATTTTCATGACGTTTGAGGTGTAGGTTAATTTTAGCTGCAAAAGGCAGGTAGGTAGGTAAATGTCATGGAAACTCTTGTGTGTGGCGTAATTGGCCCTGTGATGAGTGCATCACAGGATATAAACGTCTTCTGGAACGTGTTCGTGGAAGGCTGTCATAGAGAAGACGTTTATGTTGACTGAACGTGAATGTATCGAGTGTCGGAAATGTGGATGAGGGTCGTGATATATTTTTGTACACAAAACAATTTTATTTTTAGAATAAAATTTCTTGCGTTTTCTACAGCCATCCATTAACATCCAGGCTTACAATGTCATTATTTTCATATTCAAGTATGTCATAATAACCCTTTATTCGCCTTTTACAGCATCTGCGAAAACTTAAAGCTAGCATCATAATCAGCTTACAATGTTCATACTGCTAGAACACATGCCTCCTCCCGGTGGGAGGAAGTGAGCTGTAATCCACCACCCGGGCCGGCCCAACTCGGACTGGTGGAAGTCACATGTCTTCGAGTTTTTAGTTCTACAACATGCCGGCTTCCTCACGATGTTTTCCTTAACGGTTTGAGAGCAGTCGTGGTGAAATAATTCACACAAAGTAAAGTGCCTGTCTGGGGTCGAACTTACGACCGACAACTAGTAAGTTGCGGCCGTTCCATTTGAGCAACCACTACTTTAAGCTAGTGACAGTTAGTTTTTTTAAATTACTATTTATTACTCAAAAACCACCTTTCACTGCATCCACAGAAATGACTAGCCGATTATTCATAGAAAGCTACAGATCATTCGTGGATCTTTGACAGTGGTTACGGGTAGTCAGTAGCCCGAAAATCTGACAACCAGTCTTACCAAGGGGTATCGTATTACCCAGTAACTGGGTGGTGGAGGTCAGATAGGCAGTCGCTCCATGTAAAATACTGGTATTTAGCTGCATCCAGTTAGACTGGAAGTCAACCCCTCGGCAGATGATGATGGTGTTAAGATAATTGTAAATAAATAAAGATATCTGTCTCCTGGCGCCGCGTCTGCGGGACTTCTTTCGGGAGACGGAATCTACTAAAAAGTTTCTAATACAGTTCACACTTCGAACCCGCAGTTAGAGTTTAAAAGCTTAAAAACTTTATTTTGTTAGATAGACAAGATGTCTTCTTAACCCCGTTCCATTTTACTATCTTACCCATGTTTTATGTAGATCCCAAACGTGTTTATAGTTTATCGTGAGTCGTAAACTATAAACAAAATTCAGGAACTTAGATAGTTTGTGGATAATTTACTGCCGTTGTGATGCCGTTTGATGGTGATGTTAATTTAATATTCCCATTACTGTTATGATAGTGGGAATTTTGCGAAATAATAATTAAAAGGTTATTTAAGCGAAAACAGCCACAAATTAAATGAATGTGCCTCGTAATATTAACTACTTTTCATACCTACTTTTGTATAGGATTAAGTTTTTTTTACTGAACAGACAGCTGTGCTGCTGGGGTTTGTTGCGCCACTTCTTCTCCCCAGCGAAAGCGCTAGGAAGTGGTGAAGGGCGGGCGTTTTGGGGGACTATTTTATGTAATAGTAATTTAAATTATTTTACATATCTCTTGCTCTGTAAGTACACCCTTACACCCCTGAATGCCGGGGTGTATGACTATCATTACAGCATAGGTTTTGGAATTTGAAAAAAGAACTGTCATACTCATACTGCACGAAGAATATTTTTAAAAAGTTAATTTTTTTTTCCATGACGTGAATTTGAAAGATTTTTCTAAACTTACTGCTTTCTTGAAAAGGCAGTCTGACGGCTTTAAAAGCAAGAAATCGAAGGTATTTACTGCAGCCATATCTCTTACAAATTGTAATAATTTTACTATTAATTTTAATTAAATACACATTTTTTCTTCTTAATAAATGTTCATTGAAACCTGCTGTCTTGTTGTTTACTTACCTCACAATCGATATGTAAAGCAAAGTATTTATCTCGGGCGTAAGCATCAATTGCATACTCGGGTTAATTAGCGCCTTCGCTTCGCTCAGGCGCCAAAAACCTCGTATGCAATTGATGTCATACAGCCCTTGTTTAATAATCTACTATTATTAAATTCCCTTTGTCCCCTTTAACGGGGACACGGATTACGGGGACAACGGGAATACATCATTTTGACGTTCTAAATGTGCTTATTCTTAATTTGAACAAATGACTTTTGATTTTGATTATTAGCATTATTATTCTCCTACAATACCAATGAGAGCATAAAACTGTTAAATTATAAGGCAACTAGCTTATGCCCGCGACTTTGTACGCGTGGGAAGTCGTAAGACACCACAATTTACTAAAATAACAGCCACATATTTATAAAACTTTCCTGTATACTACGTTTGTAGTTTTGGTATCAGTAGTCAAAACATGAAGTGAATCAGGACTGGTGACGCGGAAGCAAGAGACGTACAGTTTACAGTGTGAGAAGCAGCACGTCCTGAGGTCGACGTCCACAGCCTTCAGTAGTAATTTCCCATTGCGTTATACGGCCATAACCACAAAACTTTTGCAATTCAATTCGTCATAGGTAACTCCTGCAATAATATTATTCACGATGCAAAGATTTGATATCAGTTGTGCTTGTTCTTAACCATCAAAGATAATTATTAAAGCTACTAACAACAACTGCTTTCGTTTTAGAGGATTCTGTACCTCAAAAAAAAACGGAACCCTTATAGGATGGTTATGTTTCTGTGTTTTCACTAACTATCGAATGCTAGTCACACATGCAATTTTCACTACAGCAAAAATAACAATAGTAAACCCTGAAACGTGGAACGGAACTCTCACTAATTGGTACCCAGTTTTACGATAGTTAAAAAAAAAACAAAGGTACCTTCGTGAACTGGAAATGTACTATCGGTAGGTTCATTAGTGCACTAGCTGTGGAAGTTAATACAGTTAGTACAATTAGGCCCCGGCACTTGTGCACCTGGCCTCACCGCAAACAAATTGGGCCTACGCTACGTGCTACGTCTAACGGCGTGTTAGCGCCCGGATACAGTTATAAACGACGGTTTAATTCAAATTAAAAGTCGGTACGCTGGCTGTTTTTATTGGATTTCAGTTGATGATGGCTTTTGGTTCGGATTTAAAATAGATTTTTTCAGTTCTGAAAATATGTTTGATATTGGCTTGGACCGTGACATGGACTAGGTATTTACTTTTGATTGAAGGATACTTATATCGAATATTATTTTAATCAATTATCTTAGTGCACTTACGTTCCAAAGGGGGCTTGTGGCTAAGTAATAACAGCCACACAGGTGGATCGATCAGGTTAAGCTACGCTTGCCGCGGTTAGTCCATGGATGGGTGACCATCTTTACATATCAAAGCTCCTCCTTGTCTCGATGTGTACGTTAAACCGTTGGTCGCGGCTAACATCTGGAATCTTTGATAGTCGTTACGGGTCGTCGGAAGCCCGAAAGTCTGTCAACCAGTCTTACCAAGGGGTATCATATTACCCAGTCACTGGGTTGTGGAGGTCAGAGGCAGCTGAATCCGATGAGACCGGAAGTCACCAGTAAAAAGATTACCAGTTTTACTTTTCATAACATGACTGAATAATCATAAATTCGAATAAATCTCAAAAAAAAAACTACAAAAACAAAATCCTTCATTCATTTCTCTCCATCCTTTGACTCAAGTTTCATCATTCCATTCAGTTATTCAATCACTTCATTCTGTCGCAGTTTCTTATTTTGCTCCTGACAGAACTTAGTAAGTGTCTTCATATCTTCAAAGGGACGCGTCTTTTGTTACAAAGAATACCGACGTACGGTCGCACTTGCCCCTGATAGTTTTGTGAAAGTTACACTGGAATCTAAAGGCTCGTACACACAGGCGCGACGCGACACGCGACACAAAGGCACCGCTCGTTGCGCGACTTGCGGTGCCTTTGTGTCGCGTGTCGCGTCGCGCCTGTGTGTATGAGCCTTAATTGTACCCGTTTAGTAAGGCTTGTTATTGTCCTTTTGCAGTCGTATTTTTGCTATCATGAGGTATTTTACTGGGTGTTATTTTTAGGGTTCCGTATGTAGTTTTCGTATGCAGAAGAATGGGCAAGAAACTCCACCGTTACTCTTTTAAAATCATTTAATATTTTGCATACATTAATTATATAATAATATTTGTGGAGACAATGCACCTAAAATAAAATTACTATACCACAAAAATGAAACCTCAATTTTTCTCGTTTTTAATATACGAGTATATGTCATATATACTCGTATATTAAAAACGAGAAAAAAACGACCCACCCAATAATACATGCTGATATCTAAAAGACAAAGCAACGTTCTTTCGAATAAACTACCGGATTTTATGATTTACACCTGACGAGTAACATACTTGTAGATAAACTAGGCTGCACGGCAGTGGTAAGCTGGCCTTATGTCATACTTACGTAGTACGAAATTTTTATAGAATAAGAACCCAGCTTATACTGGATACCACTGATATCCAGTCTACCGTACTATTACAAAAAAACGAAACGTATTTTTCGTCCCGGAAAATTAAAATATTACAGCAGTCAGAACGTATAATTATTTAATCTGCCATGCGGACGGCTTTCACCAATGATTTAAAAGTTCTTTAAAGTAAACTTTTCGTGTATTCATTCTGTGTGTGAAACTCCTATTCATAAAGTGAATGCGAATTGTGAGTGCCCTGTATTTGCATTTTCACGTTTGAATATTTTAACACAGAGACATTGAAATGTAAACATTTACAATCAACAGGGTTATAAATGGGCGATTTAAATAAATGTAGATAGGTACACATTTTTTAATTGCTTTGGGATCTCTCTTACCAATGGATCTGGGTGAATGTTTTCATAGATACGCAATTACGCATGACGCACGCAAGGTTGTTGCCACCGTGTTGCGTCGTTGCAACGCTATGATTTCAACCCACGTAGTGTCACACGGGCAGTGCGTTGTAACAACGCAACGCTTCTATTACAACGTCGCAGCGTTTTGGTGTTTGGTGTGTCAGTCTTATATTATATAGTACAAACAATACTGCGCTGCCGCGCTGCCGCTCCAGCTCCGACGATCGGCATCGCACCTCGACATCCCTTCCCGCTTCATCTGGTCCCCTTGTCCATTGAGCGTGCAGCGTTGCGTCGCCGCATGTCGTTGCAACGTTCCGTGTGGCATGTCCCTGTGGTTTGAATGTCTCAATCTTTGTAACACGGTGGTAACGCATCCTGTAGATTCACTCTAAAGCTGCGTTACGTAACGCAACGCAGTAGGTAAGACATGGACTGACGCATCGACACTGCACAGTTTTGAAGACTTATGACGTTGTATGTCAGCCAGATTTGACAACATTGAACCTAACTTATTGCGTAAAGACCTGTAGCGTGCCTGCGGTTACGCAACGTTAAGCCAGTTACCGACAAATGCACTTCAGCAACATTTATTGTCCGGATTTAACATAGGTTTAATCCGGACTATAAATTTTGAAAGACAGTGAAGCAGTGCCATTATTATTGCATTTCAGCGCAACATCATGGTCCTTAACTCGTCATCACTTTCACAGTTGCAACTTATAATTATTTTATTAAAAAAATATTCAGTTAAGAAAACAAAGTACAAAATAAAAAAGTGGCACTCCGGGAGTGCCGACAGAAGTGAAAACTTGAACAATTAGGTATGTATTTTTTAAATTGTCTTAAACAAAACACGCGCGGTGTTGGTGACGGTAACAGTGTCGCGAGTTCAATGGCTTTTTCCAACCTCAAAAAATGCCCAATACGCCTAGAGAAGTTTTCCAAATTATTTTCACCAAATTTTCTTGGTACAGTTGCTACACCTAAGTAAACCAAAGGAAAACAAGAGGGTGGTTAGATAAAGATAAGATAAAGATTTATTTATTTGCAAAAACATGTGTAGATAATATACATGGTATAATGTTTATTAAAGGTGTTATATGATATTCTTTGGCACAACATGTTTGACCATGGCTGGTGTACAAATTAGGTCAAAAGACCAAGATTTCATAAAAAAAAAATATACAAAGTTAAATAATCTAAAAAAAATAAAACAGCAACAATTAACATCAATATTAAATCATAAATAAAAAACAATTGGTAAATATTCATGCGGTTCAAAATAAATAATAATGGATTCACTCAGTAATATCAGAGCGATTTGTCATTTAAAAATTCATTAATATTATAATAGGCTTTTTCTGTTAGTATTTTTTTGAATGTTTTCTTAAATTGGTCTGTATTTAGTTTTTTTACACAGATAGGGATATTGTTATAAATTATCGGTGCTCTGCATACCACGCTTTTATACAGTAGTGCTGTCTTAGCTGGCTGAACACGAAGTTTACTGTTATCCCGGCGATTTCGTATTACAAGGTCCGACATTCGAGGAAACAAATGGGGGTTATTTTTTACAAATAAGGCGATTTCTAAAATATAAAGTGACGGCAGTGTGAGGATTTTATGCTTTGTAAAAAGTGGCTTACAGCTCACAGTACTTTGGATACCGAACATAGCACGTATGCATCGCTTTTGCATTTTAAACGCCATATCTTTATTTGATGAGTTGCCCCAGAAGATAATGCCATATCTTAGGACAGATTCAACAAGTCCATAATAAGCCGATAGTAACACATTAGTGTTGATAGATGGAGCAAGTTGGTACAAAGCATATGCTTGACTACTGATTTTTTTGCATAGTGTGTCAATGTGTTCTTTCCAGTTTAGTTTGCTGTCTATTATTAAGCCGAGAAAACGGACATTAGATACTTCATTTATAGTGTAATCATCATGAATCAAGTTTACATTTAATGGATTATGAAATCTTTGTCCAAAGTGCATTATATTTGTTTTAGATAAATTTATTTTCAAATTATTATTATCAAGCCAAGAAATTATAGATGTCAGTGAATTATTTATGTCAGATTTATAATTATTAATGTCCTTACATGCAATTGAAACTGTACTGTCATCAGCAAATAATGTCATTGGTTGAGTCGTTGCCTTTGGCAAGTCGTTGATGTAGATAATAAACAACGGCGGCCCTAGGACACTTCCTTGAGGAACACCGTATGTGACATTTCTCCTCACGGAGCTGAATGTTTCCTCTTTTTTTTTTTTAGGATTCACTTTAGTTATTACTGTTATCTGTTGTCGGTTCGTTAAATAGGATCTAATTAAATCTAAAACATTGCTCCTTATGCCGTATGCTTCAAGTTTACTGATTAGTATATTATGGTCTACATAATCAAAAGCCTGTGACATATCGCAATAAATTGCACAAGCTGGAACTGTTTTGTCAACGTGGCCTATAATATTTTGGATGAATTCATAAATGGCCATATTCGTGGATTTATTTTGCCGAAAGCCCTTTTGTTCATTACACAAAATTTTATTTTTTTCTAGATATGTATTAAGTTCACCATAAAGATACTTTTCGAAAATTTTGGAAAATATTGATAATAGTGCAATAGGCCTATAATTCACCATTAACTGTTTGCATTCTTTTTTGAATAAAGGTTTTATAACAGATAATTTAAGATCTTGTGGAAATATTCCATTTGATATCGATAAGTTCAGAATGTGACTCAAGTGATGGCATATATCGTCATTTACTGATTTAATTATTTTAGTAGCGATACCATCATATCCTACACTATTGGTATTTTTAAGATTGTTTATAATTTTATTAATCTGGTATGGTGAACTTGGTGCAAGAAACATTGAATTTAATCGGTGATTAATTAACGACGTTACTTTTTTTCCGGCACCCGGAAGGGGGTTGACTTTTTCAATAAAGTAATTATTAAATGCGTTCGCTATTTCTGTTGGATTATCAAGGACGTTGTTTTCATCAGTTTTAATTTTATCTATGGATTCTTTTGGAGTGTTAAGTCTCATTTTGTTTATAATCCGCCACGCTGTTCTAGTTTTATTTTGAGATGTTAATAATTTATAGTTATTTTGCGCCCGTTTTGTTAGTTTTATAATTTTTTTAAATAACTGACTATAATTCAAGTACTTTAATTTGTTGTCTTTTGTTGAGTTTAATCTGAATTTCCATAGCAAATCCCTTTTCCTGCGACTGCAAATTTTTACACCACGTGATACCCACTTTGGTTTATGATTGACCTTTATTAGACATTGGGTTTGTGGAAAACAAAGGTCGTAAAAAAGTTTAAAATCAGTTATAAAGTGTTGATAAGCTGAGTTTGGGTCATCAGTGAGGTAAATATTCGAGAAAGCAAAGTTCTTAACACACATTCTAAACTTATCAACATTTTCCTTGCAATAATCACGTTTCATTGAACGCCACCAATGCAATGTCAGATTTTTTTTAACAGGAAGTTTGATTAGTTGTGCTGTATGGTCCGACAGGCCCAATTCCAAAATTTCAGATTTACATCCCTTTTTAAAGTTATGTGCAAAATTATCAATACAAGTTCCACTGGCGAATCTGGTTGGTTCATGTAAAGCCAGTTTTAAATTATAGTTTAACAGTAAACATTCAAAATCTAATGTTACATTATTGCGTTTTAAAACATCTATATTAAAATCACCAGTAATTATAATATTTTTACAATTCAATTTCGCTATATAAGTCAGAAGTTTTTCCAGTTTATGAAAGAACGTATACAAGTTATTTTGTTTAGGTACCCTATATATACAAACAATGATAATTTTATAGTCAAGTAGTTCAACTGCACAACCTTCCAATATACAGTCAAGACAAAATTTGCGGATTTCTGGAATTTCCCTGAATTTATGTTCTTTTTTAAGTAAGATACATGTTCCTCCTCTTTTACTATTTGTTCTACTATAAAATGAAGCCAAATGGTAATTTGGTAGGTATAAGTTTGACTCAAATCCTGCCATTATAAAGTGCTCAGTAATACATATGACGTCCACAATTTTGTTGCTGTCTATGAGTTCTTCTAAGTTTACACATAATGCATCAGATTTGTTGATTAAACCTGCAATATTCTGATGTAGGATATACATATATTTCTCAGAGAAAAAACTGGTTGTCGGTTTCTTTTTCATTGAATTGAGGTGAGTTTGTAACAGTGAAAGGTTCAGTCTGTATGCTACTATTATTCGGGTTTATGTCAAATTGACCAAATGAGCACAAATCAATTACAATATTATTCATAATGCCGTCGTATATACATTTCATTCCCTGTTTCTTTATTTTTCCTGTTGTGTTGGAGAACATGTCTAGTGATAGCTCACTGTTGCTGTCAAATAGGTAGGCGTAGTCATTATTTTGTAGGTCAAGATTAAGCATATTATTGAACATGTCCACTTTAAAATTGTAAATCGGAGCTCCTGTTATAAACGTCGGTAAACAGATAATATTATTGGTGTGGGCCACCTTCTGTAGTGATTTTTTTATCATATTTATCATGCTTATATAATTACTCTCAGATTTTATGTCATTTTCTCCCACGAAAATGATACAGTAATCGTTATCTGTAAAGTCTTTTAATTTATTTTCTATGTTGTGTAACAGTTCCTTTATAGTTCCATTTGGTATAAAATAATGGCAGAAATCGAAGTAGTCGGAGAAGACGTCTTCAATCAAGGATAAATGCCCTGCAGGTTTGGAGCCACTGCTTAGAATGCATAATTTATTCTTTTGATTAGTTCTTGCAATGATATCTGCCAGCTCTTTTTTACTAAGTTTTGGTTTATTACTCTTGACGGTTACAGAAGAGTGTACCTCTTTTAAATTGTTTGCTGGCTGCGTATGGGCGTGGCTAGAAGTTTGAGTCTCTTTGTCAATCATGATCATCGGGACTTGAGGATTGTAAACACCAGGAGATGGTTTAGCTAGATCATCGATTGGAGAACTCATCTTAGTTTTGTCACAGGTTTTGTTATGAACCGATATTTTGGTTTTTCGAACTGATTTAGGTGTCCTGCTTTTTCTCTCCGGTGATAAACACATTTGTTTATATGTATTTATGGTTTTTACCGATTTTTGAAGATCTGATTTGAGACGAAAGTTTTCGCTATTTAAGTTTTCTATTTCTAGGTGAGCGCTTTGTAGTTGTGTCGTAAGTACTTTAACTTGTTCACTCAAATCATTTATTTCCCCACTATTATCATGCAGGCTATCTGGTATACTCATCATTGTCGTGTCGAATACGTTTTTGTTACTGCTACTGTTGGTAAGATCATTTAACGAACTTGTTCGACAGATTTTACGAAAGGTAATGTTGTTACTTTCTTGATCCATTTTATTAAGTACAATGAAGCGCCCTCTATTGAATTCTGCTAGTAACTCTGCACGGATATTAGTTCCTGCGAGTGCGGTGGTCTTTGTTAAGATTTTTATGATTAAGAAATCTTACAAAAAGAGTAACACATTAGCTGAGGATCGAACCTGCGACATACTGTTCCGAAACGTTGTTATGTCGGCTTATGTGCACATTCAGCCACGGTGCCCGTTTACATAGATAACGAAATTGTGGTATCGTTTCTAGTAGGCTTTGGATTCAAATATAGTAAATCCGTTACTGTGACTCATGACTTAAGAATTTTTTTCCATGTTCGGTACACTGTTTGACGAACAATAGTCACTTTTTATGTAATATTCACTTTTGCCGATACGGAACATATACTTCGAACGATTTTAGACAGCACAAATTACATTGTTTTCATGATTAAATCACTTAACTAGGGTTTATAGATTTGTATTGTTATTTTATATTGCGATGGTTTTTTAAACACTATGTTGACTATTTATGTTTGAAAACACTTCCACACATCTACTGATACTTTAGTCACAGAATAACATACGATTTAGAATATATAACTGCGTTTTACTATTTTTAAAATACAAAAAATACGGAGCTGCCCAAAATATGAATGCTAGCCAGACAGCGCCCTCTAGCGTCCCTATATTTCTTGGTTCTATACTTAACTAGAAACATGAGTCAAGTCAGCTCCCGACACCGCAGCATTACACTTCCTCAACGTTTAGTAGTAGCTACTATAAGTAGGTCAAACCGGGTAATAGGGACTTGTGCTTAAAAATGCGATGATGAAGTAGTTAACGAGAAACGACATGCTAGTTTATTTTTCCATTAGTCTGACCTATTTCTCGTAAGAATCGAATAGGTATATCTTAGATTTGGTTCAATATTTATAACTTATAGAAAGCAAGGGACAACCAACGACAAGAAAACAAAATTACTTATAGATAAAGTAAGAAACCTGTACGAGGCCAAAAGGCCTATCTTAGAATTATGCTGCGATATTTAAAAATAAATGTCGCAGTGCAGGTATTCTGATGATGTGCCGCTGTGATGTCACGGGCAGTTACAGAAATAAATAAAATAATAATAATCAATAAAACAGATACATGTAAAATATTATTTATTATTACTTTTTTGGGGTAGAATAATTTTATTCTAGGTGCATCGTCTTCACACATAATTTTTATATTTAAGGCGAAAGCGCCAGGGTAGCCCGCGAAATTCAATTATTTTTAGGTTTTTTGGAATTTGCTGGTCAGTATTAAGTTGTACGTTGATTAAAATATGAATCGCGGCCGTAAGAAATATGTGTTTACAGAATTATAATCATTAAAGTCATCAACACAACTCTCTAAGACCACGTAAGTCCGAAGAATAACTGTTTCATGAAATCATCATTCTTTGGACTTACGTAGTCTTAGAGAGTTGTGTTGATAACTTTAATGATTATAATTCTGTAAACACATATTTCTTACGACCGCGATTCATATATTAATCAACGTACAACTTAATGCTGACCAGCAAATTGCAAAAAACCTTAGAAAATTTGAATTTCGCGGGCTACCTTAGCGCTTCCCCCTTAAATTTAAATGATGTATACAAAACCTTGTAAAACATTTTAAAAGAGTAACGGTGGAGTTTCTTGCCCATTCTTCTCCATACGAACACTACCTTTTGGAAGGAGCGACTAGAATTAATTCAATTTTACTGTAAGTTTTGACGTTCAAAAGTGCCTTTAATGTGCCTATTTGTAATAAATGATTTGACTTTGACTTTATTAGCAAATAAAATAAAATACATATTTATTTAATCCGCGCGTTAACGCGAAAACAGTAACTCATTGATGCAGCGCATGTTGTGACAAGTTTCATGTCTATGGGACCCTAGCCACCTTGTTCCCGGTTCCCTACGCTACCATAAAACCATTGTTTTTTCCTTTTAAAATAACATTCCACAAGAACAGTATACGGAACTTAAATTCAAGTTGCGACCATTATCTTGTAGCAGTAAGTGAGGTAATGTGCTGGCAACATAATTTGCACCTCTTTTGTACTGTTAATGCGTCCCCTAATGCCATGTTTGAAAATGAAAACTTATTTTTCATAAAAAAAACTCGTTGAGCTCAACTTGGTTTTAGAGTTCTGCCATGAAAATATTAAGTGGGTTTAACGATGACCTTGATGAATCTTTAAATTTTCCCTTTGAAAAATATTAATTGGAATTACGTGTCTTCTAGATCTGCAGGAGAACCAAAAGTAACAACATAGCCCAAAGAGTTGCCAAACTTAAGTGGCAGTGAGCAGGACACATTACTCGCAGAACATGATATAAACATGATATGAGATATGTATATTTGTCAGAAAGCATCGAAATTTATTTGTGAAAGCAGATGATATTAATGTCCGAAACCGACGAGATCTATTTTTTATTTATTTAGGTATTTTTTTATTTATTTATTATTATTATTATTATTAACAGATGGTTAATGGGCCCAAAAGGTTCTGGAGTGGCGACCGCGAACCGGAAGACGTAGCGTTGGAAGGTCTTCCACAAGGTGGACCGATGACCTTGTGAATGCCGCAGGAATTTGCTGGATGCGGGAAGTACAGAACCAGTCCAAATGGCGGTGTTTGGGGGAGGCATATACCCAGAAATGGACGTCTTTCGGCTGAAATGGTGATGACGTGTCTTTTGCAACGCGATACTTTGAATAATTTTACAATATCACAAATATATTATAACTAGAAGCGTGCGAATTCATCCGCATAAGTGTCGATCGCGTTCGAAAGACACGTGGCGCCATCTATTATCATAATAACGTTATTGTTGTTTTCCTCGGGTAGAGAACATTTTATTTCGGGATGAATTAATGTCTTATGTCCATTTCTGTACACCTGACAACGTTTATGTAAAATTTAAGGATGATCGATTCAGAGGTTTAGGCGTGAAAAGGTAACAAACAAACAAACAAACTTACTTTCGCATTTATAATATTAGAATAGGATAGGATAAAGGCTCGTACACACTGGCGCGACGCGACACGCGACACAAAGGCACCGCAAGTCGCGCGACGAGCGGTGCCTTTGTGTCGCGCGCGATTCGCGTCGCGCGTCGCGCCTTTGTGTAGGAGCCGTAAAGGTTTTATTGCAAAATTATTTCAAGTACAAACCTACAAATAATCGTAAGTGTAGCAAGCAGTAATCAGTTTTAGTTCGCATCAGTAAAATAAATAAAATAATAATAACTTATCTGTAGCCAATAGGTTGCCACGCTGAAATGGGATTAGGCGGTTCACGTCAGCCGCAAGCACAGTGACCGCTGGGCAACAGTCTCCATACGGTGGGTGCCAAGGATGGATGGCGTCGCTTAGACCGGTCCAGGAAGAGGTGGCGAGACAAACTAGATCTCTCTATCTAGACTATCACAAGGGTTGGTGACTAGAAATGGATGCTTGCAAGGATATGGGGGAAGCTTTTGCTCATCAGAGGGACAGTGAACGTTAATTAAAAAAAAAGTTGTCTTCCTGTTTCACCATATTTTTTACCTTGGAGCAGAAAGTAAAAAAAACATGTCTAAAGAACCCAATGTTGAAAATGGTTTCTGACCTCAGTCAGTTTAACGCAACTGCTTCACAGAATGGCAGTTTTTAAATCAACAAAAACGACATACTTTTTGTTCACCCTTTTTAATGTTTCATTTAATTCAAAAGTAAATGAATTTATGTACTAAGTTTGTGGAGTTTGCAAAATTTTGTAGGCATTTGAATGAAACTGGGTCAAAATAAATTTTAAACACTGTCGTCTCAGAATGGTTACCGTGCCTAAAAAGTTAAGTTAGTGTTTTAACTTTTTAACCGACGAAAAAAGTATATTATTTTTATGACCAGTTTCTAAAGTCAATAGAAGCCAATTTCTAGTATGACTATAATTGACTATTTTAAATTACAAAATGTATTTTAATATAATAACTATACAGAAGAGTTTAAAACATTTCTAAATATTTCATTTCAAACATCACACTAAAAATATACAAATCCGGACAATGAAATTGACCAAATGTTTTTCAAAAGCCCCACTCTAGATAATTTTGCACTTTCAAAGGGAAATAGACTATTATTTTAGCGTGACATCGCCTAACAGCGGGGAGATAAGAGTTAAATGGCCGAATAAACACAGGCTCACGAGGCTTTTATTGCAATACATTACACAGATTGCGTAGTCTCCTACACAATCTGTTTTGGCACCGAATAGTTTATGTCGGCAGATGTTGAAATGTGTAGGGAGGTTTTTTGAACGTGTCCGATCAGTTAATGGTGTACATGATTATTTGAATGTAGTCTCGGCAAAGAGATATGGTGCGTAAGAATTTATTGTTTGAATTAAGGTTATTTTTTCTCTGATCATTGATAAAGAAATACCTTTTTGTGAACATTTTTAGAATCAAACGAAGAACCTACTTATATTATTTATTAAACTTTGTGCATCATTAAAGAACGGACTTTGGCGGATTATGGTGGCAAAATTGTGGTCATTGCCGTTGACAAGAATGTCATTTTATTACTTTTATGTAGGTATGGTATTTTCAGAATTTTTTAACGTATAAATGCGTAGAAAACATTGTCATCTGCTGATTTTCTTTTGAGGAAATAATTAGGTAAGTAGAAACAATGTCAGAGATACCTTCAAAGTCATGTTTTATTAGTGAAATTTGAAACCGCATTTTTACATTAATTTTATAACCCTAAACTTGTGATGGATCATCGTTTCTTTACGTTTGTAAATAAAATGTTTACTACTTACATGAATATCTTATGGTTTGCATAAAATAAACTTAATGTTTTTATTTTTTATTAAATCGTAAGATCTAAGAAATGCTGCGTTTTATTTTCTTTAAAAGTTATGTATGTACCAGAAACCAGGTTTATTTTTCATTTTTGTCGACGCAATGTAAAACATCTATAAAAATCTACTCGCTTGAATAAAGGTTCTTAAGGCTTAGATTGCTAAAATCACTTTTGGCGGACAATTTTATGACTGTTGTATGGTGTTTTTTTTATTGAGGATGGGAAATCATCAAATGACCCCTCCCGCTCTGGGTGGAGCGGAAGGGAGTGTCACTCTTACTGACTAAAACCCACCCGGATTGTCCGGGTTGTAAGGGCTAAGGAAGGCCTTAGCCCTTTATATTCCGAGCCAGCGGTAACCCTTTCGGACAATCCCGCTGACTCGGCAGGCTTCGGCCCTGACGGGCCCCTTCTGCTGATGCTGACATCTCTTTGAGGCGCGCGTGGAACACGTACGCGCCGTCCGGCACGGGCCTGGTCCTGATCGGACGGTGAGCTACCCATTACTCACCGCCCGCAGGCCCGCGCCTACGGTGGCCGGGAGTCGTCGCGCGGCTCCCGACGCCCGGAGCGTCTCCTGCGGCGGCTGTGACGGGAGGCTCTCTCCCTCAGCCGTCTCGCCGCCTCCTTCGCTAGCAAGACTGCTTCGCAGAAGGAGGCGACTACCCCCCACTGGCTTGAACCAGGCCCGGAAGCGAGAGGTCGCCGTCGCTGCCGATCGCCTCAACGAGGACACGGCGGTGCTCCGCCCAAGCGGGGCAGACTTCCACCGTGTGCTCCACCGTGTCCTCTGGGCGATCCTGGCAATGGTGGAGTTTTGAGAAATGATGATACCAATTTTTGAACAATTCCAACTTCTCAGTTTAACATTTCTTTTCATATGCTAATGATTCACCAATGTTTGATAGGTTGAATATGCCACAATAAGACTAAGTCTACGTCGCATTAAGTAATTATAAATAATATTAACAGCCAATTATTCTTTGATTTTGCTAACACATAAAATACAATATTAATAATATGTATAAGAAAATAAAAAGGAGGGAAAATAATCAAAGGGCATCAAAAAATTCATCCGCATCGCTGTCAACAGGAAACGTGCCCAAAAGACTGGCAGCATTGCCACGTTGTATGGCAATGCTGATTCTATAAGCCAGCCCTCTGGTCACGTGAAGAGTCGACCAATCGCTTGGCGATGTCTCGAAATAGACTATAATAATAAATATATATATATACTATAATAATAAACTACAGCCAATGCTGTAGTTTCTGAAAAAGGAACCTACGCTCCAATGAGCGTAGGTCCCTTTTCTAGAAACTACTCACCCAAAATATTGACACACATTATTAATCCATTTCCATCACTACTTTCCCGTATTCAAACCCGGTTATCCATGGCAAACCTGACCCACTTTTGTTGAATTTATTTATAGGTTTCAATGTATATTCAGCGTCAACGAGTGAGTCAAGGGCCCACGGTGTTTGCACAACTACGATTCTCGTCAGATACTCCAAAACTCTTGAGATTTCGGCCTGTTGAAGATGGAACGAGAATCTCGCGAGTGGAGGGCATAATGAATATGAGCAATATTTCGAGCCTCAAATAAGTACTGGACCTTATCTTGATAGAGGACCACTTCGAAGAAATTTTGTGATTTTGAGTATCGTTACGAACAGTGTAAATAAGTGAGTTTTGATGAAGGGTCAACTATTTTGGTATGAAGTGTACATAGAATAAAATGCTACGCGACTACTACGCCGTAGCAGAGCTGCTACGCGATTCTTAAGCAGACAGAAACGCGTTTGTCTTCTGCAGTCGAATATTTTTACATTTGTTTTATAATAAAACCTCCTATTCATTGCATAATATTATAAACATTAACCCCTTACCAATAAACGTCGTATAGCGTCTGTATAGTTACCAATGGATATTTTTGAATAAAATTTATAGAAAACCAACAGTTTATTTATCAAATTATTCAAAAACATTCAACGGTTTCTTAAACTAAACTTCACCTATATCCGACGACCCTGGTTACTTATCTCTTTCGGTGACTGTACCTATTATGGTTTCAGTATATATCTTCTGGTCACGAAAATTTCAAACAAACTTTTCGGAACAACTAACCTAGATCATTGTCCCTAATCACATCTTCGCCATAGTAGTTCGTACTAAAACTCGATCCTGTAGTGCTATTCTGTAAAAATCTCACCGTGATAACTCGGGTGAAGTGAGCTTAATGTGAGCTGTCATTAGTGTCAATCCCTAGCATTAGATGGAATGACTGCTCACTTCACCTAAGTTCTCACAGTGAGATTCTAAAAGAATCGACCGGTTGAAAGTCACTTCCTACGAAAATTCATACTTTATCTGTCAAAAATCTCACGGTCAACTCGCTGACACGCTCGCAAGGGTAGCGCTAGTGTAAATTCGAAATAACAACCGAGAATGCTAAACAAAAAACTCACAGCAGATTCAGGTCCGAAGTTCAGAATGAGGTCTTACAGAATCACACCGCTGTCAAACAGTAATGTTACAAATGATATATAACAGTACCAGTTGTTTATTACTGGAAAATCGCAGTCGCTATGTACGTATTTTGAATGGTTTGAAACAGATAAATAGGCTTTGCCAACGGAATTCCTTCTTAAACGTTTTGATTTACATTTTTTTGATACAAAAATAATTTGTTTGTATGTAGGAATTTCATATTCAAACAGATTCTGAATGTGGGAATTTATTTAGACTCAGTTCATGGATTTAAGAGAGACACATAGAAATAATATGTGGTCGTCCAAATCAAAAGGGACCTTATGGCGGAAATGAGTTATCTACAGAGCTGAAAACTACATAAATGTACCGAACTATAGACCCAAGAACCAACCTTCTAACCACTGCCGTTATTTTTTTACGAATTTTTGAAGTTCACTGATCGAAATTATAAGTTTCGAGAAAATCGCAATTTAAGTATGCCGTACAAAAAAGTTATGTTTTAGTGTGAAGTTATGTAACTGATGGTATACTTTGATTGACTATGATTATTACTAATGGAAATTCTTACAATCCTTGCATAAACTTGTTTGTTGTGGGAACTAGACCCGCCAACATAATGCATTATCAATGAGATGCAAAGTATCGATAATAGTATTAAAAATAAGTAAACCGCCTGTTTCTCACTAAACTTTTATCGTTTCTATATTGCTACTAATTACATAGATTTGCGAAAGGCCTTAGATGTAAATAAAAACAACACATAATTAAAAAAAAATAGTTTTTATTTACTAGCAAGAATTCTTATTTTTTATAAACTTTGAGATCTGACAGTAACAAAATCAACACTTAATCACTAAATAGGTTATACATAATTGGTTTAGATGCTAATAAAGCTAAGAGATCAATGATAACTGTTAGTTATGATCTTGTAAAGTTACATAGAGAACTGAACAATTTCTTCAAACAAATTAAAAAAGGGCCCTAATGGTGGGCACTAAACAATATTTTTTATTTTTAGCATGCATAATCAATATTTTAGTGCAACATTCAAGATAACTTAAATTTTCTTTTTTTATTATCACAAGGTATGAAAATGTTACTTATTTAACAAATTTTTTTTTATTATCACAAGGTATGAAAATTCGTAACAAGTATATACGTAAAAAAGGGCCCTTAAGGCGGTCCGTTGCAGTCTGCTGACACTTATCTCTTAGTATAGTTAATTAATTTAAGTATTTTAATAAAGGTAAACAATCTTGATACGTTTTTGTCGAAAAATATATTTATGAAATAATTTATAGCCATTACAAGATAAAACAAAATGAAATAACAGATGTTATAATGAATTACTTTTGCTATTAGCCTTAGCCTATTTTAAAAATATATTTTATGATAAAAAACATACCTAACAAGATTGTTTACCTCTATTAAAAGTACCTAAACAAAATATGGACTACAATAGTGGGACCTTAGACCTAAGACGCATATACAAAGAATGCCGCATGCGGCGGCGTGCGACACTATCTAATGGCAGCTATACGCTACGCTGACGACACGCTAGTCCTGGCGCAGGGGAGGTCGCATCAGGCGGCGGCCGACGCGATGACACGCGGGGTTGCGATAGTCGTGGAGCGGATCCGGCAGTTGGGTCTCGAGGTGGCATTGCACAAGTCCGAGGCCATGTCGTTTCATGGGTTCCGGAATACGCCACCATCGGGATCCCAACTAACGGTAGGAGGGGTTCACATCGGCGTCGAGACGACGATGAAATACCTGGGTCTCATCCTCGACAGCCGGTGGAACTTAGTCGAGCATTTCCGACGTTTGGCTCCCAAACTGGAACGGGCCGGGGCCGCCTTCAAGCGGCTCCTGCCCAACCTGAGGAGGCTAAACGCCTCCTGCCAGAGGCTTTACGCGGGGGTCGTGCGGTCCATGGCCCTATAACGGGGCCCCGGTGTGGGCGCGTTCACTGCGGCGGCGAGCCGCCCATTATTTGAACGCGCCCCAGAAGGTGGTAGCTGTTAGGCTGATCCGGGGGTACCGCACGATCTCGGGCGAGGCGGCAAGCCTCCTTGCCGGACTGCCGCCGTGGGATTTGGAGGCGATAGTCCTCGCGCGCCTGTATGAGTGGCGCGCGGAGGCACTACGCCGGGGGGAAACTCCGCTTCCGCAGCAAATTGCGGCGGAGCGGACAGACCTCCGGCGCGATCTCATGGCGGCGACCTCTCGCGTCCGGGCCTGGTTCAAGCCATGGTCCGGGGCTAGAGGGAGTGGGGAGCAGTCGCCTCCTTCTGCGAAGCAGTCATGCTAGCGAAGGAGGCGGCGGGACGGCTGAGAGAGAGAGCCTCCCGTCCCAGCCGCCGCGGGAGACGCTCCGGGCGTCGGGAGCCGCGCGACTACTCCCGGCCACCTTAGGCGCGGGCGGAGAGAAATGGGTAGCTCACCGTCCGATCAGGACCAGGCCCGTGCCGGACGGCGCGTACGTGTTCCACGCGCGCCTCAAAGAGATGTCAGCACTAAACGAAGGGGCCCGTATTGGCCGAAGCCTGCCGGGTCAGCGGGATTGTCCGAAAGGGTTACCGCTGGCCCGGAACAAAGGGCGAAGGAAGGAACACGGGTGGGTTTTAGTCAGTAAGAGTCTGACACTCCCTATTCCGCTCCACCCAGAGCGGGAGGAGTCATTTGATGATTTCCCATCCTGAATGAATAGTTTAGTTTATACCTACCTTGCAATATTAAAATGTTGATATAATATATGGTTTGAATTACAAGAAAAACGATTTGTTAGGTCTTGCCGCGATAAGGTTCCTTTTTTACTAAACTTTAGATGAATACGAAACTTTTTTAAATTGACTTTTCGAAAAGTTGAACACATCTACATGTAGTAAATACAATCATCTTTTTAAAAATACAGTTAATAAAAAAACGATTTTTTTGAGGTATTTTACAAATTTATTAATATCTCGGAAACTAGTTACCGCCATAAGGTCCCTTTTGATTTGGACGACCACATATATGTCTTCTCTGGCCAATCTCCCTAAACGCATATAGGTCATCACGCCAGCGTTTCCTATATTTTCCAATATAATGATTAGCTAAGCAAAACAATTAGCATTTTTTCGTTTCTATTTAATTGATTTAGTTTCTTTGTGTCGGGGTTTTATTTCTGTTCCGGCGGCATCGAGGCAGACTGAAGAGAAGTTGGCGGGACGAGGTACACGCCTACAGACAGGATAGGTTCACACTAGCTCAAGACAGAGAGGAGTCGAAAAGAGAAAGGGAGGCCTTTACCTTGGAGTGGGATAATATAGGCTAAAAAAAACCGGTCAACTGCGAGTCAGAGTCGCGCACCGAGGGTACCGTAGGTACTTTGTAGGTATGCAAATAGTTTATCACGGGTTTTTCTTTTTAATGTAGGTACCTACAAATTTACGGCTTTCGGATTTTTATCTTTACTTGTGCTACATGATCTTGCTGCTTGCCAGATTTCATGATTCTAGGTCAACGGGAAGTACCCTATAAATTTTTCATTCTCTTGAGTGTCGAAATATACGTTTTGCGGCATTAACGGCCGTATCTTTTTTTACGTTTACATTAATTTTTTCACAGCTTCAAGGGACTGTAGACTTGAGTATATGGTTTTAAATTCAACTTGATACCTCCACGTCTTCTCGAGATAAAGGGTCTTGACAAACAGACGGACGGACGGACGGACGGATGGATGGACAAAAAAGTGATCCTACAAGGGTTCCGTTTTTTTCTTTTGAAGTACGAAACCCTAAAAATAAAATAAGTTTGTTCCAGCCATTGAGCTGTAGCTTACCCACAGCTTAATGGTTAAAATGTCATACAGATTTCTACAGTTAAGAAAATTGCATTCTTGGAAAAGTAGTTTTGCCGAATAGGATGGATAATCATGGATTATAGTGGCCACTATTTTCCGTTTTGGTGATTATAATAAAACTAAACAATATAATAATAATAGTGGCCACTATTTTCCGTTTTAGTGATTATAATAAAACTAAACAATGTAAAACTACCGTTTATAATAATATTAACGTTTAATCTTGTTAGAACAACTTAACATGCTTATTCTCTGCATTTTCATCCTAGTATTTTACATTGAGCAACTGCCTATCTGACCTCCACAACCCAGTTACTGGGTAATACAACCCCTTGGTAAGACTGGTTGTCAGACTTTCGGGCTTCTGACTATCCGTAACGACTGTCAAAGATCCACGAATGACAGCCGGGACGAAGGGCTTAACGTCCGAGGCACAGGGGGGTCACGGTATGTAAAAATGGTCACCCATCCACAGACCAACCGCGGCAAGCGTAGCTTAACCTGATCGATCGACCTGTGCGGCTGTTATTATTTAGCCACGGGCCCCTCAGGAAATGAAGTTGTAGAATACGTAATATTTTATTGAAATTATTGAAGATACCTACGAGATAAACCGTAGTTTTATTTTATTACTCCCGATACCGTGAAGAGAGTACTCGTAGAGTTTTATCCAATATCTGTAGGACCTTTAACAACTAAACGCACCTACAAACATTCCTCATTTTACAAGGCAAGGAATATCGTAAAATATTTCCAAGGTTGCCAGTAGTTGTTATTGTTCCCATGGCAACGGAAGAATGCGAGCATATTCTGTCATGGCCGCCCGTTAGTTCATCTGTTACTTCGAATGGATGCTCTACCAGAATGCTTTTAGGTTTTACGAGAAAATTTTCACCCCGAGGCAAACGTAAGAGATTGCAAAAAGGGAACAAGTTTTTGGAGATGGAATTTTGCTATGAGAGAATTTTAGGAACAATTTTCTTCATGAAAATTGTACTCTGCTGCCTAGTTTTTCAAATAGCATGTGTTAGTCGTAAAAAGCAGTTAACACCTTGCGGGACACTCCTAGACCCCCAGTTCCCCCAGACGTAATATCAATAACCCTTCTATTGTGTCTCGTTCAGTGTCCTTCAATGGGTTAATAAGTGCTCTTCACAGGGTGAAGTGAACAGAATTGTCTCGTATGTAGAAAGGGTTTTTAGAGACGATTTTGTTGCTCTCAATAGTACTTCGAATTTTTAATATTGGTACAAATCTTTTATGGAAAACTGAACATTTGTTAAAAATTGCGGAGCTATAAAATTACATACATAAACTCACGCCATCTACCCACGGGGATAGGCAGAAACTACAAAACGCCACCTGATATGATACCTACATACTCCTTTGTTTTGCTCATACACGATAAAAATATCGCAAAAAAACTTATAACACCCCTCTGTTTTTGTCGGGGGTTAAAAAAAAGATATGGATACATTTTAGTGTGACATATTTATTATCCCTCTATTTTTGTCGGGGTTAAAAAATGGATACATACATACATTTTAGTGTAACATAATTATTCTATTTAGAATTAACGTACCTAACAGTAATAGCGCTAATCGTCTGAATTTCGTATATAAGTCTATTTTGATGACAAATTGGTACGATTATAACACCACCTTTTTTATAACTGCTGGCAATGAGATAAAAATACGCCCCTGTTTCGTTGCTCGTTATCACGGATAATGTCAGCATCTGCTGACACCAATAATTCACACTTGGAATATCTAAGTGCCCTGAAGTAGTCGAAAAATGCTTTGTCTACATAATAATGTAAGAGTCGAATCTGCGTAGCCTTTTCCCAAGGTCATAGCACACATATCAACTCGGAAAGGGATCGTCACCGTATCAACCCAAGCCATTCTGTATTCTTTGTATGAAACTACCTACTGCAACGCACACTTATCGGAATTGTAACGTAATGGCATCACCTAGGGACAAGCTCATGAACCGCGGTGCGGTGCGTGGTCAACTTGCAGTTTCCACGCTTACGACTCGTCGCCCATCCTTGCCCCTCTCACCCCTTCCACGGCCTGCTTACAGCACCATCATCCAGCGGTCGGCGAACCATAAGCGCGGCGTCGCCTAGCCGTAGCCGAGTCGACGTATCGGAGCTGCTTTTCGCTTTGGTTACGTGATTACGTTAGGTTGACGCCTGTTTAACGGCGAGGCGAAAGGCGATACGGCGACGATCCCGTTCCGAGTTGATATGTGTGCTATGACCTTTATGTTGGGGTCGGCTCCAGTCTAACGGAATGCAACTGGATACCAGTATTTTACATGGAGCGACTGCCTATCTGGCCTCCGCAACCCAGTTCCTCACTGGGTAATACGATACCCCTTGACAAGACAGGTAGTCAGAGTTTCGAGCTTCTGACTACCCATAACGGCTGTCAAAGATCTACGATCAATGTATGAATTGCATATAATAATATTTGGTGTTAGAAAGAAAGAAAAAAAACCGGTCAAGTGCGAGTCGAACTCGCGCATCGAGGGTTCCGTACAAAGGACATGTTAGGTTTTTGTATGGAGGCTGGGCTTTTATTCGAAGCTACTGTGAACAGGGAAGAGATCATATTTTTATGAAAGTACATAAATTAAGGAGACTTTGTATATTTTTTAATTTTTTTTTGAAAGCACCCTTTCCTTAATTATTATACATTTTAATAATCATTATTTAAAAAATAAATTGCAACCCACAGTAATTATTGATTTTGGCAACACTTTTCGGTTGGATGTCATTATTGTCATTGTGAATTGTGAACGTCAATCAAGTGTCAAATTCAATTCAATTTTGACCTGTGTACTGACAGCTGACAAGTATGACAACCTTACTGGCACAGGTAATATTTTCATAGATTCCATTAGGAGGCAAAGGAATTAATGCCATACATACAAATCATGGAGTTTGTTTTATTTTAAGCCATCTAATATTATTTTAGATATTTTAAATAACAATAAGGTGTATAATTTGCTTTAAAAAATGATATTTAACCATTTTTTCTTTGTTTCAATGTGTAAAAATAATATTACGACACCAAAAATATCTAGATTTAAAAATGTATTTATTCAATAATGGTGCTTTTAATATTTTTTCTGTTTTTGTCAGGCCATCCTGAATAAGTTTCCCTATCAGAAAAACCATACATGACAGCTGTTCAAAAATATTATTATTTTAAGCCCATTTCATAACATGTCCTTTGTAGGTATGTAAATAGTTTACCAGGGGATTTTTTTAAACTTAACTACAAATTTATGGTTATCGGATTTTTTCCTTTACTTGTGCTGCATGACATTGCTTCTTGCCAAATTTCATGATTCTAGGTCAACGGGAAGCACCCTATAAATTTTAATTTCCTTGAGAGTGTCGAAATATACGTTTTTTGCGGCATAAACGGCCGTATCTTTTTCAACGTTAACTTAGAAAACATTTTGTTTTTCACGGCTTTAAGAAACTGTAGAGATGAGTATAAGGTTTTAAGTTCATCTCGATACCTCCACGCGTTCCCGAGGTAAAGTGTCTTGGCAGACAGACGGACAACAAAGTGATCCTATAATGGCTCCGTTTTTTTCCTTTTGAGTTACGAAACCCTAAAAAGATAGAAACTCTATATTTATTTTGATTTTGTGAACACTAGAAACAATTATTGGAAGATAAAGTTCTCCAATGGTTCTCATATTCCAAGCTATATTTTCCAACACACTCGACTCACCATTTTCCATACCCAAGAACTGTAAAACGCTAACATTTCATGGCGCTTGTAGATAAGCTCAAATTGCACCATTCCTCGTTGACATACAACACTTTGTACAAGAATAGACTGCGATATTTAAAAAATAAAATAAATGAAAAATACAAACATTCTCAGAAATGCTTTTCAATTTTTCAGTATTGACACTGTCTAACACCTGAAGGCAGGCTGTCTGAATAATCCTATTTCTCGAGGCTTTTGGCAAACATGTCGTATTTACTCAATCCCTGGCGGTATCGAGGCGTTGGAGTTGAGGGATTTGATCATCTCCCTATGTGAATGCTTTTACGATACTCTGAGACGGTTTTTGCATGTAAAATGTTTCTTTTTTATTTGTGAATTTATAACAAGTTTCTGCTTGTATTTTGCCAAGTATCCAACATTGGTATTTTATTTAAAATAATATTCTCTTTTTTTTAGCCGACTTCAAAAAAGGAGGAGGTTTTTTTTGTATGTTTGTTACGCGATATCTCCGGTAATTGTAAATCTATTTCAAAAATTCATTTTTAATAGATACGTATACGTACACGTACCTCAGGGGTGGTTCCATATATATTTTATTAACTTTGCTTGGGTAGTTTTTGAGTTAGCTTCAATAATACGTATTTTTTCCACTTAGTTTATATTGATGATGTTATAATAACTTCCTGTCACTGCTATTTACATAGCAAGCTAGTAATAAACGAATTTGTGTCATATCGGTGACAAACAACAAAAATGCTAACCCCGAACGACACCGAATTCCGAAATTAAAGTTATTTCTCACTTTATAGCGTCTTATTTGGAAGTCGGTTGATTTTTTTTAAAAGTCTTTTTACATTATTCTTGTGAATCTTACCAACACTCGATGAAATAAAACATTTTGAAGTGCTAGATTTGGTGTACAACGGTACATATGACACAGATATTGTTAATTGAGTTGAGATGACACCCAGTCTTGTACATTAATAATTATTCTATTGCCACTCCCAGTACAATCTCCTTGGAGTAAATAAATTAAATGAATAGTTACTTATTATTAATAATTCTATTCCAATTTATCCTAATTCTATCTAATTTTGTCTGATTTTATTTAATAATATCTAATGTTTATCTAATGTTGACCAATTTTGTATCATTTCATTTAATTTTATCTTTTGTCCAGTTTTTGTTATGTGATTTAACCTAATTTTATGATTGCATGACATGTGTAATTACTAACATTGACTTATAATTAAATGATGAAAATTTAAAAACATTCGTCAGAGAATTTTAACACTGCGGTGTAGAATATTGCAGTTTTAGATCAGCGCCATCTCTTGACTGATAGTGGAACTAATGTAATTTTTGGTGATGATTTCTGAAAAAGTGTGGTATTATTTAGTCTTCGTTTTATTATTCCTGTAATCTTTACATAAACTTATAAACTTCTATCACAGAATAATTTCAGATTTTTCTCTATGCAAACTTCGGAGATAAGGGGGGAACGGTATATTTTTTTCGTGTTTCATCAAAGGTCAAAAACGATGCGGCCTAAAAACAAGAAAAATATTTGAGATTGTGCAAACAGCGCTCTTTCATATGATACCCCACATGCCCTAGTAGCCCCACTTCCAATTCTTAAGATCCCCTTTAATCCCTGTTGTAAAAAAAAATCTTTCTTATTTGCAAAATAGTTGGGCAACCATCGTCTAAAACTATTCCAAATCTCAAGTTGATAGCATTAGCGGTTCTTGAGATATCTAGCTGTGACAGACGGACAGACAGATAGACTGAGTCGCACCATAAGGGTTCCTTTTTACCATTTTGGAACGGAACCCTAAAAAACCTAAAATAAGGATGGGTCATGCAAATAATCTTAAACATTTAGCGAAGGTTTATTTTTGTTTTATTTTATTTTCTAACCTAACTTCTGCATTCTATTTAACCCTATCCGTAATTGATTCGGTTCTTGTTAAAACGTTTTACTATGTAATCCTATCCTATCCTTAGTATAAAGTATTCACCAGTTCCTGATTAATACCAATTTGGGCCCCAAGCCCCGTCAATTCCTTCAGGGCACATCAAACGCTATTGGTTGCTGCTTTTACTGACTACTATTCTGGCTAGTAACATTCCCTGGGGGCTAAATATATGGCTGGCCTCTTAACTGGGGGCTAAATGTACGGCTGGTCTTGCTCGATATTTCCCTGACGTCGTCTTTAGCAAACTGTTACACAGTGAAAGATGAGTTTTTAGGTTATAAGGCTAAAGTGTGTACTATGGGCTGTTTTGCGCCTTATTGGCGCGGTATGAAAACAAGAAAGTATCAAGGTAATGCGCCAGTACATATTTCAATAATAAAGTTAATAAAAATGATCAATTGTTTATGATTATAATTAAAAATACAATGAAATTGCAGATACTCTTTACATGAAGCAAAAGGCGTATGTAATGATCCCAGCAGATGGCGTTCTATAGCTTTTGCATACGCCAATGCGTATTAGGCTCGAGTTTTTGTATGTATGTAAGTATACTTACCTATACCCAGATCATGTATAAAAAAATCTTCAAAATTCGTGCCTAAACTTGGCTCTGTTGGTACAGCTCAAGCGTCAGTATGTGTAATAATATACCTCATACATGTATATTTATTTCATCATGTACACATTATGTGTGTGTCACATACTTCACGTGTATTTTATTTTATTTGGGAAACAAACCGAAACAGCAGTAACAAACATAAGTATACAATTAGTTCAACACAATCCAGAAACAGTATCCACAGATTACTATACAAGTAAATTATATGAAGTGTAACAATAGCCAGAAGTTCACACCGTTAAAGTTTACAGAATTTACAATTAAAAAATTTTGTAGAACATTTTTTTAATTTAAATTTCTTGGCGGAGTAATTCACAGCAAAACCTAACGCATTCTAGAATCTGTCAAGACAGCTAACTTTTTAGCTGTTTTACAATAAGTGTCATTTTCTTCGTCACAAGCTCCGTTACTGCCCTAGTAACTGAGATTGTTTTGTGAGCCCTATTCCGCACCTGTGACTGTATTTGCTACTACAAACGACAAATACTCGCTTTGTTTAGAAAAAATATGGCTATAAACCGCCAAGAATTTTACTAGTCGTTTGTTGTTGAACACTGTGTTTTGTTTTTGAAGGTAAAGGTTGAAACAGGTCTACGAGTAGTAGATTCTAGGTACGTTATTAAACGAAGATATTTTTCAAAAAAATGTACTTTGTTATTTTATAAAACCTAGTACCTATTTCTTAGAAGGACGATGGATTTAAGCTCTCTTTATTTATTATTACTGAATATAAGTATAAATTACGCCACCTGTTCAAGTGGCCTATATAAAATTAAACTCAGTAGGTAATCTGGTTATAATACTCTGACACAGAGCACAGGCCTAGTGGTAACGGCCCCGACTTACGAGGGTCGTGGGTTCGAACCCAGGCAGGCGCTTTGATTTGTGTAAATAATTTCATTACCACTGCTCTCAAAACGGTGAAGGAAAACATGTGAGGAAACCGGCATGTCCGAAAACCAAAACTTCCGAGACTTGGGACTTATATCAACTCGTACTGGGCCCGCGTTTTAGTTTTCAGCCCACTCCCTCTCGAAGAGGTTTGTGTCCCAGCATTGGGAACATTACAGGCCGATAATACTAATCTAGTTACATTACTCTGTTTTCAGGTTGCCCTATAATTAGCTGTCTCTGAAAATAAATGACTGATAATTATGTAGGCACCTACTACCTACATTTACTTGAACTTCAGGAGACTTCAGCTTCTAACTACCACTATACAATATAACGTACGGATATGCAATTTGTAATAGAATAAATTTTACTACTGATTTATTTTTTATAAACCCGTTATGAACATAGCAATAATTTTTATTCCATGTGACAAACTTTTTTTTTTGTGTATTGCGTGTCAAATTACGCTATTGTCCCGAAAAGCAATGAACAAAAAAATTGCAACTTTCGACAGATTCCAAAAAGAAAGCCCAGGCTTTTTTTTTTGGAATCTGTGTGAAAGTTGCAATTTGGCTGAAGAGCACTGCAATTATTTAATGTATTCTAAATTTGGAATTCAGACGCGAAGCACTAACAACCACCATTTATATTCAAAGTAACGTTTGAAAAATCGTAATAAAAATTCGAACAGTCGGGGAAAAGGGAAAAATATTTCATACTATTGAACAAACATCGATTTTGCTACAACACGGATGAATTTTGAAAGTGTGTGTAGCGATATCTACAACGCCACATGCGAACTACGCGTCATATTGACGTCACACAAAATCCTGCATCTCGCATGCAGAGTTTACCGCGCAAGTAGCATGTATACAACGGCCCGATATGAATCATCAATCAGTTACTCGCCAGACACAACACCCGTCTCGTCGGAGGATTCTCCCTTTTCTAGGGAATATTCCTCTTAACTCTGCAAATTATAAAAAAAATAACCCGACAAACTTTTAGAGGTGCTTTATACCATCAAACTGAACAACTTTCACTATGGGACCTACTCTGAAATCACGAAAAAAAATCAGCTGTTTCATAGATTTTTGTCAAGTAGGTAGGTATTTTGTATGAAACAGCACATTTTTTTTGTTGTTCAATTCGTTAGTATAAAGCATCTCTAAAGTTTATCGGGTTAATTTTTTAACACAATATATAAATGTGCATTAAAAAAAAATGAAATAGAACACTGTTTTAACCTCGGGTGTTTGAAGAAATGTGAATCACCGCAAATAAAAGGACTGCAAAAAAAAGTTAGACCACAATAATCAGCCAGGTTCTGTGCGTATTCTCTAGTGGCAGTATGTAGCACCGCATACATTTAATATTCAGCTGCATTTGATTACAACCGACATTGAGCTAAATACACCACATTAAAGCAATTTCATTAAGACTTACTGACTTTATACAGTAAGAAGAAATGTTTGTAAAACAGTAACTTTTAATGATTGAACATACTATTTACTGAAAAAAAAAACAAAAACACCATTACTGTAATGTAAGTAAATTTCAATGGCCAATATCACCAAATAAATAAAACAGTTAATTTTGTGACCTTTTAGCTATTTAAAACGTTAATGTTTACTGAAACAGCATAAATCCTAACCAACAAACATTTCAAACAGCATAAATCCAGACTCCGGGCAGCTACATACTGAAAAAAATCCTGATGGGAAGACCCTACAAGATTACCCGACCAGGGGGATCGACCCCAGGAATTCAAGTCAACAGTAGCGCTTGCAACCCTGCGTAAAATACTCCACGAAATGTTTATGTCAACCACAACACCAACCAATAAACTTGTGAAAAAGCACTAACGATTTTCTAAAAACATGAGCTTGTTAAATAAAAAAAAATCCAATTCTTTTGTTTCACTTCTGTGAGTTTCAATTCTACTAATTTTAAGAACGTTCACAGTCTGATCTCAGTCTCAATCTGTCAAAAAATACTTCTAATTTCCCTACATTTTGACAAGTTTTTGACATTTGCTTGTCGCTGAGATGAGACTGCGACTAGATTTTGAACGTTTTAAATTACGAGAATTGGCCTTCTGAATCGTTTCATTCTAAACTCCTAGCTGTCTTAGCCCAAAGCTTTTAACTCCCGCATGTAATCGCTTGAGGCCAACTTTTTGGTCCTCAAACAGAGCGACATAACAAATCTAGAACACATTCTAGAACCTTTGAAACAAAGCGATTGTTTTCCCGTTTATTCTTTGGGGACGCTCCTTTTGTCGACATGCAGTGGTAATTAGATGTACTTACGAGTATGTATCACAATAATTCTGTACATTTTAAACGCTTTGTTCTGTAATGTTTAAAGCAACTGTATAATTAGAGTTAAATGGAATTGTTTAGGTTTCGGGAAATCTTGATTCAATGGAGGCTTCGCTTTGAGTCTGATGGAGAATAATTAAAATTTGATTGCTTACGGAATTCAATTAGGAATAGTACCTATTCTATCTGTGAGTGAACTCGTTATAATGCTATTAGCAGTTCGTGAAATGTTCATTTTGTTTTGAATTGTGCTGTATCGACATGACTGTCCAAATGTTAGGTACTTCCAGTACTAAAATATTTTTTTACACCTAGTTACACGAAAATGATACTTAAGTCAAATTCCACCAAACTTTTATACTTAGATGAAGTCTTATACTGTGAATAAATTTTGAATTTTTGACAGTTATTTCCTACAAGAACTGTCAGATGTTAATTTTATTCCACGGATTAAAGTTACCTGACTTTAGTAAAATCAGCCCTTGAGATATTGCGGATGTTTGTCATTATAGATCAAAACCAATAGAATCTCCTTTTTTCTCACAATTTAACCCTTCATTTAGAAAAAAAGAATGAACACACAGTCACACAGTTTGGACACAGTTTGTGAAATACAAATAACAAAATAAAAAAGTGAAAGTAATGTTTTAACAACATTAATGTGTGCCTCACGGCTGCGCCAGAAAGATCCATGTCAGCATGAATGACAGACAGACATGCTCTCTGACGCTGGTTTTCTAATGAACCTTTAGGGATAAGTGACGGGGAGTATAAGAGCAGTGGTGGCCCAGCGGTATTGGCCGCGACTTACGAGTTGTAGGTCGTAGGTTCGAACCTAAACAGACGCTTTACTTTGTGTAAATTATTTCATCACCACTGCTCTTAAAACGGTGAAGGAAAACATCGTGATGAAACCGGCATGTCCTAGAACCAAAAATTCGAAGACATGTGACATCTACCAACCCGCACTGGGCCCGCGTGGTGGATTACGGCCCACTCCCTCTCACAGAGAGGAGGCCTGTGTCCCAGCAGTGGGAATATTAAAGGTAGACTGATTATGATTTTGATGACGGGGAGTACAAATAGTTTCAACCATAGGTTTCAACCACGGATATCTATGGTTTCAACATACCTAATACACCACTTTTATTTTTTATAAATGAATGAATAAACTAATAACCAAATCTAATTACTAAAATAAAATAATAAGATCTGTCACAGCAGAAACTGTTCTTAGCGATTAGCTAGATTGATCCACGCACGATGCACTCACAAAGCGCTACTGGTGTCCGAGCGCGACAGACAATACACCGACAGTTATTTTGTTTAATGATAAGCAACAACATCAAAATTGGTTCATTAGTTTTTGAGAAAATTGCGGACATACAAACATACATACATACGTCGAATACAGAACCTCCGTTTTTTGAAGTCGGCTAAAATAGTAATTAGTAGTTAATTTAATACTATACGAAGAAAGTGAAGTAACTACCTATTATAACGATAGATGAAGTACTGTAAGTTTTTTATTTACTTATACATAATATAATACATAAAGCTATAGTCTTAAAAAAATAATAATATGTGCAAGCATTTTAAAAGGAGAGAAAATAATCAAAGGGCGTCAAAAATTCGTCCGCATCGCTGTCAATAGGAAACGTGCACAAAAGGCTGGCAGTATTGCCACGTTGTATGGCAATACTGATTATTTTGCCAAAAAATAGGCCAGCCCTTTGATCACGTGAAGAGTCCACCAACCGATTGGCGATGTCTCGAAATACTAAGTGGGCACTCGGACCCCATTGCCCTAGTGTTTCAACCCCAAACGGCTCGAGCATTGTAAGTCACAAAGAGATTGGAGTATTTGTGCCGTTTGAGATTTTCCGCACCTGCAGCAGCCGCCCCAGCACAGCCCACCGTGCCTGGAAGTTGGGATGGCGCAAGTGTGGTCGCATTGCATCCCACACCAAAGGCCTACCTACCTTCCAAGGCATTATGATCATTCCGTCTGGTATTTTCCCATCGTCGTCGCGTGCCAAACGTTAGAAGCACTTATGTACATACAATGTTAATGGAAGGAGATAAGCGTCATTTAATCATTTTCTTTTTGCTGGTCTGTATTTTTAGTTTTATATTGTGCAATTTTTTTATTAATAACCGGAGTTTCAACGAATGAATCCATGGTAAGGTTGCTTGTCAATCTCCCTGCCAACCCGTATACAGTAAATATGCGCACTTAAGTTATGTGACATAAAGAGATAAATGTACAGCTTATTGTATAACCCGACTAAGTTTAGTGCAAACATACATTATCACCTATTTACGATTGCCTATGAGCCATATATTATACGTTTAGGCTATGGTATAAGTTATAAGATGTAGCGTGTATTAGAACACAAATAAGGAGACACAGCTCACACGCTTGATACAGCTCTTTAAAATACTGCGCATAAAAAGCAAGAAAGCAAGTCAACCCCCAACCAAATACCTAAAATGGATCCGTAGCGCCTTTCGCCTCGCCGTCAAACAGGGGTCAACCTAAAGAAAAGCATGTAACCAAAGCGGATTAGAAGCTCCGATACGTCGACTCGGGTACGGCTAGGCGACGCGGCGCTTACGGGTCGCCGACCGCTGGTTGATGGTGCAGCAGGCAGGCCGGAAGGGTGAGAGGGGCAAGGGTGGACGAAGAGACGTAAGGTCGGGTATGGAGAGACGTAAGGGTGGGAACGAGACGCCGTAAGCGCGGGGACGACGAGCCGTAACGTACCGCATCGCGGTTAGGGAGCTTGTCCCGAGGCGAGGCGATTACGTTACGATTCCGATTAGTATGCGTTGCAGTAAGGAGTTTCATACGAGGAATACTGAACGGCTCGAGTTGAAACGGTGCCGATCCCTTTCCGGTTTGATACGTGTACTTACCTTTAATTTACTTTCGGACGTATGGAGGGGTCTTGGTATGTAAAGATGGTCGCCCATCCACGGATCAACCGCGGCAAGTCTAGCTTACCCTGATCGATTGACCCGTGCGGCAGCCACAAGCCCCTCGATCTATGTTGATCTAAGTCTAAAAATAAATATGAATAATTCATCTTCTCGCTTCCGCCTATAAATCAAACCAGTGCAAATATCAGCTTTCAAAGGTAGCGTGGGGCGTAATAATGATTGATGTTCACATTACCATATCTGCCCCCTATTTATCTTATATAAATCGCAATTGACTTGACGCGATCCGTTTATGGCGATATATAACGGTTATGTATTAACTGCAGTACCTACGTAATTTAACATCTGCTTCGATAATTAGGTTGATAAAATATGATTTGTAGATTGATTGATCGGGTTAAGCTACGTTTGCCGCGGTTGGTCCGTGGATGGGTGACCATCTTTACATATCAAGACTCTCCGTGCCTCGAAAAGCACGTTAAGCCGTTGGTCCCAAATGTCTTTCGTGGATCTTTGACAGTCGTTACGGGTAGTCAGAAGCCCGAAAGTCTGACAACCAGTCTTACCAAGGGGTATCGTATTAGCTAGTAATTGGGTCGTGGAGGTCAGATAGGCAGGCGCTCTATGTAAAATACTGGAATTCAGCTCATCCGGTTAGACTGGAAGCCGACCCCAACATAGTTGGAAAAAGGCTAGGCAGATGATTATGATTTGTAGATGAGCTACGTTTAGAATGAGCTATTTCGAGCTAGATAGAGACTGATGGTGATGGTTTCTTGAGTGTAGCGTTGGGTACGTTTCCCTCAGGCGTGGTGGAGCGACCATCTTCACTGGGTGACTGGTAGCAGCTAGATGAGATGAGCCGATGATTAGGTATTTTGGGCTAGATAGGGACTGACGGTTTCTTGAGTGTATCATAGGGTACGTTTCCCTCAGGCGTAGTGGAGCGACCTTCACTGGGTGACTGGTAGCAGCTAGATGAGATGAGCCGATGATTAGGTATTTTGGGCTAGATAGGGACTGACGGTTTCTTGAGTGTAGCGTAGGGTAGGGTTCCCTCGGGCTTGATAGAGCGATGATCTTCACTGGGCTAGCAGAAGATTTTAGTATTTACAAGACTACGAAAGCATAAATAAATAATACGAATGCAGAACGCTTTCATATTTTAAGAATCTATCCATATTATTTATTAATCTTAATTATGATAAGACAAATAAACTGGAGCTTTTTTTTTCAGGGTGAGAAATCATCAAATGACCCCTCCCGCTCTGGGTGGAGCGGAAGGGAGTATCAGACTCTTACTGACTAAAAGCCACCCGTGTTCCTTCCTGAGCCCTGAGCTTTGCGCAAGAATTTAACTAGGTAACTAAATTAACAAGAGTAACTTTAGTTCCTACCCAAAGTAGCAAATTATTTTATTGTTAGCTACCTACACTGCTTCTTCTTGCTTTTATATCTATAAAAAGCAGAAGTTCAAGTAATAAGGTAATTAACATTCGAACCTTGAAGGTAACAAAATGGCTTATTAGTCGATTAGTACGAATTTACTTGCCCGAAACGGGCGAATCGTCACCTTCTTCACATAGTATAAAAAAGGGTCCCGCTCCCTATTAACTTAGATCTTTTAAAGTTTAATGCAGTTTTTAGCATATATAGTGATTCAAGAGGAATGTTTACATGTATAAGACATGCATATTATAGTAGATAACAGCCGAGAAATTCAAAGATTTGTAATGTGATATCGTAGCAAACATATTTTTGTACACTTACATGGCAAACGCTGGCAAAACTTTATGAGATAGATCAAACTAATGTACAGACGTCAGCACATCGAGCTACTACAATCTGTCAAATTTCTTTAATAGATTTTCGACTTTATCGCTAAAGCATAAGGTTCAAAGTTGATTGGGAAAATTTGACAGTTTCGGGTAGCTTGATGTGCTGGCGTCTGTACCACGGAATTGTATATCTTAAAAATATCGATAAAAAAGTCCGCGATGGTATATGTTTATCTCCTAAGGATAACCCACAGTAACCATTTCTATCTTTTACATATTACAAAAAAAAAATAAGGGTAATTTACCAAGCTATTTTAAACAATACAGTATTATTCCTTATCCAATTGAATACATTAAATACCTTGTGCATTTCATAGAGATCAAAATTACCCTTTACAGCATATCATTAAAATTAATGTCTTATATCAGAGATTTAAAAGCGGGGGCAGAGCGGCTGGCGGGGCGGTACGAAGTTCGCCGGATCTGCTAGTAATAAATAACAATATATATTTTTTCTTTAGGCGACTCGTGCGAAGCTAATTTGTTTGTAGGCGCAACGACAACACTCCAGTAATATATTAGGCAATGAGCACATTTTGATTTTATAATAATTATGTACTTAACTCTTATAACTTCTGTGCGCTATCGTCCTTTTTCTACACTTTAATGCAATATTGTCGACACGCTCACAAATAAATTAAATTAATGCGAGTCGCCGATAGAAAAATAATATTATTGAAAACTAACGATTCACCCATTTTGGGCGAGTAAATTCGTGCGATTCGACTAATAAGCCAACAAAATATGTATAATTAACACATAATATGATCCGATAGGCTTAATTAAAGACGTATCAGACAAATGACTTTATCCAGAGTCTTAAACAAAAGACGCAAGATGTTACTATTTACTATTCGTCTATGTAACTACAAAGACGTAATTTTCATTCCCCTTTGTGTTACAAATACGTTGTTCACGTTACAGAAATATGGATTTGAGTTCTTTCTTAACCACTCAATCCTGGCGTGGTAAGCTATCGGCTCATTACAATAGAAAATTAATTGTGTCTCATTAGCGGTGATTAAGCGGTTAATATATACAATTTTCTAGGCAGTAATTGAGGAGTACTCCTGAATCACTGCCTAGACTAAACAAAACTAAACTATGAAACTATATATTAAACTATGTATATGCTCATTAGTATGAGCACATAGTTTTCCAAGTCAGACATCGGCAATTGGTCGAGAGACTTACAGAATACGTAATTTTTTTTTTGCTTTTTAGGCACTTTTATTGTTTATTTGTACAGTACAATAAAGTAAGTAGTACACTTTCTCGTCTACACTATTTGCGCTGTAGCATGGTGCGGGTGACAGTTTCAGTAACATTTCGTTTCACTCTTGAAAGTTGCCGCGATTTACAATTTATGACTTAATATTTCAGTTGTACCACATTCGTAATATATTAAATAATTAATAACTGTAGTAAATTAAATTAAACCCAACCAGAATGTTCTAATCAAGAAATAAAATCAAATTGAATGAAAAATTAAGCAAAGTGTTATGCGTATAACGTAACGCCATAGACGTATTTAGTGATGGGATGTACTGCTACGATGGATAGTCGATATTTTTTATAATAAAAAACGTATATTGTGCGTAGGTCAATTTTTATTTTTAAAAGGTCTAATTATACAACAGAACATTTATAGGGTAAGGTTGCTTAAAAGGTTGCTAAAAAAAATACATGTTATTCGTCTAAACTCATATCAGAGTCAGGAACATCTGAATTGTCACTCAATTCATCATCTGAATCTGTGACGGATATTATTAACGATGACTCAATTATGTTGTCAATATGTATGTCACGATCCCAATCAGACATAATGTCCCTTTTTGTTTTATTCACGACCTTCGACCAGTCTTCAGGTTGAACATTGTTGATGGCCTCTTGTAATAGGGCCAACATCTTTTTTGCCGTAAATGGCGGCGAAGTATTATTTCTTGCGGCGTAACCTAAAAATAAACGAACTTATATAAAAAAGTATTCAAATAATCATCAATCAGCCTAATCTAGTATCTGGTAATGTTTTTAAACTAGGTACATGCTACGATCGGAAAGCTGATTTTTTTATAAAGCTTCAAAATGGGAATTGAAATTAAAAGCATACCTTTTATTTGGGCCCAAATCAGCTCAATAGCGTTATACTGGCAATGGTAGGGTGGTAGTCGAAGGACCTGGTGGCCTTTTTCTTTTGCCATCTCGTCCAGAGCATAGGTAGGAGTTGGTGGCTTATGGCGTCGGACTAAGGCAATAAGCTCCGTCTTTAACATTTTTATATCTGCTGTAACTCCGTTTTCACTCAGCCACTTCACCAACTCGCTTTTGCGGTTGGATTGGTTTGGGGGTTTATTAACTTGCACCGAATGGTAGGGTGCGTTGTCCATTATTATGGTCATAGGCTCTTTTAAATTGTTTAATAGACCTATGAACCAATCTTTAAATTTTTCGTAATTCATCTCCTCATGATACTCCGTAGTTTTTTTTGACTTAAAAGCCAGCAAACAATCAGGGACGAATCCACTTGCTGTACCTGCGTGACAAATAATAAGGCGTTCGCCTTTGCCTTCCGGCACTTTGGTACACGATTGTGCCGTATCGTCGGTCCAACTTTTACCCACTGTGTGGTTGGCGTTTAGCCACGTTTCATCCAAAAAGACAACTTTGCTCCAATCACTTATGTTTTTGGCCTTCCTTAAAAATCTACATCTTGCTAGGGCAATGTCAGTCCTATCCATAATAATCTTTCTTTTGTTAACTTTTTTGTAAACAAAGCCAATATCTTTTATAACTTGCCGTAGCGAAGTAATACCTCCTTTGAACAAGTCAGCTTCTTTTAATGATTTTAGAAGCTTGAGCAATGTGGGTAGCTCCATTCTTCTATAATAATCATAAATATGATTTCTAATAGCAACCTTAGCAAAATCATCCAAATCTGTGATTGGCTTCACCTTGGTCCGCTTTTTGTTGGGTGTCGATAATTTATTTTCAAACATCCCATCTTGGCCAATTTTCTCACGTGTTATACGCGAAACAGTATTGCGGCCAATATCAAGAGCTTCGGCTACTCGTTCTACAATATGATTCAATGGTAACAACGGTCCATTATTTTGTTGTTCTCTTTCAAAGTAGTCTCGGAGGCGAACAACAAGCTCCCTGGCCTGACTACCCAAAACAGTTTTTTTTGTATGCTTAGGCATGGTAATAACAACAAACTCAACAAACTTATAACAAATAACAATTTAACAAAAATGAAAACAAACAATGAAATCGTAATACGTGTCACATTAAGTCACAATATAACGCGCTTGCACTCGTACTCGCACTCACAGCATCGCACGGGTAAACAACATGGCCGCCGCGCCGATGCACCATAGAGCAAAAATGTTGTCACGAAAAAAAAAACATAAACCCGATTTTGATTATTTTATATAAGTACAAAGATAATTATGTAGCCATAAAACATTTATATTGACAAGTTTATACACGTAGCACACACGTAGTTACACTGCACAACTGAATAATACACTAATTTTCATAACAATATTAAAGAGAACTAGATTCACGCTGCGAGTATCGTTAGCGATAAAAATGAATTGCATAACCTCACATCCCTACGTGGTACTGACAAATGTCAACGTCATACGGGCAACTGTCACCCGCACCATGCTACAGCGCAAATAGTGTAGTCTCGACAGTCTCCTTGACTTAATTACCTACGGCCGATTACTTTAGAAGTCTGACAAAAAGTTCACGATGACATAATATATCTGAATGATGCAGTCATGAGTAAAACCAATTAAAATTTTGTGAATTGTCTAGGATTATTTACGCAACGAAATAAAAAAGCGGTTTTTATTCTTTTCTCAAAAATATTTCCAAAGAAATACATAGACACAAGTTGAGCATAGTCTGTGGTTGTTATACTAAAATGATAAATAATTGTTTGTAGGTACTGAAGTTAAAGACTACAAAAATGTATAACAAAAAAAAATTGGAAAGTCCAAAAGTGCACGACTCCTAATCCTCATTTGATCGTATAAAAACCATAGATATAGATATTATATATTATTTAGTTTTTTATTAATTATAATTAAACGACTGTGAATAAAAGAGCCATTTTCAATAGGTTTCCTCCTATGGGTGAAAAGAATCGATTTAAAAAAAATACTCAATTAATAGATTTTTTCGCAAGCTTCAATGTTTTCAGGTTTCACGCTTGATTGGCGGGATATATTTTTTAATATTTTGATGATTCTTTCGTTTCTAATGCGTTAAATCAATTTTTAAATAGTACAGGATTAATCTCCATTAAATTATCTATACAATCGTATATATTAATTAAGTAGGTTATGAATCTGGTCATCTCTTAACTGCCAAGGCTTATTTTTAATCTTATATTTTGAATTCTTTCTTCATTTGTGTCTTTTTTTTACATTGTTCTCACATAATAGAATCAACAAGAATAATGACCCAGGATTTTGTAATATCTTGATTTAAAAGAGTGTCCATGGAGTTTCTTGCCCGTTCTTCTCCATAGAGATCTACGTTTTGGAATGGGCAACTAGCTTCAACTTTCTGACTAACTGACAGACTATTTAATTTTGCCAAATCAAAAGTGCCTGTATAAGGTTTAATTGAAATAAATGCTTTGAGTTTAAACATTTCATTTTGTTCCTTCAGTTGCAATTGAACTAAATCTGTTTGTACTTTTATATGATTTATCTTTCATATTATAACAAGTTTACTGATTCTCGACTTTCCTAGCTGAAATCATATATAGATGCAAATTAATTATTCAAAACATAATATTTGATTCAAAACGTTAATCAGTTTTAGTTATAATAATGGAAGCATACATATATTATGAATAGTGTTGAAACGTTCGCAGCGACGCAATTAAATATTGATTCGATACAATATTTTATAAAATTGAAACGATTTATTGAAAGCCACTAAATTTACCAGCATTAATATTTAAATATAATACCTATGTTGTATTAAAATTCAATAGGTTGGTTTGTTGTAATACAATATTATTATATGAAGGTCGTGAGAGTGAAAATGAGAGTAGTGTTGGCCGAGTGGTACCGGCCGCGACTACTTAAGAGTTGCAGGTCGTAGATTCGAACCCAGACAGGTGCGGTAAAGGAAAACATTGTGAGGAAACCGAAATATCCTAGAGCCAAAAATTCGAAGTCATGTGACATCTATCAACCCGCACTTGACCCACGTGGTGAATTCCGACCCAGGGTGGGTCCTCTTACCGAAAGCAGCCAGGTGTAACAGTTACCCATCTGTGGGAACACGATAGGCTGGTTATGTTAAAGTCAAAACATCTATTTCAAATAGTGACATAAAAGGCACTTCTGAACGTCAAAAAGTTATGTACATAAAGGTTTATAGTCGTTGAAATTTGCTTTCAGCTCTTCGAAATAGAGTACAAATATGTGCAAAATATTTTGAAGTAAGAACCAACGTTATTTGTTTTCAATTTCAAATAATTTATGCCATAAGTTTATGAAAGGTTGGAGTGCCCGAAAGGTCCTAATTTCGTCAATGATCTATTTGGTCTCCTAAAGAAATAGGTTCAATAAAACCACTAGTACGACTGAGCTTACGGTATATTTTCATAAGGGAATGTTATTTTTTCATCGTCATCTGGTCCATACACAATGTATTTGTCACTTTTGAACTATAAGTATAACATAATTAGTCTATAATGTTCTCACTGCTGGAATTTAAGTCTCCTCTGTGAGAGAGAGAGTGGCCATAATCCACACTGTCAGCTCAGCGCGGGAGTGAAATTCACTACACAAAGTCAACTGCCTGGGTTCGAACTAACGACCAAAAACTCGTAAATTGAAGCCGATATTACTGAGCCACCACTGCTCGTTTTTAAAGGCCAAAATCAAAATCATTTGGTGTATCCTTCTTGGGACATGTTCCACTGTCATCCGCTTCATAAATTCCTAAGTAAGTACTCATCCTTATTCCCATTAAGTATGTTAAACAATAGTATTTATCTACTTAGTCCGGTCTTCGTACAGACGCCAGCACATCAAGCTACCCGAAACTGTCAAATTTTCACAATGAACTTTGAACCTTATGCTTTAGCGATAAAGTTGAAAATCTATCAAAGAAATTTGACAGACTGTAGAAGTTGATGTGCTGGTGTCTGTACATAAACCCCTCGCATCAATCCAATGGATACTACCTTCTTCACGCTCAAAAAAATCCAGTTATTTTTTATATCTCGACAACAAGTGTGGCTTAGTCATAAAAGTTATCACGAACAAGTGACATTTTTATGACGCGTTTCCGTCTCACGTCAGACATTTTGTCACGGTTTATAGTCGCCCAGACAATGTCGTGTCACAGCGGCTGCGACATACGCGTTTTGGTGTCGCAAGTTTAGTGTTTATGTTGAGGGTTGGTGTAATCAGTTGGTCGTCAGAGATAATGAAGCTTTTTTATTCTGTGAGCTATGTCGACGACATTAGTTCTCTGCAGTATAATCAGACTATAATGTACCCACTGATAGAACACACCCTAGGTCTCCACTTTTCAAGAGGGAGTAGGCCGTAATCTACCACGCGGGCCCAATTAAAATATCTCAAATTGAAACTCAATCAAGTCAACAGTAAGTGCTTATCTTTGATTATAATTTCGAATGCCAAATTCACAAACGATTGATTGATTGAAAATAAGTTAATATTGATATTAATAAGTTACGGACCCCCTACGGGGAAATAATAAACCGATTATAGTCATTAATATTGATATTAATTTATTCTCAATAAATCAATCGTTTGTGAATTTGGCATTCGAAATTATAATCAAAGATATGCATTTACTGTTGACTTGATTTAGTTTCAATTTGAGATATTTAATTGGGCCTGCGTGGTAGATTACGCGCAATTATTGCGCGCCGCTCTGATCGATCCACCACCTCTATATTAGGCTTATTGGCAACAATAGTCCTGTCAGTGATGATGATGGATCCCAGTACAATGTGATATTTCGATTTTTGAGAACTGGGCCGGACACGTACCTGTAGGACGGCACCTCAGATTCCACAAGGCTGTATCTATGAAAGTACTCTCGGTTAGCTAGACGAGAACACCCGGAGATAATAAGCCTGATTGATTCCCCCGGCCGGTGGCATGCCCGACAGGTGTCAGTCGTGCCATCTTTCACAATAAATCTCCGATAATTGTTCGTCATCATAACTTTGTCCATAATTGTACAGACGAAATCTTCGGTTTCTCTAAAGAGTTCACCGAAACGCAGCCAGGCTACGGACCCAAGTAGATCTACATCGGGTCCACGTAGGGCCAGGAAAGTGTCCGTGAAGTTCAAACAAGCTTATACCTTAAAAGTTATCCAAAGTTAAATTGTCACACACGTGTCTCACAACGTTGTTAGAAGTTTAAAATAATGCCTACATTTTATTATTACTGAAGTCTACGTTTTCTTAGGTCCTATTTGGTGCAAAAGGTACAGACACCAGTAAATCAAGCTACTACAATCTGTCAAATTTCTTTAATAGATTTTCAACTTTATCGCTAAAGCATAAGGTTCAATGTTGATTGGGAAAATTTGAAAGTTTCGGGTAGCTTGATGTGCTGGCGTCTGTACCAAGAGCATTGGGTTTAACTTCGGAATAAAGCGATGCACAAAGGCTTGCGTATCACGCTATGTGACCTAATTACGGTACACCTAGTATTCAACATTTTTGTGGAGACCAAATGTTCTTTGTCGTGTGGATTATTTTATTATTTTTTTATTTTTTGAGGCTTGAGAAAATATAAAAGGTAAGTACTAAACGGCGCGGGCGACCCAAATGCTGGTATACAAAAATTTAATATTCCGTTTTCCTTCGCGTAGAGCCTAATAAATGTCGTATGCTTATCTTATATTCTAAGAGGAGAGAAGATACGGCCTATTAGAATCTATATGGACACCATTACGTCGTAGAACGTTACTATAATAGAAACATTTGTTCCGTTCCCCTCATTTTCTTGGTGTTGAAAAAAACATCAAAACGAATCCATAAAATGTCTCCTCATTTAGAAACTTCTAGTGAATAATGTCCACTTAGTGACGTGCGTAATTATTTTGATATTTGAATTAACAGATAAGTACCAATGCCTAATAATAAAAAGGCTTATAAATAAATAAATAAACCAACGCCTAGATTCACCATGCGATAAATGAAAAAAAAAAATACCTATCTGCGTTAGGTTTTTACTTAAAACTGTTCCTCTGATAAAGAAAATACCTATTGGTATTCAGGTTCCACTGGAATTTTGTAGATTGATATTATTAAAAATATGTCACTCATCTTGGACGGTTGATACCTGATAAATTCCATCTCCGCTAAGGTCGTGTCAAAACTGACAGGTTTATGATTTGGGATTTATGGGATCAATGGGATCAACCATGTATCAATGTTTTTTTTTATACTGACAACCAACCCGGATGAGAAAATTGCCTTCCGTTTTCTTGATTATTGACTCAATTTTTAACAATTTTTTTTTCAATACAACCTCTTGTTTGATTTATATTTATTATAATACTAGCTTTTGCCAGCGGCTACGCCCGTGGGAAGGTAATCGGAAACTATCCCACGGGAACGTACTACCAGGATAAAAAGTTTCCAGGTTACAAACTATATGTATGCCAAACATCCGAATTCGTTCAGCCGTTTTTGCGTGATTGGGTGTACCAAATATCCAAACATTGCTTTTGATTATGTGCATATTACAAACTGAATAGGATGCTTCAATGAATACTCTGCAGCGCAAAATTATACGTAAATTCTCCACTTCTTATATAACTTCTACCACTACGCACTTTCATTCCTGGAAAATCAGCCATAATTACCCCACCAGCCACCAAGCCCAAACGCATGTAAAAGAGAAAGTCAAAATTCCAGAACGTTCTATTCTAAAAGTCCTGTGGGTTGGAGTGGGCGCTATTTTGTTTTATTTGAATAAATTGCTCGCTTCGCGGATGGTGGGAAGCATTTGTTTTCACTTAGAAAACCACTCGACGCTCTAGCGAATCCACCACTTAGGTTGGGACTGTCTAATGAGCGGGTAAGTGAGTTTGTGGGGTAAAAGTGACATTGGAAGTCGGTGTCGTTGGGTTCACATTTTCGTTGTTTGCTGCCGACTTCCGAAATTAAAGGACAACTTATTTTACTTTGTAGTGTCTTTTTTGGAAGTTGGTTGTTTTTTTTTTGTAAAACATTTTTTATTTTTCACTTTTAAGTTGTACTTACCCCACACAAATTCGTATATTTCGCTATCTAAATATTAGTGACAGGAAGTTTTTATAACATCATCAATGTAAACCAAGTGGCAAAAATTCACCGTGCAGTCAAGCAGAAAATGTTAAGAGCGAAAATTAACCAATGAAAATGTGGATTTACAAAAATTATCCGACCGCGCTTTCTTAGCCTAACTTCAGCGTTACTTGCTCAAGAAGTAAAAGGGTTAAAAGGGTATTTTTTGTTTCTCTTTATTATATTCAATGGTAACAAACATAAGCACAACATTGTTGACGATTCTCAGTGGTGGTGGAAATAAAATAGCGGACTGTAATTTAAGTAGGTTGGTATATTAAGATATAATAAGAACGCGCGCCTCTTAGCGTGTCGTCGGTGTCAATGCTGGCAGCAGCGGCGGCTCTCGGCAACTCGTCCCCCGCTCCCCGCAAACCGCTGTCGCCCGCCGGTCGTCGCAGTGGCTCCCAGCGCTGCGTATTGTCGCCAACATACTCCCCGGGTTGAAGTAGGCAGGAAGACTGCTGGTTCAACAATCAGGGTCTGGAAGGGGACATATGTTATTAAACGCCCTTCGAATAATGGTTCCTCCTTTGATCTTTATATCGGCTACTCGAGCGACTTGATCCTGAGCTCCTGGGAAAACGGCCACACAGCGACCCAGGGCCCAACGTAGTGGAGGAAGCGCTTTGTCCTTTATAAGGACTAAAGAACCCAATTTGAGTTCGCCTGATGCAGTAGGCCACTTCGTCCTTTGCTGCAAAGTGGTAACATACTCGTTGGAGAATCGTTTCCAGAAATGTTGCTTGACGAACTCGATTCGTTTGTATCGCTCAAGGCTTGTTATCCTTTCTGTCAGCTGTGGATGTGGAACGGACACAAGTGATCGTCCTATTAGGAAGTGAGCGGGTGTTAAAGGTGTGAAGTCTGTAGGATCAGAGTTTAGGGCAGTAATAGGACGTGAATTTAGAATGGCTTCTATTTGAGTCAGACAAGTGTGCATTTCTTCATACGTGAAATGCGTAAGTTGGAGAAGCCTACGAAGATGATATTTAGTGGAACGGACTGCAGATTCAGCCATACCATTGAAATGGGGTGTGTAGCTCGGAATAAAGAGGAAGTTTATACCTTCTTGGGCGACTGCAGAACTAATTTGGGAACTTGAGTCCTGTAAGAAACGATGTAACTCGTTACATGTACCTATAAAATTAGTCCCATTGTCTGAGGTTATACTTTGAGGCTTCCCTCGACGAGCCACAAACCGATTTAGAGCGGCCATGTATCCCTCTTTAGTAAGATCAGTGACGAGTTCTAGATGCAAAGCCTTTGTAGCTAAACAGACAAAAATGGACAAGTAAGATTTAATTAGTTGGCAACCTCGACCTTTACGGTTAGCTATCTTAACTGGGCCGGCATAATCCACCGAACAATGTAAAAAAGGGAATTCCAGTGTAGTTCTGGATTCAGGTAACTGCCCCATAATGGGCTGGACATTGCTGGCTTTAAATCTGAAACATTTTATGCAAGCTTTCGTTATGGATTTAGACAGATTCCTTCCTCCTAAAGGCCAAAAGGTTTGACGAATACTGGACAATAATAACTGAGGTCCAGCATGTAAAAGTTTCAAGTGATGCATGTGAAATATGATTTTCGTTAAATGATGTTTGCCACATAATAAAATAGGATGCTTTGTGTCATAGCTATAAGGTGAATTATCAAGTCTACCGCCTACTCTCAAGATATCATTTGAATCTAAGAATGGAGTCAATGATATTAATTTATTTTTCTTTGGTAATGCGTGACCTGATTTTAAGATATGATATTCATTTGGGAACATTTCTAATTGTGCAATGTGTACAATAAAATTAAATGACCGTTGCAATTCTTCACAAGAAAGATGACCGCGGAATTTGTTTGTTTTGGTTTTGCAGTTATGAATAAATCTGTATATATAGGCTATAACTCTTTGTAAACGTGTAAATTGTGAATATTTAAGTATAAGTTTTGTAAATAGTTTATCGTCATCATTTTTGTTAACGTCATTATTTATAACAAGACAAGGTTGGAGATCCGGTAGGTCCCGTCTCTGAGTTTCATTAGGCATTTGTGGCCAACTATGCTCCGATTCGAGTAAAAACGATGGACCCGACCACCACAACGAGGCGTCGCTGATAACATCAGCCTTCACCCCGCGAGAAACGAGATCTGCCGGGTTCTCCTTGGACGGCACGTAGCTCCACTTGTGACCGCTGGTGCTTTCTTTGATTTCATTAACACGATTACGTACGAATTGATTAAGTTGAACTGAAGGGGTGGACAACCACCCTAACACGATCGTGGAATCACACCAGAAGCGACACATGTTAATGTTTAGTGTAAGTGAATTTTGTACCTTAGTACACAGTCTTGCACCTAATAATGCCCCACATAGCTCAAGACGTGGGATAGTTGTGGGTTTGATTGGCGCAACTTTGTTTTTCGAGACTAAGAGCTGAACACGCACAATCCCTGAGTTACACACAGACCTAATGTAGACGCATGCCCCATACGCACTTTGAGAAGCATCTGTGAATATATGGATTTCAATCTTTACACAAAGATCACTAAGAACCCAACGAGGTATTTGTAACTTATTAAGACAGGGTAATGTGTTAGCGAATGAAGACCAAAGATGTAAAATCTCTGACGATACTTCCTCGTCCCAAGAGCATTTATTGACCCATAATTTCTGCATAATCAACTTAGCTTCGACAACGCATGGCCCGACAAGGCCTAGTGGGTCAAATATTTGGCTTATTACGGAAAGTATATAGCGCTTGGTAACCTTCTCATGAAGTTCAATATTAATTGAAAAAGATAATGTATCTTGTTGACAAAGCCAATATAAACCTAATGTTTTTGATGTTGTATTTATGTTATCTGATAGATCTAAAACTGTACTTGAATCAATAATTTGGCCTGAGAACAGCTCGTTAAGAATTAATGTGTGATTCGATTTCCATTTGCGAATATTAAATTTTGCGGAGTTTAAGGTGACAGTAATTTTTTTACATAAATCTATAGCTTCGCTTACAGTACTCGCCCCGCTTAATAAATCGTCACAATAAAAATCGTGTTCTATACTATATTTGACGCTAGTATCGCTAACTGTGGATGCCAGGCTACTCAGACACTTTGTCGCAAGGTACGGTGCTGATGCGGTCCCTTGACAAACTGTATTTAGTGTGTAAGTTTTTAAACGATGCGATGAGTCATACCTAAATACAATTTGCTGTAATGAGCGTTGACTGGGTACAATGTCAATAGATCTAAACATTTTTTCAATGTCTGCCGATACTACAAATTTATGCTGGCGGAATCTGAGGAGAATCGATAAGAGATCGTCTTGGACTGTAGGACCGACCATCTGAATTTCATTGAAGGAAATTCCTGAAGTGGTGACGGCAGAAGCGTCAAAGACTGTACGCAGCTTTGTCGTTGTACTGGACTCCCGAAGTACGCCATGATGAGGAAGGTAGTAGTTGGCATTGTCACTGTATGGAAAAAGAACTTTATTTTCAGTCATGTGCCCTAATTGCTCGTATTCCTTCATGAAGTTTAAATATTTCTCCTTGAATATTGGTTCTCGTTCGAATTTTCGTTCAAGCGATAAAAAACGTCGCTTAGCTATCTCAAAGGAATCGCCCAAGACCTGGGGATCTTGCTTGAGAGGAATGGTGACGACAAAGCGACCATCGTTATTTCGAGTTGTGTTGACGGTAAAACTATTCTCACACGCACGTTCCTCCGCGGATTGAGAATGTTCATGAGATACACTATCTACTTCCCAAAAACGAGTGAGATCAATATCAAGTTGACTTTGTGTAAAAAGACACTGACTGAATGTACCTTTCGGACTCGAGATGTGACCAGTGACTATCCATCCGAACTCCGAACTACGTAACATAGGTAAATGTTTGCCTAAGCTAATCTTTTTGTTTCCCAGGGTATCCCAAAAGATATCTGCCCCGATAAGAAGATCGACCTTAGAAGGAATATTGTAAGTGGGGTCAGATAAACATAAGCCCGTTGGGATTTGAATATGTCGTGTGTCAATGTATGTGATCGGTACTGCTGTGGTGACGTTGGTAAACACATAACAATCAATGTTATTCCTATAGCTAGTATTCAATGACTCAATTGTGAGATTGCAAGACTGTGTACTATGGGATACATGATTATTAAAACCTGATACCGTGGAGCTCACGTTCCGCCTCGGCAAACCCAGCTTACTGCAGAAAGCTTCGGAAACGATATTTATTCCACTACCGTTGTCCAAGATCGCCCTGGCGGTGTGTTTGTTGCCCTTGCCGTCAACCACCTGCACCAACGCTGTGGAAAGGAAAACACGATTCGGAGCAGTAACCGGTTGAACATCAGTTGTCAATACAATGTCTTTTGAAGACGTAGATGACGAATCATGAGAAGCAGATTGCTCAGATTTTTCCAAGTGCAACAGAGTGTTGTGCTTTTCATTGCAATATTTGCAGTGTGACAAAAAACATTTCTTTGCTACGTGACCGTAGCGCAAACAGTTCAAGCACACCTTAAACTCTTTTACTTTGGTAATCCGAGATTCTACAGGAAGACTTCTTAACGATTCGCAATTGAACAGCTGATGTGACTCATCGTCACACAATGGACATGATTTACGTTTGAATTTTTTATCTTTATGTTTGCTATTAGTGCTATTATTGTTATTGATTACTAAACTTTTTTCTTTTACGGGTTCTGATTTTATTTTATTATTTTTAATTTTCTCTTCTAAAGTTTCTAAGATGTCGGCTCTTTTACTTAAAAATGTTATGAACTGTGATAGGGTTGGGGACGAAGTCAATGTATTTCTATGTTCTTCCCACTCTCGACCTGTTACACTATCAAGTTTAGTTGACATCATATAAATTATGATCGTATCCCAGATCGGTTCTTTCAATGATTCGAGAGCCCTTATGTTCTTGTTAGTTACATCAATAAGATTTTGAATCGACTTACATGATTCTGATCGAATAGGATCTATGTTAAACAAAGCCTGTAAGTGATTATTTACTAGTAAGCGACTGTTATCAAATCGCTCGCACAATAATTCCCATGCAATTTTATAGTTGTCACTTTTAAAGTCGATATTTTTAATAATCAGAGCGGCATTTCCTTGAAGAGAAGCCCGTAAATAGTGGTATTTATTAATATTATCTATGCAATCACTGTTATGTATAAGAGAAAGGAATGTGTCTTTAAATTCGAGCCAGTCTTGATAGCCGCCGCTGAAATGTGGTAAGTCAATTTTCGGTAGCCTAACCAAATTTCTCACTCGCCCACCTGATTCTGCATCGCTGAACTCCGCCACAGATCCGTTGCCCTTCCCCCCGGCAGCAAGCAGGCTCTTGGCTCTGGCCACCAGCGGGTAGTAGTCGTTGTCAAACTGCACACGCTCCGCGGGGACCTCATCGGCTGGTGGCTCGTCAGATAGGATCTCGATTTCAGTCTGCAACGAGTCGAATTCCTCGCATAAGGGCTCAAATTTTCGTAAGCGGCACTCTAAATCTATGGTTTGTAACTCCGTTAAGGCTTTAGAAGTTTCAATTAATTTAATATGATTGCCAAAAATAGTGAGCTTTGATTTTATAGCTGAGCGTCTTTTAATTAAAGTTTTAAGTTCAGACATGATCGCAAAGCAAACCTCAATTCGATGTAATGGCAACAGCTGATTTAAAATAACTAGCTACTTGGTTCACCGTTATAAAGATAATATAATATTATGTAGGTAAGCAAAAAATTATAACCAGGTAAGCTAAGCTCAATGACTGTGCGTTTCGATTTGAAGTAAACAAGATGGATGATTCATGCAATAGGCATTCAACGCTCGAGTTTTACGACCGTAATTAGCGCACAAAGCCTCGAATAAAGTAATTGTCAATTAAATAAACAGCTAAGTTTTATAGATAACAGCGTACGTAATATTTAATGAATAGTAACGTATGAAGAATGCACAAAGCACTGACTCAAGATTTAGCAAAATGGGTATGAAATTGAAAAGGGAAAATATGAATCTAAATAGCTTAGAGAAGATGGAATAAGAGGAATAATTAGGAACGAACTCACAAGATGTCTTATCCTTTGTTCACATTGACTTGACGGTTTGTTCGCCCTTCAAATGTCCTTCCTTTTTCTCGAAAGTCGTCGCGTAATGGCCGGCGCGTACGACTCGTTAAAGTTTCTTGATTGACACGGAATATTGTCCAAATAAGCTTCAAGACGTTCTTAAAATCTTCATCACGGTGAGAGGACCATATGTTGACGATTCTCAGTGGTGGTGGAAATAAAATAGCGGACTGTAATTTAAGTAGGTTGGTATATTAAGATATAATAAGAACGCGCGCCTCTTAGCGTGTCGTCGGTGTCAATGCTGGCAGCAGCGGCGGCTCTCGGCAACTCGTCCCCCGCTCCCCGCAAACCGCTGTCGCCCGCCGGTCGTCGCAGTGGCTCCCAGCGCTGCGTATTGTCGCCAACAACATCATTTTCGTAGTACTTATGTTTGAAACAAAATATGTATAACTAAAGAAAATATTGTATTAGAAGGCTTTCACAAACGAAATAATTATTATATAAGGTTTTATATTACCTATATAACTTTTTGGAAAACTTGAGTCAGGATAAATTCTCTAGAATTATCTTTAGTATTATGCTTTAGATCTGCAGTCTATCAAGTTCTTTTACTTCTTTTCAATGTTTATTTATTTATTGAATAATTTAAGCACATGTGTACCCATTGCCATATGATAGGCAATTTATATTTAGAACACGACTTCCTCTAATTTCACATCATCGTCCTTTGTTCTGATTAAATAATTATCACCATGCTTTTAATACAGGGTGGTGATTTAATCACCTGCATTCGTCAAGTAGATAAAACTACTGAACCACTTTTTCTACGAAATCCATATCCGGTTCGTAACAACAAAACATTTCTGACATGCTCGGAATAGTCTGTTTACTGTTGTATGAGAAATTCTTCTTCTTCCGGCCCTGGTCCCGTTATTTGGGGTCGGGTCTCCTTACTTTTCTGCGCCAAGTTATTCTGTTTTGGGTTGTCAGTTCAGGAAATTGGGCTTTTTTGAGGTCTCTTCTTATATTTGACCACCAGGTCAATGCCGGGAGGCTTCTGCCTCTCTTTGTTGTCTCTCCGTTGTATGAGAAATCAATCTTCTTTTACACGAATCGGAACATCATCTGCCTAGCCTTTTCCCAACTATGTTGGGGTCGGCTTCCAGTCTAACCGGATGCAGCTGAATGTCAGTATTTTACACGGAGCGACTGCCTATCTGACCTCCACAAACCAGTTACTGGGTAATACGATACCCCTTGGTAAGACTGGATGTCAGACTTTCGGACTCGTGACCTACCCGTAACGGCTGTCAAAGATCCACGAATGACAGTCGGGACCAACGGCTTAACGTGCTTTCCGAGGCACGGAGGGGTCTTGGTATGTAAAAATGGTCACCCATCCAGGGACCAACCGCAGCAAGCATAGCTTAACCTGACCGATCGACCTGTGCGGCTCTTATTATTTAGCCACGGGCCCCTCCTTTTTCACGAATCGGATATGAGTTTCATAGTGAAAGTTGTTTATAGTGTAATGGGTAGAATCACCCCTTGACGGATGCAGGTTACTAAATCCCCACCCTGAATAGAACTATACTTACCAGCAGACTCGAATGTCCACTTCCTGCTTTCAACACTTGTTTTCAACCCATTCCTTAGCCCAAAAACAATCCAGTTTCCTACCTAGCTTCTCCCCGATCCCCGTACCCTATGTTTGCCTCTCCCAAGAGTCTTTAAAGTCATTACAGCTTGCACTTATCTTTATTGATTACCTACCAGCTGTTGCCAAACTACTTTGTGTCAGTTTCCTGGTGCCTTAAAGTTGGCTCCTAATGCACAAAGTAACGTCACACTACTGACATTAGTTAGTGCTTGCAATTTAATTAGTTACTGAGAAACTTGTAGGGACTGTTTTGTTTATGTGAGATGCGTGAAGCCTTTGAAACAACTTAGGCGGATCTCACACTACAACGCGACACGCGATGGGGCGCAGGAAACGGAGCCAAATGCCCCGAGCGTAAACGCATTTTAATTGAATTTGTATGAGAAATCACGCGTGGGGCACGTGTATCGTGCTCTGAAGCGGGCCGCGTGGTAGTATGACATCTGCCTAAGTGGAACTCCATAAAATGTATTTTATTCAGATTCGTGCAACAGCAAGTCAGTAGTTTGGTCGCATCATTGTTTGTCACATTAATTTCTCTCCAAATGATAAAAGCAACTCGAATTCTCAAAAGTTTTGATGAAGCCAAAAACAAGTAAGGAGAGCCTAGAGCCTCTAAAACGCTTGATATTGAGATATACAGGCTTAGTTAATGATAAAAGATGACTTGATAATGTAAGGTCCATATATTCTAAAACACGCATGATTCCGATTCGACCAAAACAATCTGTACCAAAGTATACTTTAAAATCGAGATTCATGCAGCTCATTCTAGAATACCAAATAGGTACTATTCTACTTAAACCAAAGGTTTTCCACCGACATCTCAATGTATTTCATTCAGCGTTTTAAAATTTATAACCACTATTCCGCCATTTTATTGACCGTAACCATAATATTTTCAACATAACACGTGGTACATTAAAGTGTTTCGAGTCCTTTTCGAGAGTCGAGAGATTTCTTTTGTTTTATTCATAGGTACCTCGTGAATCTTGAGTTGGCATCCTAACAACTTCGGGATGTTTCATTCAATATTTTGATGGTAGTTTGTAGTGAAAGAGGATAAAAGACGAGTTGCAGTTATTTTGTTGTATTGTAGCCATAAATTAAAAAAAAAATTGTTTATTAAACCTTAGAGACAATTCCCGTATTTAACAAGAACGGTCGCATTATAATCTCCTTTGGAATTGCCAAAAATAACACTAATTCATCTATATTTTTGAAAGTTTTTGAAAGTGATTGTCGATAAGATAAGATTGCGACACTATTTTTTACGTTTTTAATTACGGGAATTGGCCTCCAGTTTGTTTAAAATCTAAAAATCACTATTGATAGCTTTTTGGCGGCCGCGTTTACAAAGAGAAGACATGTCAAATAGTACCCAATTAATACGCGGTCACAATAGGGAAGGCAAATGTCAAAATGGCGCTGTCGTAGCTAGTTCCCAAACAAAATCAAACAAGCAAATCATTTACGCACAAGGCGTTAGGTGGTTTTATTTTATTTTTACGAAAAAGACGCGTTGTTGTGTTCTTAAATAATACTTTGAAATTGGAGTCTACAATTTTCCGAAAGTCCATCAAATGAGATGACACAGAGTTCGAGGTTATGTCAGAAACATTTCAAAGAAAGTGATTACGACGAAATGTTTAAGGTTTCAAATTCTGACACATTCCATGTCAAATACTTGTTTTAAATTGTATAAATGACTGAAAATAACGAAACAGTGAACACATGCATGAATGAACACGAAATACAATTAATGACGAAATGTCAAATTTATTGTAGGCAGTGGCTTTGACCGACCTTCCCCATAAAGAAATAGTGACTGTGACATGTTGGTAACAATTTATGTTGTCAAAGGCTCGGTCTTCCTAGAGAGAACTTTAATATCAAGCTATCATAATTACTCACGCTTGTGTACGTAAGTCCACTAAAAACATAATTACTTATTCTTTATGTTAAAATTATTATTAGCAGTAATAGTCGAGTGCAGTTAGCTTAAAAATCGTGGAACGAAGTTTCTAGTGGATGTATATTCATTGAAATATTTTTTGCACTTTATTCCATCAAATAAAATACTCAACTTGTTCCAAAAAGGCGTCATAATGAATTAAAAACATAAAAAACCTTACATGACAAACAAATTCATACTGAAAATAAAAAAAATTCAACACGCGACTCTATTATCATTGTGCGTTCGGTTCGTGAGAACCATGGAGTCGTGTATACTTAATTAATTTTGAAAGCTCCCCTCAAGTTTTCATGCACTCTGGTGCTTTTTATATGGCGTGCGACTCCATCATTAGTTTGGTGTTGACATCTTGTCGTGTCAAAGGGAATATAGTCTACTTTTTCATTAATTTTAATGATAACATGGATACTTTAGACGGTGAGTGTGGAGATTTTGTTTCGCACGCAATTAATTATTTGTAGTGTTTTGACTATGGTGGCATAATAAATTATAGTGAGAGGTTTTTTTGAAAAGGATGAAACTATTTATTACTGGGTACCTATATTAGGTTTATTCAAGACTGTTTTTAGTTAAGGTTAGACGAAGTATCATTAAAAGGCGAATTCTGAAGTTTCGACATAAAATAAAGAATATAATTCTTTATTTTCAGGTAAAATAAAGAATACCATGCTTTATTTTACCTGAAATCAATAATAATGCATCATTGCACTCAACTTGATGGTTATTGAGTTACTAAATGCTGTTTACTAACTTTAAATGGCTATGGACGTATTTAGACACCAGCAGAACTCTATTTAATTAAACTGACAATGCAATGTATTAGAAGTCCATTTTTCGTATACATTTTTACTTCAGGTGCTGTTTAAGAAACTTGTAAAATTACTTCTTCTTCTTCTTCTCTTCGTTTAATGGCTTTTGCGGAAAAACCACCACAATTTAGCCAATGTCAAGTGTAAAAATGTAAAAATAGTATACTCGGCAACGTTGTACGGTTCAATCAATAAAAAAAAAATCTGTAAAATTACTCGTATTAGATTGTTGCCTGTCATCTGTCGCGTGACAGATTTTGTTTTCGTTAAAAAGGTCGGGCCCCTGCATACTCAAAAAAAAAAAAACAACTTAGCACTTCCTACATAATCTGTAGTGTCTTTAATACTCTAAAGGATTTGATACTGGATTTCTCTTATTCCTTCCCGCATTATCTTATCTTTACTGCAAGAATTTCAAGGAGGACGTGCGGAGATAAGACGAAATTCTTTATAACATTTTCTCTTCTTGCTATAGCTATGTTGTCTTAAATATATTTGTGTATGTTTCGTTTGAACGTAATTTTTCCAGTACACAATTTGTACCTTTGTATTTGTTTTACGTAATAATGTCGGATGCTATATTATCGGCCAAAATAACATTCTATAGGGAACCAATGAGCTATTTCGGCCAAAAAAGTAACAGTATCTCCCTCCATGTACGGTCACCAAAGGAGATATGTAACTAGGGTCGTCGGGTATAGTTGAAGTTTAGAAAGGGACCGATGGATGTTTTCGAATAAAATTTAATTTAATTAATAGAAAAAAAACAGTTCATTTATTAAATTAAATTTGATTCTAAAATGTTCATTGGTTTCTTACTAAACTTCAACTATACTCGACGACCATGGTTACTTATCTCTTTTGGTGACTTTACATAGTAACATATTTAGTAGCAAATCAAATACACATGCCTACCAACCAACTACGGAACGCCGCCACCTGCTTAAATCCTTAGATAATCATTTTGCTTCGTTTATAAATTTTTAAAAAATATATTTAACTTTTAAAGGGCTTACAGGACCTAAACGCAAAAAACGCAAGTTTAGGAAACAATAAAAGTATACGATCGACTACAGTAAACAAAATTAGAAAAATATATGATATTAAGCTAGGTAGATAGTGTGTTGAAAACATAATACAACTAATTCGATACGGTAGAAAAAAATCATGAAAATACCTCTAAAAACTTTATTTTTACAATAAAAACCATACATACAATCATTCTGATTTTTTGTCAGATTATTCTACAAGCAATACATACTAAAACACCACTGTTTTAATGTTTTAGCCCAAACAATAGATTTTTGTAATTAAATAATTATTATTGCTTCATATTTTGCAATAAATTACCAGCGTTGTGTCATCGCGCTTCTATTTCTATTCTATGCAGCCAGAGTGACCGTGCTTTAGGTCATGTAAGCCCCTTAAGTTGGACCTACCCCACAAAAATTTGTATAACACTACTTGCTATGTAAATAATTATCAGTGAAAGGAAGTTATTATTACATCATCAATATAAACTAAGTGGCATTGAAAACCTCCTCCTTTTTTGAAGTCAGTTAAAAATGTTTGAAAATGAAAATGTTGCAACCCACAATAATGTTAGTTAAATAGTCGATCATTGTCTATGCTAATTCACACATCAGTCATGCTGCTATGTTGGACATCAACGCGTAAACCGTTATCATAAATTTGGAACATGATTCTAGTCCCCTTAGAGTAGACATTTTTCCTGTGCTGAATTTATGGAAACAGCTTAGTGCATCAATGATTAATAATTGTAAAATATGATTTAAAAAGAGTGTCCATGGAGTTTCTTGCCCGTTATTCTCCATAGGTACCTACGCTTTGGAATGGGCAACTAGCTTCATATTTTCTGACTGACCGACTTCTTGACAATTCAAAAGTGCCTGTAAATGGTTTAATTGAAATAAATGCTTTGAGTTTGAGTTTGAAAATGTCCTCGCTTTTAAATCCTGTAATATTTGCCTCGTATCAATCCTCATCTGTCTGTTGGGGTCAGATTCCAGTCGAATGAAAAAAACCGAATGCAGCTGAATACCAATGACCAGTTACTGGGTAATACGATACCCCTTGGTAAGACTGCCTCGTGTCAATAAATGAATTAAATAATATATAATATATATTTACCCGAGCACGTGCGAGATGTCGCATCCAATTATACATTGTTCCACTTAAAGGGGAACCGACAAGGTAGCACGCGAAATTCAAATTTTCTTACGTTTTTTGCAATTTCCTGGTCAGTATTAAGTAGTACGTTGATTAAAATATGATTCGCGACCGTAACAAATATGTATTTACAGAATTATAATCATTAGAATCAGTAACACAACTTGTTAAGTTAGTATAATCCTAAAATGTCAAGATTTCATAAAATAGTCATGCAGTAAGATTACTTGGTCTTAGAGATTTGTGTTGATAAATTTAATGATCAAAATTCTATAAATTCATATTTGTTACGGTCGCGAATCATATTTTAATCAACGTATAATTTAATACTGACCAGTAAATAGCAAAAAATGTAAAAACATTAAATTTCGTAGGCTAACCTGGCGCTTTCGCCTTAACACCGTTCCGCCCAGTACGCCCACTCAAAAAAGTTAAACAAGAGTATCACGTATCATTGTAAGGTTAAACCTGTAAATAATATGCTTTAGACAACCAGCAAATTCTCCAACAAAAATAGCCGATTTTGTAATTCAGGCTTCGAGACAATAATATAAATATAAAATGAGTATTAAAAACTCGCTTAAGGATAAATTGAGTTGACAGGACTAAGCCAGGCCGAGCGACGGGCTGTCAAGATCACTGACTTAAAAAGATATTATCCTCAAAAGCTTATCTTGCATGAGACAATTTTGTATGAAAAGAATGTTTATTACATAATTTTTATTTTGTATTAAAGACAAATTGTGGTGGAGACTTTTTTAAGGCTCCACTTTTTCTCCTGCAAACAGGCATGACGCGACTCTGGTAAGTGAAATTGTTCTACTAAAGTAGCGTCATGCTGTCGCGTTGCACCTGTCTGCGGGTGCTTTTATGAAGTATAATGTAGATAGTGTTTAGGTCCTGTAAGCCCCTTAACACTCAGCTCATCGGCTTTGTCATGGTGGTACTTTTAACCAAACTCAAAGCATATGAGCAGATCACAGCCTGATAGTGCACGAACATGATGTGTGATGTACCTTTTGCCCTGTTTAAGAAATACCGCAAAGGATAGGTTGTAAGTTAGATTATCGAGGCTAGGGAATGGTTCGATATGGGCAAAGGCATACTAACTTTCCTGTAAATTCTCAGTAGCAGCTTGCAGTCGTGAATTTGAACTTGCTCCGTGTTTATGTAACCTAACACTGTTTTCGGTAAAATACAAATATACATACACTAGCAGCGCCCCGCGGTTTCCCCCGAATAAGATTCGATTCCGTAGGAATATTGGAATAGAAAGTATCCTATGTGTTAATCCTGGTAATAAACTATCTGTGTGCCAAATCCGTTCAGTAGCTTTTGCTCGAAAGAGTAACAAACATCCATGCATCCATCCTCACAAACTTTCGCGTTTATAATATTACAGTAGGAAGTAGTAAAAAGAATTACAGCAGTGCGATTCTGTAGCCATATCTCACCGTGAAAACTTGGGTGAGCTGTCAATGGTGTCACTTCCTAGCAAAACCAAACTCCCATCATCTAAGTTTTCACGGTGAGATTTTTACAGAATCTACCGGCTGGATTGAATGCTCTTTTTTATGCAAAGACTATATTATTATCTCTTTGTTTTTATGCATGAGAGTGCGGATATTGCAAAGGCATGTATTTAATCGAATCCCAAATAATGTCCACACTCGAAAAAGAGGCTCATCTTCATCAAGCCTCTTTTGTGAACCTTAAATAATTCCCATTTGGGTGGCCTAAAAATACTAAACAGTAAAGGAACTGTAAGTAATGTTGTTGTATAGTTTATCTTGGATATTACTCACACCGATGAAGGAAAAAGCTCGTGAGGAAACCTGAACTTACTTATTCATACTATATATATATATATATATATATAATGGGTTATGGTGGGTTGGTTACTGGGTTGTGGAGATCAGATTGGCATTCGCTCCATGTAAAACTATATAACAAAAAAATTAAACCGCCGAAAAAACTGAAAAGCAAAAAATAATAAACTTATTTTATTTAACCTTAGTAACTAAGTTCTTAAACTAATGAAGTATACCTAAGTAATTTTGAGTCGGCGCCAAACAAGCAAATTAATTAATTACGTACTGGCCCGGAACATAAAGGGCTAAGGAAGGAACACGGGTGGGTTTTAGTAAGTAAGAGTCTGACACTCCCTTCCGCTCCACCCAGAGCAGGAGGGGTCATTTGAGGTAATCATCAAATGACCCCTCAAAAAAAAAGCATGACGTCATGAGTCCCGGGAAAGGACATAGGATACATTTTATCCCGATCTTCTCTCGGGATCCAAACTTATGCGGGTAAAACCGTTGGGCGCAGCTAGTCGTTAATAAAAGTCAGAAATCACCAACCTACCTTGAGCAAGCGTGGTGGTCAATGTTCGTGCCGTCTCTGTATAAGAAGAGAGACTGGTATACCTACATATTGTTGCTGCTGCCCTGGTATTACAGATTACCTTCATTTAATATCAAACATAACCAACCACCACCGTATCAAATTACTAGAACACCCCATAAACTAGTTTCACGATAACCATACAACAGATGTCACTAATAAACGTTTCTGTTTATTAACTGGCGTATCTCAATACCGATAGCGTAATGCGGATGTGACGTCATAAATAATACGCCGGCTGGCTAGGTACATAGAATAAGAATGTACAGATGCGAAATTCAAGCAGAGAACGCATCGTAATTATTGCTTACAGGTTTACAGGAAACTTCAGAAATGTCAGTGTGGTGTTGTCGATAATTGACAGAATTACCTTACCTTAGTTACCTTTATTTAAGGATCAAGCAGAAGTGGTCTTGCAGAAACATCCTGGTTCGAATTTAGGGAGACCTGCCGGTCGATTCTGTAAAAATCTCACCGTGAAAACTTATGTGAAGTGAGTTTGTTTTTGCTAGGAATTTACACTATTGACAGCTCACTCCACGCTCACTTCACCTAAGTTTTCACGCTAAGATTTTTACAGAATATCATCGCTGCACTATTTTACTTATACAATACATTGTGCAATTTATTTTCATTGGCACTGCCCTGAAAAAGTGAAAGAAAACTTGGAAAAGAAACCGACTTTTTCTAGTATCAAAATTTCAGTGAAGTGAGCTTGAATGGACCGGTCAAGTCTTAACATCAGATAAAAAGACAGCTCACTTTCCCTAAGTTTTCATGGTGATTTTTTATGTAATAGACCGGCCAGTGATAACATTCATCTTGATCATCGTCATTTCAGCCGGAAGACGTCCACTGCTGGACCCAAGCACAGACCGGTTCTGTGTTTCCTGCATCCATCGGATTCCTGCAGCCTTCACAAGGTCATCAGCCCACCTTATGGGTGGCCTCCCAACACTACGTCTTCCGGTACGTGGTCGCCACTCCAGAACCTTATAAGTGGTAACATTTTAAGCTAATTAATGTGTGTAGCGGGGTGAAAGGGGACTATAGGTAATTAGTTCGACAGTATCTGCGTACTCAAAACAAAGGAAAACATTATCAGTTTCGCTTCTATACAGATTTCTATATCTATGATAAACACATTTGTTAGGCGACAGCTTGGTAAGTTTAGGCGTGAGTTGTGATGCGATGTTTGTACATAGTTTTAACTTTAAGCGAAGTAATTTTGCAGTAATAAACAATCCTGTTAATGATGTTATGATGTGACGAAGATGGCGTGTTCAACTGGAGTATTCCTGGTTCCACTTTGTAACAGTGGACTAAAGTAACAAACCCAATCTGTTTGGCAGTGTATTGTTTTGGAAATACTCTCACAATCATACATTGTTCGAGTCTAACAGGAGTACTAACATAGTTGCAGTACGAAGACCGCCCTTACTGCTACGACATTAAGGCACCTTCATGGTGCATTCATGTGGTCGATGTCTCTGTTAATGACAAATAGTCACCATCGATGTAGATTTGACTGTATGTATTCGGCAATGGAAATCCCTCTCTTAGCATGTAAATGGCAATCTTAACTATGTCAACCCAGCGGGTGCAAGCACGGATCTTTGATGTGTTTGTAAAAAGGCAATACAATTGAACATCATCGAAGTTAGGTTGTTTTATCCACATCTTGTCTCTATCGAATGAAATCGTTAAATATGTAGCTAAAGACGAAATTGAATCAGTTGTCATGTTATGGGCATATGATACGGAGGAATGAGGAAAATTTCGTGAAGAATTTTGAGTATGAATGACAATGGCTATAAGAGTAGGGGAAGGTCAAAGAAACGATAGATGGACTGTGTCAATGATGATATGGTTAGAATGGGGGTGACTACGGAAATGACGATTAATAGAGAAGTATGGAAGTACAAGACATGTTGCGCTGACTCTAAATAAAATGGTATAAGAGAATGAATGATGAGATTGATTAAAAAATTCTTGCTTTCACCGCTGAGCTTACTTAAGAAGTTTATAGGTTGATAGTGATACGATGATGAGAATAATGAAATACTATGAACTTTATTATTCGAAGACATGTGACATCCACCAACCCGCACAGGGCCCGCGCGGTGAATTACGGCCCACTCCCTCTCACGGAGAGGGGGCCTGTGTCCCAGCAGTGGGAACATTATAGGCTGATTATGATGATGATGATGATTATGATGAACTTTCTTAATTAATTTTGCAAGTTTTCTTTAGTACACCAACGGAACATTTTGCCTGCTATATAAGATACTAAGGTACAGTACCCGGCGATAAATATTGCACATCGACCTTTTTACACAAAACCATTTTATACAAAGAATAAAAATAATTATCAAAAGAAGCAAATCATAATTGTTTTAACAGCTCCTAATAGATACCGGACTGTTTGTATTTCGTGCGACAGAGATAACGCTCTACGAAGCCGAAATTAGCCGATTGTCTCTTTCCAAAGGTCGATGTGCAATATTTATCGCCGGGTACTGTACTAATTAGGCAAACTGAATTTCTAGTAGATAAGAAATTATCAAAGATTGTCCTTTGATAATTTCATATCATACTACAGTCACTTAGTTATTAGTTGACCAAACAATACTGAAGATCAAACATAATTTAAGCCTAGAATCATAAGCCGTGTGCTTTCATTTCTACATATTAAACACACCTCTTTACAAATTAGTTTTGCATGAAAAAGCAGTTACAACTTCATTTGAAGCAGTAGGTATGCCCTGATGACCCTCAAAGGAGTAAACAAGTGAGAGGTTGAGAGCTCAATACCTAAGCTTTGCCCTTCTTAGTCTACACACTGGCCTAGATGCCTACTTCGGGTTGCCGAGATAAAATTTCATTGCCTGCCTACCATTTTCCCAACTGAGTTGGATTCTCGGTAATACCAACATGGTTATACTGTTTATCAGACTTTCGGGCTGATCTAAAATGTGTTGCAAACTCCGTGGCTGTGGTAAACTTTTTAGAAGGTTTTTTAATTGTTTATTCAAATGTTTATTTAAAATGTTATTTGTGTGTTGTTTTCTTTTTTATGGCTTTTTCCTGTACCTATCTGACAAAGGGTTTGGTTTGTGTTTCCAATTTATGTCAGTTATTCCGTTTATCCACCCCAAAAAATCCACCCTGACGTTGATACGCGGAAACTCATGTCCGAGAATCCACCCCAAACTTATAAATTCCAATTAACCAACTAGGCCTAGGGTGGATTCTTGGACATACATTTCCGCGTATCCACCTTAGGGTGGATTTTTTAAGTAAAATAGTGCACTATTTTACTTACTTAGAATTTTCCCACTAAAATCCTTTTATCACTCTAAGCTTTAGTTTTATTTCATTCCACCAACCATAACATAACATAACCATAACCATACATACAGTCCATTTTCGTCGCCTGCACATTAGATGTAATTTTGAAAACAAAATTAATTTGCCTAATTGCCTATTTGCAATCGCGTTTTTAGCTTAGGTTTTAGCCAGATGCAGCTGCACATTGGAATTTGACGGACCTTGTCGTCAGCTATCCCAATTTCATGACTTAATTAAGTTCCACGATAAAATTATACTCCAATCCTATCTGGCATAACGTACCTACTCTTTGGGTTAAAGAGATGCTCCGACATGTAAGGATCGGTTACCCGGTCCCCGACCTTAGGTTGGTTTAGTCCCACCTCTTCCCCTTCCCATCTCTTCCCCTATGCGTTTATACCAACAAAGGGATTTTTTTGCAGTTATAAACGCATAGGGAAATAGATGGGACTAAACGCTTAGGTTAGTCAAGATCAACATTTCATTTTTGTAACTTTTCGTGACGTCACATTTGTGTACTTTGTGTCAAGCCCTCAGACAGTCTAATTTTTAACCACTGAAAAGGGGGAACTTTTCTTAAATATAAAATTAAAGGCTTGTTAAAATATTCAGCTAATTACCGCTACACAGGTTGGTATACTGCAGTCGTTTATCATTGGCCAAGGTCTAGATCATTAATTCGAATGAATTGGGAATAGGTTAAAAATATATGCATCGTAGTATATTATCTGGCGTAAGCAAAATGGTTTTTGTTTCAAGATTTTTGAGAAAAACTAAAGCTTTTAATATTTTTTATGTAATACTTTTGTTATGTAAGCTGGGACTTTGACGGTTAGGCAATTATGCAATAGGCAATTATAATTATTATATATTATTATTATTATATATATATATTATTATTTTTTATTATATTATAATATATATTATTATATATTATAATTATTATTATAATTATATTATTTTGTTTATTTTTGCCTAGGCAATTACGTAATGTTACGGAGAGTTACGGACAAATGAGAAAAATGCCGTGAGGAGAGTTTTGAGTATGGATGTCGGTGGCTATAAGAGTAGGGGAAGACCAAAGAAACGTTGGATGGAATGTGTGAATTATGATAAGGTTAGAAAATGGGTGACTAACGAGATGACTACTAATGGAGAAATATGGAAGAAAAAGTCATGTTGCACCGACCCCAAATAAATTTGGATCCTTATCCAAATTTATTTGGGGTCGGTGCAACATGTCTTTTTGCCCTTGCCGGAGATTTAGGTAATATTAAGGTAAGTAAATGATAATGTTAAAAGGCTTTATAGGCAGTTTATAATGGAAATTCAAAATGATTTAGTTAAGGACAGAACTGTGTTTTAAAATACCTCAGGCTTAAAGATTAAACTCATAATTTCAGAAACTCATTAAGTGCCTTAAATTCAAAGCTTTTAAAAATACATAATTATAAATCCAAACCCGATTTAGCTCTTAAGGATATTCTTGAGCCAAGAAATAATACGTTTTAAATGAAGAGAAATGTTTAAAAGAAACAGGTAGGAGTGACGGTAGATCAGATAAAACTAACATTTACAACTACCCTCGAAAGATTGATGATACTGTAGTCCCAGAATAGATTATTGTAAAGAAATAAATCCTAGGGAAGTGCTCAATGATTAAGAGGGATGAAACCTGTAATAGGGTAGTTCTTCAGGGACAAAATTTTCGATTTCTATGAGTATATTTCTGTAACCAACTAACAAAATGGAATGTAAATTTTTTTTGTACAGTTTAGCTTTATACCTTACTGGGATAAATTACTGTTTTTTAAACAATTGCTGCCTAGGTACAAAATAAAAATATTTGAAGTTTATTCTTCTGATTCATATAGCGCGTCCGTTTGCCATTTTCCGGAACAATGTGGTCGATGGCGCATTTTGCCTTTGATACATATAATATAATAATAATAATAATTTTATTTCCAAAAACTTAGTACTACTTTACAATGGCAATGTGGCAACAATTTCAATTAAAGTAAAGAGATTAGCGTCTGTAGCCGAACTAGGCATAGCCTGTATTTCGGCTATCAGCACCGTTCCCCTCGAGTATTATAAAACAAGAATAGGTGCCAAGCAAATGAGACGTATATAAATAAATCACTACAGAAATACAGAAAAATAGTATAAAAGTAAACTAGATAAGTAATTTTCAAATAGGTAAGTACATAATATAAGTGCAATTAACTAAATGGATTTGGTGTATGTATGTGTGTACGTGTGTGTGTGTGTGTGTGTGTGTTGGGGTGTGGGGGTGTGTTCGTGTGTGTATTCGTGTGTGTGTGTGTTCGTGTGGTTGTGTAGTGTATGTATATGAGAATGTGTGGGTGTAAGTGGGGTGTATATGTATGTAGGTGTGTGTGAAAATAATTATGAGATGAGTGTGTGGGTGTGAGTATGGATGAGTGTATATGTCGGGTCACCCTCCAGTATCCAAGGTTTTGCCTTTTTATCGGGTCCATCTCATATTTTACTTTTAAATTTCACTCACAAACGCATAAAGCACTGATAGGTACATAACCTTTGCATAACACATTACATCATTGGCCATTTTGTAATTCCTTACATAATACATCTGACATCATAATTTTTTGGTGCAAGTTGGGTGCGCGTACGTCAATTATGACGTTTATGAATGTTGCCACTACATAAAGCGAAAAACGTTTATAGAGGATGATATTCTCTTAGCATGTATATTTCCTTTTGTTTGTATGTTTTTTTTTATACCAGTAAAGCGTTTTAATAACTGGTTGCTTTAAAAATATAAATAATTCGTCATAAATACTTTTTGATGAATTACTGTTTGCTGCACCGTGCGACGTCATCACGTCGGCGCCGGCTGTCGCTGAAAACCAGCGCTGGGGCTCTGTCTTGCATAGGGTCGCAGCATAATGCTGAGCGATAGCCGTTTTGCGTGGATGTGACGCATGTCAACCTTTTTTTTATTGTTTTTATTTGTGTTGTTCTTTTTTGCGTCATGTTTACCGCAAATAAACGTATTTTCTTTCTTTCTTTCTTTCTTTCTTTCTATATGTATGTTGGTGAGCTGAGTAGTGAGTGTATCTTTGATTTCTGTGCTCTTAGCCTTATTCTTAGTGTGGTAAGTATATTAGTTGTTCCGTCTCCTCGTAGCTTAATTTCTGCAGGTATTGGGATACTTTTAGTTTGCATTGTTTACTAGTCAAGGTGTATATATTTACTGATTTGTTAAGCTTATTATAAAGGCGAGGCCCCAGAAAACTTGCAAATCTTTTACCAAAGGTTGTTTTAAATGTGGTTAAATTGTCACATACATGATGTTTGCGACGTCTCTGTAGTAACACTGGGTTGAAGGGTTGTTTTTTATGTTCTTGCAAGATGATTTTTTGATTATATAACTGTCTTACTGTCAGAACCTCGCACATCTGCGGTTTAAACGTGCTAACCTTCAGTACAGCTCTCTGGGCGACCTCAACTGCCTTTATGGTGGTTTTGCAGATACCTCCCCAGGATGAAAGGCAGTAGGTAAGAAGCGACTGACACAGGGCCTGATATATACGCTTCAGCAGTGCAGGGTCCGCGACATGACGTAGGTTTTTAAATATATAAATTAATTTTCGTACTCTATTACAAAGAATTTTGACATGTTCTTTGAAGTTGAGGTTATTGTCCAAAGTAATACCAAGGTATTTTAGAGTATTAACGCGTTCCAGAGGTGAACATGCGCAACTATCCGCAGAAATGCACTCATGTGAAACAATTCGCAGGTCGCCGTGAATATTCACCGCCTGTCTAATACTGAAACAAATATATTTAGTTTTTACTACGTTTAGAGTAAGTATGTTTTTCTGCAGCCATCTCCTAGTCATATCAAAGCCATTTTGTGCGATAGTGAAGACCTCTTCCCAACTATCACCCGCAAAAACAAGCGCAGTGTCATCTGCGAAAGAGATAATTTCACCTTTGGCAAGATTAAGGCGGGTAAGCTCATTTATGTACACGAGGAAAAGGGTGGGCCCTAGTATACTTCCCTGAGGCACGCCGTGTGTGACTGGAAGGTGTGTACTTTTGTGTTTATCCACTCGGACACACTGAGTTCGCCCAGAGAGATAGCTTTTGAAAAGTTCAAGCTGGGTGCCCCTGATACCCAGTGCCTCCAATTTGTCGATTAAGAGAGAGACAGAAATCGTATCAAATGCCTTTGCCAGGTCAAGAAAAATAGAAAGACACTTTTTCCCTTTGTCCAATTTACAACTAATAAATTCAATAAGTTTATTCACTGCCTGTTCTGTAGATTTTCCGTGCCGAAATCCGTATTGGTTAACTGATAGGAGATTATTTTAATCGAGATATTTTACAAGACGAATATTTATTATTTTTTCCAGAATTTTGGAAATTGCGGGCAGTATAGATATCGGTCTATAGTTGCTTATACGACTCCTGTCTCCATTCTTATAGATTGGGCACACTTCTGATCGTTTTAGGGAATAGGGAAACACTCCAGTTCTTAAACAATCGTTGAAAATTTTTTCCAGGGGATGTACGAGAATATTTTTATGTTGTTTTAGGAATCTACTGCTGATATTATCACATCCTGGTGCGCTATCTGTTTTTAGATCCATAATAAGTTGTCCAATCTCGTATGAGTCTGTCTCAATTAAGACGAAAGAATTGGGGACATTTAGTACTTTGTCTTGGGTGTTACTCAGTAATGGTACTCGTAGATTCCGGGAATTAATATTTTGTTGACTGATTTTATCCGCCAGCGAGCTACCCACATTTATAAAATAGCTATTTGCTTCGTGAAGTGATTGGTCTGGAGAAGATGATAGAGTTAGAAGATCTTTATGGTGTTTTTTTGTTTTTGTTGTGTGTGTGATGTTTTTGATGACTTTCCATAATTTTTTATTGTCGTTCTGTGCTTCCAGGATTTTGTTTTTTTCGTATGCTCTTTTTAACCTACGTAATAGAGAGTTACAGAAATTTCTGTATCGTTTGTAGGTAATTTTCAAGACTTCGTTATCCGGATCATTACTTGCCTTTTTGTGTAGTTGGTCTCTGTTTCGCATGCAACGTAGTAGTCCTGGAGTAATCCAGGGCTTAATGATTTTTTGGCGTCTGGAAAGTGTTACGATTTTTGTATTCTTTTCTATTACTGTTTGTAAGCATTGTGTTAGGTAATTAAGACTAGTGTTAGGATTTTCTGTTTGATAAATGGGTTCAAAATTTATATGTAAAATGTCTAGTGCTAATGTTATATCGTTAATGATGGCCTTTGTTGTAGTTGCATGTTGCCGTGGTTTTTTTAAATTTAAGCAAAATAAAACGGGATGGTGATCTGTTAATGTTGCATTAGGGACTATGGTGTTGGAAGAGTGTTTAGTTTTTATAAGGACATGGTCTATGCATGTTTGGTGTGCGCTGCGTGTAACTAAAGTGTGCGCTGGTAGTAGGCCGTGCGAAGCAGCTAAGGTTAGATAGCGTTCGCCTTCAGATTTAATTTTGTTAGAGTTTATTGCTAGATTCATGTCGCCTATAACAACGGTGTGCTCGAAAGAAGACACTGATTGTAACATATTATCCAACGACAAGAGGAACGGCTCCAGTTTAGTGTAAGAAGGCGATCTGTAAAGGGCAATTATGGCAATGTGTTTTCCAACGGTGGCTAAAGGCAATTGCTTTCATGGAAACTAGGTTCTATTATAGTTAGGTTAATGTTTTCTTTGTAGTAGATAATTACTCCGTCATTTTGTATGGGATTTATATTTGTTGCTACATGAGAGTAGCCAGAAAGGTGAGGGATTACCGTTGCACTTTTAAGCCAACACTCTGTTAAAATTAGTATATCGCATTTAAGTTTAAGTCTTTGTAATAGAACCTCTAAGCCAGGCAGATTTCGGTTTATGCTTCGTATATTTTGTGTCAATATAATTAGGTTGTCCGTACTAGAAGTAATAATATTTTGACAATCCTCTAGGTCCGCGGATTGTGAGTGAGATACGGATAACTGGTCAATATTATGCGATAAATTAGTTACGTGATCGAATGATTAAAATGAGGGTAGGTATAGACACAATTTGTGGTCAGGGTGGGTACATTGATTATGGAAAGAGTTTGTATGTAAATAGTTGAACAGTGTTTATGAGTATGTTTTAGGTGTATAGTGTTTGAGATTGTAATTTGATGAGTAAGTGAGTTGAGTAATCGAAGTATGTTTGAAAAATAGGTTGTGTGTATTTCTGAAATAGTGTTCAGTTGGGTTATGGTTATGGTTATGATAACGGAGTGTTTTGATTGATTTTCGGTTTCCCTGAATTTATGTGAGAGGTTAGTGTAGACTTTGAGTTGTACTTTGTAAGTGTAGAAATTATCCATGTATTTAAACTTAACATTAGCATGCAATCTTAAAGTTAGTATAATAATGAGACAAAATTTGTATACTAGAGCAAAAATTAGTCACAGCGGTTTAACATTATTGCGTAATTTTTCTAAATCAGCATCGTTGTTTATCCGGATATGTGAGGAGTCTTCGTTGTTTTTTAGGTAAACAATACCATTTGCTGTCCAGCAGAAGCTGTACCCATGACTTTTCCGGAATTGGCGGGCCAAGTAATACAGTCGCTGGGTTTTATGAGTGAGGGCCTCTGATATGTATAACGGTTTTTGATTATAACTTGGGTTTAAATGGGTCGTGTTTAATTTGTTGCCTTTTTGTTTAATCTTGTTGAAAGTTTTTACAGATTTTAGGACCTTTTCTTTCAAAAGCACAGTGGTGAAATCTACTACGATGGGGTCTGAAGAATCTTTTGATTTTAGCCTGTATATATCTTTTATATTACTGGTGTTAATATCTACATTTAATATTTCTCCCAATTTAGAAATCTCACTCACTAGACTATCCTTGGTTTCTCCATTTTGTTTTGGTATGTTTCGAATTTCTATCCCAACCCCACGACTCTTCCGTTCTAATGTTTCCAGTCTGTCCTCCAATCATCATCTCCAACATCAATATAAATTGTAATTATATCGAAAGGAACTGAATTGTCCTCTTATAAAAAAATGTGTATTTGTTATAACTACGTTAGTGTGTATAGAAATAATAAAATAAGAAGTGTCCGACGTATAATACTGATTAATGTGGCGTAAACTGCGCTTGACCGTACTTGGTCGGGTAATAATAATGGGAGTTTGGCTTCCCGCGCAGGGGGAAGCCAGTCGTGTAACGGACGAGCTAGAAGGTGGACGTGTGGCTGGTTGGCTTAGATCCCGGTGTTACGAAGGAAACTGGTGGTGTACTTTGTTTGGTTCAGGTAGTATTCTGATTACAATGCCTACTTTTTAAAATTTATTTTATTGTTTCAAAATTTCAATCTGTGTTTCGTGTGATGCTTTTGGATCATAGATTCGTGTAGAAAAATAAAAATAATGAAGTCTGTATGTATGATGAGTTATGCATGATTGTAGGCAAAATCCTGATTCATCTGTGCCTGATTCGTATGGTCGAAACCCCATATGAATCATAAAATAAATTAGATTTTCCCATCTTCAGCACGAAAGGAGCGCTTTTGTTGCGTAATTCTCCTTGTCCGATTTTTAACCGTGTACAAATCAGTAGTTCTAGTCTTATTTATTATTATTTACTTAGCCATAACCTTTTCAGATTTTTTTAATAATTAAAAAATGACAGGAGTATAAATTTGTTCTAAATATGACACTTATGATATGATCTTAGTCTTAGTTAAGAATTAATAATTATTATTTGGAATAATTAACAATCATAACTAACGGTGTATTTATTACTTTTTATTTCTGTTTCTGATTTATGTGTAACAAATTCTAATTCATCTGGGCACATAATATTCGAGTTGATATTATCTTGAAACCAACTTTATAAAAACAAGTCTTTCGTTCAAATATATGTTATTTGGTATACATATTTTCTTATGAACATGACTGTGTTACAGAGCTGAAAGTGAAATTAAATTTTGGCCACATGGATCAGTCGAAGAATAAAATTTCGAAGAACTACCCAATTATCTTTCTGACGTTTCTATTTTAACTCAAAGAAATTAAATATGATATAATTTTCGGAGATTAATATAAGCTGCGGTGCGGCCGATGAGAGAATGCGTTCTTGACACGTTTCAATTTAGTACAAACGAATACGTATTTTGCAAATTTGATCTTTATTAGCTACTGGAAGTGTCGCACTGACAGGTGTCAGGAACGCATTCTCTCGACGGCCGGATTATAAGAACCAAAAATGTGAGTTTCAAGCTTTCGCTTACACGTCTTATGGCAGAAACTGCTGAGAAATTAAAGAAGTTGTTCAGAAAAAACATTATTAAATCGTTAGATTCGTCCTACCGCGTAAAACGATGGTCGTTTTGACACCACTGACATAAGAAATGTCGTAATGACTTGACTAGATTGTAATGGAAACGTCATTATTATTGTGTGAGCTCACTCTTCTCAGTATTGACATTTTCAAGCCACATACATACGAGCACGGAACAGATCTGTTCCGTGCATACGAGTAAGTATCGAGGCAAAAGGAGTATGTAACGATCGTGGCAAATGGCGTTCTGTAGTTTCTCCCTACCCCATGGGAAGAAAGCGTGAGTTTATGTTTGTATGAATGTATAAGTATCTTCTAAATCTTTAATTAACCTTCAAGCAGGCGCGCGGCCTTTTGTAACGCCAGCGAGCGGTCGCGCGTAACCTAAAATACCTATGGGATATTTCAGGGATTTAAAACACTTTTTTTTTGTATTTATCACATTATCATTACGTTAGGACATAAAACAAAATTATAAAATCAAAATAATATTCTAATTTTCTTTGGATTAGTAAGCAATTTGGCGTTATGTATATTTTATTTCTTATTTTGATTGTTGTTTTTATTTATATCTAATCGTATGCTGCACTGGCCGACGTCATCACGTCAACACCGGCTGTCGCTGAAAACCAGCGCTGGGGCTCTGTCTCGTCTTAGCATTATGCTGAGCGATGGCCATTTCGCGTAATGTGCTGCATACTTTCTCCCAAATTGTTGTTTTTTTTTTGTTTGTGTTTTTATTTTTATGCGTCATGTTTGCCGCAAATAAACGTATTTTCTTTCTTTCTAAATGCAATCTATGTTGTGGGTCAGAAGGACGGGAGGGGAGGTAAACAGTTTATACAGTGAAGCAATGACAGGCTACTAGGGATGGGAAATACATGCGACAAGAAATAACGATATTAAGAACGAAAATGTACCGAGTGCAGTCGATTCGACGCTGCGCGCCTGCTTGAAGGTTAAGAGCATACCACAAGTCACCGCGATGCGACTTGCGGACCGACATACAGAAATAGGCGCGCTGTTTGACGCAAGTCGTGTCGCTTGAGGCCGAGAACGGGGCCTAAGGCGGTTTTCACACTACCGCACGTGATTTCTACATACAAATTCAATAAAAACGCGTTTCCGCGCGGGGCATTTGGAGCCGTTTCCCGCGCCCCGTCGCGTAGAGCGTTGTAGCGCGAGATCCGCCTAATACTGAAGTTATTACCAAGGGTCTTCTCAAGCATTGTTTTCTGGTTGTTGGACAATGTATCTTATAAAGGTTTACAGGTTTTTGTGAGCTCTTTTAGTATAAGCACATATAATTGGCTCGATCATGTTTCACTGCTGTCTATAATAAATAATTATCTGCTATCAAAAACCTGATATCATAACATCAAAAGCTACTAAACCACAATTTGGCGAATGAAAAAAAGTAAACGTAGGGATAGGGATTTTCAATAGGCAAACTTTTACTACTCAAATAATTATGACAGTTTGACATATTTTGTATATGTCGCAGATGGATAGTCGAATCCGCTGTTTTACATAACCGCTAGCCGTTTTACAAAACAACTCCGTTATGTAAAACAGCTGAATGACGTTCCAGCGGACCACTACTTTTTTAATATTTTAATTGTTTTTATTTATTTTTTAAGAAATATTTAAAAAATGTATTTTATATGGAAAAGAATTGAAAAACACAATAATATCCAAAAGTCACTATAGCTAGTGGGATGATTAACTAAACCCAAGGTCGGCTCATCACTATTATTTAGATTATTTGTTAAAAAAACCATCATTTTTATTTCGATATTTGGATTTACATAGGTTTGATGATTTTAAAATACTCATAATCCACATTCGTTTCCTCGTATGGCAGACAAATTTTCAAGAAATAGACGTGATGATAGCAAACTATGTGTTCACGAGCATTAATATACACTTGGCAACTTTCAATTGCGATTTTTTCGTAAAATAACGAATGCAACTTTGAAATACGACACTTTACACAAACCTTTAGGTTCGAAAATACTTTTTTCGTAATAACATAAAATTTCATTTAAAACTAAAGGAGAAAATTGTCTTTGAATAAAGCCAAGTGTGTATATACTTATGCTCGTGACTGTACATATATCAAAAACTACACTTATGCGCAAAAGTGTTTCTTGCATGGCCCCAACTATCTACAACAATTTGCCTAAAAGTTGGAAAGAGCAAACTATACCTAAACTTAAACACACACTGAAATTGTTTTGGCAAAAAAATCATATTATAGTATTACAGAATTTTCAAACGACTCATGGTGATTATTATAAATAAATAAAAACAGTATGTTAACTAACAGAGGGCGTTCCCGTTAACCCGCAATAGTATAGCATCCATACATGCTAAAAAAAATATTACCATTCGAAAATAAAATGTTTTTATTTTTTTTTATATTAAAATATTCACTAAAAATCGTAAATTGATACGTTAAAGAAACACTCTGTACACGCGTACTTGAAGGACAGCAATGTCGGAATTTATTTAATTAAATAAATTAGAATTAATTAAATAAATAGAGTATCAATTTACGATGTTTAGTGAATATTTTAATATAAAAAAAAATAAAAACATTTTATTTTCGAATGGTAATATTTTTTTTAGCATGTATGGATGCTATACTATTGCGGGTTAACGGGAACGCCCTCTGTTAGATAACATACTGTATAATTAACACTATAGTAATTATGGTCAAGTAGTGGTGGAGAACTTAAATACCTATATTACGAATAATTGAATGCCTATTAAAAGTGATGTAAATCGTCATTGTGATAATGGTATTCCGCAATATTGGACACTGAAAATAATTAATTGGATAATGTAAATAATTGAATATAAGAAAATTGTTTAAAGTTGTGATAACTGTGACTGATATTTAATGTAAAAGTTAAAAATCATTGATTCAATAATAATAAATTGTACCTAAGATATTTGCACGCCACAAAAAATTATTGCATGTATTATTTTAATTCTGTATGTATACACATGTTCGAGCAAGTAAAATTTCTTTCTTTATTTCTTTCTTTCCAGCCTTTATTGCCAGTGTTTTCATTTATCGTATCGTATCGTATTATTATCGTCCCCACATGGTATATTCGTCTTAAATATAAAGAAAAAACATGGTTTGTTAAGCAGATACAAAAGGATACACTACCTTCAGAGTCCCAATTACAATATTTTACTTCCTCCTCTTGTTTTTTTTTGTTACCTCATCGAAATAAAAGATTCATTTCTTTTGTGGCGGACCAAAGAAATACGCGATAACGTTTAAAATCCAAAGCATCTGCTTGACAAGAGCTTTTGCGAGGAAATCCTTCTGTGAGACGGTAACGCCTTCCCTTGGGGTAAATGTCAGAAGTTCGTTACGAAGGAGGACGAGCTTGAATACAAGATTAATACAGCGTTACATTTTTTCGAAAAAAAGTTGTGGGTGTACCGCTGGGTAGTCATTTTGTTGACACAAACAGAAATGGTAAGTGATTGATACTTCTTTGAATCTAAATTTAGATATTTTCGTGGTATATTTTTTGGCAGATATTATGATCACTTAAAAGCAGCCATGACAGACCGTATCTAAAATAAATTGAATACAAGTGTATGTTTGTATGACAAAATAACAGTTTTTTCCGAAATGCATATTATTATGAAAGTATATACGGTAATAACAAAGAAACAATTTTAATATAATATATACCTAATGTCCGAAACGGCTGGACCGATTTCAATGAAATTTGGTATAAGAATACTTTGAACCCTAAAGGAGAATATAGTAATGAAATTTGCATACTTTTTATCGACATACCACGCAGGCGAAGTCGCGGGTGAAAACTAGTTGGTCATAAAGAAAGCTAAATTGGGTCTGTTCTGAGAAAGAGCATGGCACTCTTGGGTTTAAACCAAACGAACATTAAACCAAAACAAGAGTATTCTTATCTTGATATTTTTCACATTTAAGTATGGATATATCTACCAATAAAAGAATACTCTATCCCTGTTTAAACAAACATAATTTAGTAGAGTGCGGATAGAATGTCCAATCGCTCGTTTGGTCTAAATCCTTCTTTGAACTCAAAGAGGAGGAACTCCTCTTATATGTCATTTAATCGATGAGCGTTCCTGAGGATTGAGCTCAGTGATGTGCAACTTGTATAATGTATTGTACTGTCGGCAACAAAAGTCGATTAACATTTCAGTTTTTTTTATCTCAGTTATTGAGCGAAATATTTGTTCAAAATTGCAGTACAATGAAATTTTGAACAAATATTTTTCTCAAAAACTGAAGTGTTAATATTTTGCTCAATAACTGAGATTAAAAAAACTTAAGTGTTAATTGACTTTTGTTGCTGACTGTACTTAACCAATTTAACAAACTAGCAATGTATTTAAACAATAATTTGCTGACGATGTTTTCTGAGAAATTTAAAAAAATATATAACTCAGGTTCGGGGAAAAAGTCTGTTTTGTAGCTTCACATAAATTGTTTTTTGAGTGACAGAACGGTCAAGTTTAGTGCGTGAAATTAATGGCCGACCGACAAGAGGGCCAAAGTACTTGAGAAATATAATTCTTACTCGAATGCTGACTGCTTTTAAAATCATTATAAAATTTTAACTTCGCCATAAAGAAAACTCTTAGATATGTAAAAAGTCATTAAAATATTATAGTTTGCTGAAGAGGTAGCTTCAATATTGAAGCACGGAAAACGCAGCTTGCAGTGCAAACTAATTGACATAATTTTGATATATGCTTAGATAATAATTACTCTTCACTGTTTGAATTAAATACCGCCAAAAACAAATCTTCAACCGTTAATTTTATTATCTATACCATTATTTTATTTTATTTTAATCGATCTGCCCAGCCTTTTCCCAACTATGTTGGGGTTGGCTTCCAGTTCAACCAAATGCAACTAAATACCAGTATTTTACAATGGAGCGACTGCATAACTGATGACAGATGAGGTCAGGGAAGCCGCTGTCGTACACCACATCCACGACGAACTGCTATATTCCGGTAAAATCCTTATGGTATTGAAGCTGCTGAAACACTAATACGATGTTTATAATAACGCAAAAAAAAAACAGCTAAAAAAACTCCAAGCACATCATTGTAGCTGGCAGGCGTTGAACAGCGTTAAGAACATATTACACAACGGAGAAAAGCTCGCGTAACTTTTATTCCTCGTTGATTTTTTTCAAAGCACACTTCAGTAAACGGCCTCAGGCCGAGTAGGCTAAGGGTACTCCTGGGAACCTGTTCAGAAGTTGACTGCGCAAGATCAAATGGTGGCGAAAATCTTACCTTTTACAACTCATCTGTTGGCTGAAATAAATCCCTTTTGTCGACAGATGAGATGACTGTTTTTCTAGTTCTTTGTTAGTTTGGTATGTGACATGAGTTTTTGTAAAAAGGAAAGATAGGAAAGAATATGATTTTATTGGCATTACAGAAAAAAATACACCTTAAAACTATAAAAAAAGAAAACAATGATTTTAAATGCCAAAAGGCTCAGCATAATTTCAGATGACATCACAAAGTGTACCGCCTGCCCTGGGGATTCTCTTATATAGGTACAGTATTCCGTGAATTTACGTACATACATACAGAAACTAATGCCTGCTTCTCATGGGGGTAGGTAGAAACTATAGAACGCTAACTGATACGCTCCTTACATAGGTACTCTTTATGCTTTCCATGAATGTAAAAGTATTCAAAATTTTTGTCACATGCCATTAAAGGTTAGACTTGCAGACCTTATTCACTGTTGAATAATTTTATGATACGTGTGACTGAAGTAGTCCGTTATTATTATCCATTAATGCACACACATTGCAATAGTGGAATAATGGGCTATTTTAGTCACACGTACCGTTTACTACTTCATAGATAGTGTGATCTAAACCCGCACTTCACGCTTTTCTGTGTAAAAATGAACTACTTATGTCACAGAAAAGTGTGACTTAAGTGGAGGTTTAGGTCACACAGTGCTATTAAGAAAATAACAAGAAGAAGAAGAATAGATCGAGTACAAGCAAAGTTCTTTGCTAAAATATTATTGTGATTTTTTAAATATTATGGCTGTTTTTGTATCGACTACCAATTTCATCATAATTTTAATCGGTTTTTTGTCCTTTATTGAGATGCCACATAAAATAACTGACAGACACAACGTTTTATCTTTTCAATCAAAAATTATTTAAACATAATATTAGTTTATTTTATGCTAAAAAATTCTCTTCTTTGGCAACATTTTTAGTAAAGATGTCATACGCAACGTTATTGGCTCGATGTCAAAGTATTGATGTCCCCGTCAACGTCCTCGTGACGATGACGACCCAATAAACAAACTGAGCATTAAATTTTACTAGCAATAAAGTTGTTCCATTAATTACAGTTAACAGATTTTATGAGTAGGCATTAAACTGTACAAATCAGTTGAATATGAAATTAGTCACGCACGAGTGTTTAATTTATTGTCAAATAATTAAGTAAACATGTCTAGTGTGTGTATGTGGAAATAAAATTATGTGAGTAGGTATTCATGTTTCCCTTTTTTTTCAGGATGGGAAATCATCAAATGACCCCCTCCGCTCTGGGTGGAGCGGAAGAGAGTGTCAGAATCTTACTGACTAAAACCCACCCGTGTTCCGTCCTTAGCCCTTTATGTTCCGGGCCAGTGGTAACCTTTTCAGACAATCCCGCTGACCCGACTGGCTTCGGCTCTGACGGGCCCCTTCATTTGATGCTGACTCTCCCCCTTACGTTTTGCCTCAGGTAGGCTCCACCGACTGTCCTTCCGTCGTCTGTCAGCAGACTGTATCTCACGAACCGTAATAAGTAGACAGATGAAATTTTCAGTGTGTATTTCTAATCCCGCTATAAAAATAAATTTAAGTCAAAATTAAAGGTGGTCCCCATACAAGAAACGTGTTAAAAAAAATGTGGTAAATATAACGTACAGTGGTACGGAATCCTTCGTGTGTAAGTGCAACTCGCACTTGGCCGGTTTTGTTTTGTTATTTTTTATTTTATCTATGGCATGTATTTAGTCGAACCTCTAGCAGTCCCCATTTTGCGCTCCTAAAAATGTAATTGAACAATCTAATGTAATGATTGCGTCTTTTTTAAACTTAAAAATATTCATATTTTGGGGTCCTAAAAATACTAAAAAGAAAAGTATTTGCAACCAACTTGGATGCAGCGCTCGCCATTGAAAGTACGCACACATTCTTTTAAAAACTATTTGCGCTTCTAATGAGCGCAAAAAATTTTGAAGATACTATATTTAAAAAAGTGTCGATAATAAAAATTTTTAGAGGATTATTTAAATATTTCCCTTTATTGAGGTACGTAAAACCTACATTTTCGAAAATTTGGCTGACAATTTGATGAATGTAACGTAGCGTAGCGTAGGTACAATAAAATAATGGTAAGTAAATAGTTTCCAAAATTTTTGGCAATCAGGACATAAAATAGAGAGACACAACAGTTAACAGTAACAGTGAGTAACAGTTCCGTTTGTGCATACTTTTTATTTTTTTTATTTTTTTACATAAATGTTTTTATTATGCCAACATGCAGCAGTTGTATATGACGTTAAATAAACGGGACTTCCCTAAGGACCAGCCATGTTCATACGCTAGACCGCAAGACTTGAAACTCGAGCCAGTTGTTAAAAATGAAACAATAACAAAGAATTTATATCCTAACGTCTCTTTTGAGAACTGTATTCGGGAATTTTTCGTTGAGGATAAAGGAACCGAAATATACTGTTCATTTTGTTGTTATGAGTTATCTATCTCTTCTTCCTTTTTAGGGTTCCGTACCCAAAAGGTACCAACGGAACTCTATTACTATGCCACCGTAGTCCGTCCGTCTGTCTATCAGCGGGCTGTATCTCAAGAACCGTAATAGGTAGACAGGTGATTTTTTCGGAGAATGTGTATTTATATTGCCACTAAATCCATACTAATATATAAATAAATAAATGCCAAAGTGTGTCTGTCTGTCTGTCTGTTACCACTTCACGCTTAAACCACTGAACCAATTTTGATGAAATTTGGTATAAAGATAGTTTGAGTCCAAAATATTAGTTACATCATTATTTTTGATTTTAAAAATATATAATGTGAGAACGATGTAAAAAAATTAAGAAAGACGTACGCGTTAACTCGTCGCGCGTCCAATTAGCAGACACAATAGAAATTTTATTGTTATCGGTACACATGGTGTATACTCGACGTGCGAAGAGTTAAAAGCGTCCAGAGTACAACAAATAGTACTTAACAAACAACAATCCAAAAATAAAATAATTAAAAATAAGCCGAGGCAGCTAAGTGATGACCAGCCCCAACTGACGGCGCCCGTCCACGAACATGACGCATAAATCAGCACCATTCATCTCAACCATTTTGAAGAGAGCTAAATGATCCAAAACACACGCCACCGTCAGCGAGACATTTGAGTGAGCATGACATACTATCAGCTGCTAGGGCACATTCAAGTCAATGAAAGACATATTATTACCCGGTAAATGGTAGCTATAGGGTACATAGAATTCACATCTGTGCTATGCAATTATACAATACAAAGGAAATTGATTTAATACAATGCAAAGATAGTCTTACAATATTCAGCAGCTCCAACAGTATTTTCATGTGTTAATCAATTAGTTGTGGTTGTGGAGTAGGACCAGCATTGAGCCAGGCATTTTTATCAGTAATGTAATCCCCTAACTTATAATATGCCTGACTGCATAGTATGCGTTTTATACAAGACTTGAATTTTGTCTCATTCAGTTGAAGAATGTGGGGAGGTATTTTATTATAACATTTTAAACAGTACCCCATAAAAGATGAATCTACTTTAGCCAGTCTGAAACCTGGTTGAACTAATAGGTCCCTATTTCTAGTACTATAATTATGTCTTTCACCTCTTTTACTAAAAAGATGTAAATTTTTCCTTACATATACATAACCGTGACTTTGTTACGCGTTGAAATACGATACAATTGCAATCGAAGTCTCTATGTCTGGATCGCATCTAGTAGGTCATGGCACTTAGCGATTTCATAGTTTTATGACATCGTTATTTAAAATATCAACAGATTTTGAGGCTACTTACGGAACTATAGGAATGTTTAAAAAAAAAGGAGTTAACTATGACAGTTACAGAAAAGAACTACTAAATATCTGCAATATCCAATCTAAAGTCTTCGCAATGACGATGATAGTCCGATGTCCCGGAACCTGAAGTCAGGATCTTCCAAGACGTTAACGGTGAGGTGACACATCAGGAGATCGAAGCGGCTCACTGACTACGACAGCCTTGACTGTAGCTAATAGCTAGGTGGACCGAAATTCGGCTTAAAACTCTCAGACGAAACCTCAAGCAAATAACGTAGAATGATGACACGAGATGCAAGCAGAATTTTTCATGACGGAGAAGTCGATGAGTTAAATATACCAGTTTAGCTGGGATATCAAATCAAAGGAAGTCACTGACTCGACGATCTTGTTAAACGTTCACTATGACAAAGAAAATAGGATATAATATTGAAGACGAAAAGAACTGCCGTATAATCATTAAGAAACATACATACCCTGGTTCTGTAATAAAATATTCACCACATTTCACAAAATAATTATGGTATTTCACAACATTTTGTTGTAAGGTCCTAAAAAATATTCATGGCCCGTCGTCTCTCATAACTTTTCTTCAAATGACAAGATACGTAATTACATATCTCTAAGTAGTCTGTGGTGACAAGACTTCATAGAAAAATCTTCTATGACACGAGAAAATTCCAAATTAAAAAAAAAACGAATTTATAAATTGTGGTCAAGCAAAATTCCACAAAATGAGGTTGAATATATTTTCAAAGAAGAATGATTGTCATAAAATTTTGATACAGCATTTATTAGTGCTGCAGTAGGTACACACGACGACATATTCAACCTATACATTTCCAGTTTTAGGTAACCTCGAATATTGTAGGCTTTTCATACAGTGAGATGTCAGCTTATACTGGAAATTTATGGCTTGATATGTCGTCGTGCGTACTTAATTCAGACATTTTATGTTTTCTTTTCCAAGATAATTGTGTAGAAATGTAGGCCTGCAATTTGAAGCTGTACTTCAACACAAAGCAATTGCCATGATACCTATCCAGATCGTTATGAATCTAACAAAGTACATAATACTGTCAACTGACTGAACAATCATTATTCTCGATGTTATGATACTGCAGAGCGCCAAGACAAGAGGCAATCGCTTTCAAAGCGTTTTGTATTTCGACAATGGCTTTCAGCAGTATCGTCATAAACTTTTTAGTAGTTTATATTATACACCAATACATTTTTGACTTTTCCATCATCATAATCGCTAATAGAATGTTACTTAGTCTTGGCTCTCAAGTGTCCTAAAATAGAACCATTTTCTTACATGACAAATCAAAGACCACACTGGGACTCAGGTCTTCTCTCTGTAAAACTGTCATTCTGTTCTCTTGTTATTTTAATAGTAAATCAAACTTTCAGATACCGAGCCAAATTATTAAAAAAAATACGTCTATTGATTTCTATGACACAGTTACCCTAAATACGCTCCATCTCTTTTCCCAGGTAATCTAGTAAAACCGTCTGTAAAATCTACTCCGCCGATATTTGGACGTTTCAATTTCCCCACATTCCGAGTTGCGTCGTAATCTCTATCAAGGCTATCCGCAGACTGAGTCAAGCAAGGCTATATATTAGACAGATTATAGCTCTACTACAACAATAATGGCACACACGTGCAACAAAACAGTCTTGTGTCTGGCTGTGTGTATGTATGTGTATCTTGTGGTCATATGTCAGTGTTCTAGGGCCCTAAAAAGGTCACTTTGGCAGAATCATAAAAGGATAACATTATGAATTCTGTTGGACAGTTAACTGTTAAGTTAATCATATCAAATCCCATTGGTGAAGGATTTTTCAGTTATTTTTTTTTGTCTGTGCTAAAATACCTATCAATCTAATCCCAATCTCTTTGATTAGACCAACGTAGTGAAGCGAAAAAAATAAAAACACGGACTGTCTTCGCCATAGTATGATTCATAATGATTCTGCCAAAATGGCCTTTTTAGGCCCCCTGTCTTGTGTCTCATGTCTTATGTTAGAGCACGGAATCGTCGCGCCGCGCCGGCAGCTTCTAGAGGCGGTAGTACCTACCTACTAATATACTCGTGGCACCGAAAGTGCGATGAGCGAACAACTTTCATGGCCTCCTTCAAACTCATCAGTTTCTTTGAGTGAGTCTCATAGTCAAAATGTACTGAAAACTTGCTTGACTGTGTCTTATATCTCTGTCTAATAATCACACTTTGCGAATCATGGTTCTAAATCGAGGTCCCAAATATTTTCACGGCAGTATTAAGCAACAGTAAAGAACCAGGTCAATTGAATTCAATGTATTATAATACTTCATTCCTTCCATCTCTTTTCCCAGTTACTCGAGTAAAGCCGTGTGTAAAACCTACTCAGCCGATATTAGGATGTTTCAATTTCCTCTCGTTTCGGGTTCGTTACGTAATCACTGTGTAATACGTTCCGAGCATGGCTTATCGAAAATTGATATCAACGCATTATGCTTATTTCTCCTCGATTTTATATACGATTTCTGGAATTATTCGGAAATGAGTGAAAATGGGAAAAATTAGGGTTTAAGGAAAAATCTGGGAAAATTTTTACTAATGAAGCGGGGTTATGATGGAAACGATACCGATTAATAATAATAATAATAATCATTTATTTCGAGCAACAAGACTCATAGTGCTAGTAACAATATTATACTTACAAACTATGTTAGTAATAAAACACATTTTCTTGCTATTGTCACTAAATTAAGCATACAACAATGGTTAATGTAGTGACAGTCGAACCTCTCAGCCAGCATCCTCAAGATGGTGTTGGAGCTGGCGCGGACCATGCGCACCAAGGATGTGCACCGTTTCCGCATCGTCGCATAGAAGCAGTCGATGCGTGACTCAGCGAACATCCCCGACGCACTGCAGTGCCGATTATCGAAAATGAAACAGGCTTACTAAATGAAGAGATTCTTCTTGTTTTAGCGTCGATGGTACTTTATTGTTGTTATAATTTTTTTATAGCTAATTGGGCCTGCTCGATTACGCCTGATGGAAAGAGATGGATGAGGTCTTTGATGGAACGAGCATACCCAGAAGATGCCTGTTCACTCTTGGTTCGAAGGCAGATTGGTTAAATGTAGAAGGGAACACAGACGCTGGCAGAGAGTCCCACATTTTGGTTAACATAACAAATGTGGAGGAGAAGCACTGAGTAGGATTTTATTTTATTTGATTAAATTGTAACAACAAATAGCTACATTATCTATGCAATATTACAAACAGCAAAATAAGTAACATAGTAATATATAAGTAACTAGCAGCGCCTCGCGGTTTCGCCATATAAGTGTCGATCCCGTGAGAATATATATTATATATATATATATATTATTATTATATTATATATATATTATTATTATTAGATTAGTATGGATAACATAGCCGACAGCGCTGTTCACAGATTACCATTAATAAATATAACTTTAAAGTCACTAAGAGGTGAACTGTTCATGCATGACGGTTACACATATACAAAATACTATCAAACAACTGCTGCATTTACTGTCAGCTGCTATTTTGCTTTTAAATCGCAATAAAAAAAAATACGGGGTTAACATAGTGGATATTTTTAACCGATAATGCTCTTTGTGAGCTCCACTTTTATACGGACGCTATACTTACTCTATTCTTGTAAAATGATTTTTTCTATTTTGTAAGTAGCAAATCCACATAATATGACGTCACGCATGTTTTCCTGAAAGATTCAGCATAGGTGTAGGTACCTGTCTCTAGAGTGGGCGCGCTATGAGCATTTCGTCGCACTCGACAATTTTTTAAAAAAGAAATTCGTGTGATGTTTTTTTATTCATGATTTGCCTTTTTGTTAATCCTTGAAAAAATAAATTCATTTATTCATTCATCATTCATTTCATTTTTTATTTTTTTTTTCATTTTTTTTAGGCATCATCATCATCTACCTGGCCTTTTCCCAACTTAGTTGGGGCCAGCTTAGAGTCTAACCGGATACAGCTGAATATCAGTATTTTACATGGAGCGATTGCCTATTTAACCTCCACAACCCAGTAGTATATTTTAGTGGCAGTATACCTACTAAAAATTAACATTGAATATGAGTGGCAAAATACTCCCACTGACATTATACGCCATAGCGCGATCATACCCACTCTAGGGATCATATACCCACATTTCACAATTTCGCCGCTGCGAAACATCACGAAACTTAAAAGAACGGCTCACTTTCTTTTTCTACGAAAAAAAAAACCATACACCTTTATAGGCATGTTAACAAAACACTTACTTTCCTGGAACTTGTTATTCGATCCTTTAAAACTCGTTTTAGAAGAACAATCGTACATATGTCGCAGCCAACTGGTTTAATTAGCCGTTTAGTTAACCGCCTAGCCTTTTAACTAAACGGCGGTCGTTCAACTAACGGCCTGAATGATATTCAATATTATAGTTTAGGTTGGAACTGTAACCAATCACTCGAGAGCCGAATTGGTCGCAGTAACGCAGCAACTAAGCCAGGGCACCCCGACCATTGGGTTAGGTTAGAACTGTGATTCACCGCGAGCGAGCAAAGAGAACGAAGCGAGGCGAGCACTACTTCCAAAGGCCATGCGGTTAACAAAACGGCTAATTTAACAAGTTGGCTGCGACACATACCGACGGCGAAGTGCTAATAACTCCTAACTGACAAAGTCAAAAATTTACACATACCGGAAAAAAACGTTCAAAAACAGACACGTTGTTTTAGTTGGGAGGTTTATATTTCCACATTTTAATTTAATGCTGTTGAATCTAGAAATACACTAAAGCGATTTCACTAAAACATGCGAATAACGCCTTTAAATTGAAAACGAAAAAAAAGAAAATTTTTCAAAAAAAAATCAGTTAGGAGGTATTGGCACTTCGCCGTCGATACACAACATTCTAAGAAAATGTATAAATATCAGACATCAATCGATCTTTGCTCTTATGTCTTAAAATATCTATACATTTATAAATTGAAGTCGCTTTTCGTGTCTGTCTGTGTGACTACGTTTTTCTTCTAAACTACGCAATGGATTTTGATGCGAATACCGATGCGCTACCATTTTTTTTTGCTCGGGAAATTATCAAATAATTTCTCGCGCTATGGATGGAGCGGGAGGGCGTGTCAGACTTTTACCTACTTAAACCCACCCGTGTTCTTTCAGTTGCCTGTGCCAGGGGCCACGGTATCTATTTCGAACAACCCGCGTCCCTGGCAGATGCCACATCATCATTTAGAGAATTTATTCCGAAAAGTGTACGTGTTTAATAAATTGATATTTAACTTACTTATGGCGACGAGACGAGTTGGAGAAAACAAACGAACGTGTTATATTGGCTGTAAAAAACGTTGATGTCAACGAAATGAATTTTCAGATTCAAAATAAGATAGCTGGCGAATTGATGACATACAAATCGGTTGATTCCGTTATACTAACCAAGATGATGTTGTCAACTCATCATCATCTACCTAGCCTTTTCCCAACTATGTTGGGGTCGGCTTCCAGTCTAACCAGATTCACCTGAATACCAGTATTTTACATCGGGCGACTGCCTATCTGACTTCCACAACCCAGTTACTGGGTAATAAGATACCCCGTTGATGTTATCAACTATTCAACAGAATTCTTAAATTCGCTGAAATTGCATGGATTATCCACTCATAATCTGCAATTAAAAATCGGATCGGTAATCATTATGTTGCTGAACATAAACCAGCCATGTCTTTGTAATAACTTTTCGCACAAAAAAGTACAAAAGCGGACTTAATGCCACCCGATTTGCGGTGAAGGAATTAATGAACAACGTCATCGAAGCGACAATTTTGAAAATGAAATACAAAAGCGATGACGTTTTGATTCCACGCATTCCTATGATTCCGAACGTCATTTCCTTTGACTTTAAATGGTTACAATTGCCAGTGTGGCTTGCATTTGCAATGTTGATAATTAAATCGCAAGGGCAGTCGTTAAGTGTTTGGTGCAGCGCAGACGTCAGACTATCCGTGACGCACTTTTTAGTCTGTGAAAACAGAACCTATGCAATTATATGCAGTAACGCACACGACGCGCAAAAAGTCCGGCGCACAAAAATCCGTGTAATTCGGGCAGACCGCACCGCGCCGCGCTGCGCCGCTCCGCACAAAAAGTGTGTGAAAAAAAATTAACGTTTGCTTCAACGCGCGCTAACGTAGACGGCGCACACTTTAGTCGGCAATCTGCATTTACTAGGGGTGGACGTAACGCACACGATCTATTATCATGGCGCCAGAGGTTGATGTAACGATGTTAATTCAAGAAATACAAAACAGACCAGCACTTTATGATACTTCTAAGGCAGAATATCATGATAGACATTTAAAAAGAAAAATGTGGGATGAAGAAAGATGTGCGTCGTGTGCGTTGAGTCTGTGAAAAATCCACGACCGACTTTTTGCGCGCCATGCAGACTTTTTGTGCGCCGCAGACTCGATCGCACAAAAAGTGTACCGTCTGCGCTGCACCTTAGGGGCATCAGATAATTATTTTTTTATTAATTATACCAGTTCATATTAAATATTTATAGTTAAGACAGGACAACATCTGTCGGGTCAGCTAGTAATAAATAAATCTCGATCTTTTGTCAAGTCGCCATAACCGCGCGAAGCAGGGTGGGTCGCTTGTCTTTAATAACATAAAGACTCATAAACAAGAAAACAATAACTTGTCTCTAAGGTCTAATTAAGACCATGCAACGCCATTGTATGACCATTAACCTATTTATACCACGACAGATGTCTGGCGGAGCTCATTATTTTTCTACTACATTATTCATAGCCTCTGAAAGAGATAATACTGGCTACACAATATTGTATGGCCCGGGTATTATGTGGCCTTAGAGACGAGAGTGGCATTTTCGTAACTACACAGTCAAGAAACACATTTTCTTATTGGCGTTACCATGTACCTAATTAATTTTGGATCCGGTGATTGGCCCTCGTTCCTCCATCTCTGTTTTGACTGATGTTAATTGGGTATCGTAGTATCCGTGTTGATTTTCTTCTGTTTTAAGAAATAATAACAGCTTTGTAAGGCCTAATTATAAAATATTGATCGCTCAGAAACTTTAGCTGTGTGATGTTTATAATATTAATACTAGCTTCTGCCCGTGGGTTTGCCCGCATGGAGGCCAGAAATTATCCTACGCGAACGTACTACAGAACAAAAAGTATATGTGTATATATTGTCCTAATAGAGGTTTTCAGCTCAGCTGTCAAAGCATGAAGACAGATGCGGTGGAGGGATATGGGATAGACAGTTATTTCCGCTTTTATAATATTAAGTAGGTATTGATAGATAATTATACATTCAACCATTTTCCCCCGTTATGATATGTTGGCTCTTGGTGCTGACACTATGCACCTAAATTTTCCGGTCCAACTCGATCGGGGCCTTTTGTCCGAATGACTCAAGACAATCTGACATAATTGGTCAATCAGGGGTTGACTAGAGCTTCGGTTTGAAGTGTCTAATAGAGCAGTAATGGTCGAACCAGTTCCGTGTCTTCAACAGTTTCAATGAGAAAATAGCACCTCAGTAGGTTAAAATTGGGGTTTCCAGATCAGATAAGATCTGGAAACCCGCAATTTTCACCATTCATTCATTCATGAGTGTTGCATTCAGAATCCTCTATTCAAAATGAGTGTTGTATTCAGAATCCTCTATTCAAATGAATGTTGTATTCAGAATCCTCTATTCAAAGTGAAGGTTGCATTCAGAATCCTCTATTCAAATAATTTTTGTATTCAGAATCCTTTTCTGCGGTTTTCGCGGCCTTCCGCGAATTTCGGCGATTTTCGAATTTGAAACGCATTTAAACTACAATTGTAGGAATTGAATGACACATAAAATGACTGTACATAATTTATAGTTACTTAGGCTCCATTGCTAATAGCATTTAGTAGCTTATTCAGCAAACAATCAATCTATCCTGCTCCACTTTAGAATAATTTTATATTTTATCTTTTAAAAATAGATGTTTTGATTTGTCAACATAATCCGTTCCTTTCACAGCGTTCAAATAACAACATTGAGGAAATTGTATGGTATGTTGCATCCAAGGATCATCGTAAATCTCCCAATCTTCTATAACACCTCCACATGAGAAACATGCTGCTTTATCATTTACACCATTTCCACAATAAAAAAATCCCGCGTCAGCCATTTCCATTACCAATCTTCTCCTTGAATCAGCCGTTGCCCAATAGGAACGAAATGAAAATTCACGCATTTTATATGTATTAAACAGGTCATATCGAGGATTGTATTTATTTTGAGACATGTTCTTGATACAGATAATTATAAATGTATAATGACATCGCACAGCTGTTACCATCAACTTATAACGATTAACATTGGACGGGATTGGTAGGGATAGGAAACTGTTACCTATTACCCAATTGTGAAAAATTAAACAAGAAAAATATTTACTCCAAAAATTTATTATCTATACACCATTTATATAAACATATTACATTTTTTAAAGCACAAATTTTATCATGATAAATACAACTATACACACCATGAGAATGTTCAAATTTATTGTACAAGCTTAATAAATTAGGACAACCTTCATCTTCTAAATTATTTATAATATTATTATTCGAAATATTTTTTAACCACAACACTTTTTCTAAACCTTTGGTGTAAACTTTTTTATCTCTTAAAATATCTGCAATCAAATTCTGATGATTTGAGTAAGGCACAAATCCGTCTCTCCAGTATATCTTTCTATTACGTTCAATCCAACTGACTTGCCGTTTTTCTGGTTTCGTCAAATCGTAAAATGGAAATGGTGGCTTAATTAAAAACACTTGAATTTTTTTATTGCATAATACAGCAATTTCTTTAATGATAAATTCATTTGTTTCTGTTTTAAAACCTTGAACATCTACAATGGCAGTCATGATAACCTGCGCACTATGTTACTCAGAGGTTTATATTCCACCAGTCGATCGTTAATAATTAAACAATATCCAGTTGTGTTATCTGGTATTGGCAGTGAACATTCAATCTCCAGCCGCACATCTACAGGGCCTGTTTTCAAACTATCGTTTTGTCTTGAACAGTCTATGATAAAGAGAGGAGCCTTGTCCTTGAAACCGACCAAATCAAGCAACGGGTCTGCAGGATAGTTGTAATACGACTGACGAAATTTCACATACATTTCATATAATATATTGTATTTGTTCTCGGAAAAATTTAAGCTTAGAGGCTCGTAAGGATAATACTGTGAATTCAAAAATAGTGTTACGTTGGTAACTTCACAGTGATCAAACAGAGAACTGTCTTTGGTTTTATTATTTTTTCTGTTGGTTTGCAAGCAAAAAATTACATATCGAGGTTTTTCTAATTGCGATGCAGTCTTAACTGACCAAGAATGTTTTGTAGTTTTAGGGAGCAAAGGATACTCGTATAAATCCCAATTTCGAAACGCTATCTGAATAGGTTTATCTTTTTCCAAGTGTTTTAGTAGTGTCAGTCGTTCGCGGTCTGATACTTTTATATGTGGTACACGCCATTGCAATCTTTGTATATCTATTTGAAAATGCGCAATATCATCAGTCGCTATGATACTGTTTAAGTTAGAGTTACTTCTATTCAGAATAAGTTCATGTTTACAATTTATCATAATTTTATTGTAATCTTCCGCAAATCCTAATATCTTATTAAGAGGTACAATAGCACTAAAATTACCATCACTTTTTACCCCATTTATGTTCCAACCCCACAAGGCAGCAACTTTATTTTCTCCATCATTCATTGAAACGTATGACTTTATTGTGGAGGTTATTCCAGAATTTTTAATACGATCTATTTCAATACCATTTATTTCGTATCTGATATCTTGAAACAAAAACATAACAGGGTTGCTACTGAACGTAATATTTTTGTTAATCGGTTTTCCATCTTTGTCGAAGAACTTTGCTTGGCCCTCGACGTAAATTGAACTGGCTGACGGTAACACGTATATGTCTTGTTGGTGTATGGGGATTCTGATTTCATCGTTTTCTCTAAAGCTATTAGTGTAGGGATTGTATGAGTGGACTTCATAGCTTTCAATAGAACTATCGAAGTGGGGTAATTCAGTAATTTGTAGTATATTCATACTTTAAAACCTAGAGCTTTAAGAAAATCTTTATTTGCTTCACTCAATTTCTTCACTTTTTTCTTACGTCTATGCACCTTAATGGTCGTAGATGGAATAAGACGTTTGATTTTCACTGAAGTGTTTTTATAATATACTATCATTTTGTTTTTCTTAAATGAAGGCGTAATTGAATATGTTTTTCACCAAAGTCAATACAGTTACCAAGTTGATCAACAATCTTAACAGATATAGATGAAATTAGATTTTTGTTTACTGGAAAGTAAACAACGTTTTGCGGTATTTCTATGTACTGGTGACCTGGAGCGGTATTAGATACAAATTCGTGAATAAAATGAGTTGGTAATCCGTTGCAATATGAACCGTGAACAAGATCACATTCGATTCTGATTACTGATAGATTGTTATTATTGATGATCACATTTGGTCTAGAATTTAATACTGAAAAGTATAGCAAACCGCACTCGTATTGATCGGATAAATGTAGAGGTGGTTGAAAATACGAAACCAATTCAGATTTATTTCCAGAGATGGTAACCGTAGTAGACATGCTTTCATACTGAAGTCTTAAAGAAGATCCTGTTCATTTTATTCATTGACTACACCAAAAACTCTTTAAGAACTTCAAACATAGATGTCCACAATTAAAGGGGTGATCACGTTGTATATTTTCATAATTATATTGGACTTTAGGCCCTACGTATTTTATAAATTCCTTGGGAGGTTTCAGATTACCATAACTGTCGAAATACTCAATATAATCATTATATTTTGCATAGGCTACCCAATGAGAACCAGGGTTTTTAGAACTATCTAAATTAATAACTCCACATTCTTTTACAAAAGGGCATTTAGGGAGCTCATCTCTCATAAAGACACCTCTAAAATAAGGAATACTATTTCCATGTTTCAAAATGTCAAAGTTAGTTAAGGCTCGTTTGGGTAACCGATATTTTAGTTTTTTTCTTTCGATACAAAAATTCCAAGCCCATCTCTATGCGGTTTAAGGTGTAATCCTTTCCCAATGCAAAGCGCTTCCATTTTTTCATTGTGCCTCTTCGATTCATCCAACAATTTTTTAGCCATCTTAAATTCGTTAATGGTTTTAGCAATACCAGCTGCACCACCTGCTAAAGCCCCTGCCGCTGATAATCCCGCAAAAATAGGAATTAACGGCAATATTCCACCAGTTTTTGGTATAGGAATAACACGAGGAAGTTTAATAGATGAATCATTAGCTAATTCTCTGGCAGCGGCGATAGCCAATTCTATAGCCATCTTTTTACTTTTTGGTTTTAATTTTTTCATGTGTCTCTTGGTTTTAGAAATAACGTTTTTTAATTTACTTTTTAACCCTTTTCCAGATGTAACTTTTTGACAGCACTTTGTACTACTACTACTACTTTTCAGACCAGAACCAGTTTTAATTTTTGTCGACATAGCCCTGCTTACTAAGCGTGCTGCAAATTTTTCACCTACACTCGCATCCGAAGCAACTACTCGTTCTTTCGCCATATTTAACAAAATTAAATCAGCTTCGTGTCGATCCTTTAAGTTTGATGATTTGTGATAGGCAATGTCGTGATCTTTGCAATATTCGTCTAATTTATTAATTCCGTTATCTCCTTGTATAAGCCTTTTAATTAATTTTGTACCAGGACCACAATAACTGTATCCTGGTAAGTGTAATTCAAAAGGTAAGTGATTTATAATCCAATTGAGAAGACTACTCTCTCCAATACACATTATAAGACTGATGAATCTGGATTGAGCACTTTATTAAATACTTATAATTTGAATTGTCGTTAGTTAATGTTTTAATATTTATGATAATATATTTGATTTATCAATCCAACTATTTTCAGCTGAAGACAAACCTAGCCATTTTACTAAAACCCTGTTACCTTTTCTTCTAAGAACTTTCTCCACTAGATACACATTTGAATGTTTTGTTTTTTGAAGCTCTTGCGCATAAAATGCACCTAAAATAGGCTGACCTCTGATTGTATCTTCTATTAAGTAGGTGATAGGAGTTGTATTTTGTATCATTCGAATTTTAAATATTTCTGTAGACCAGTTAGGAGTGTAACCTTTTTCAAATGTTCCTTTGTACTTACTGATACGCACATAATCACCAATTTTATATTTGCTTTTAATATTATTATTATTTTTTACTAACCTTGAATACCTTTCTAATACATATTTTTTATTATTGTTATCTACATTAGCAGGAACTTCATCAATTGTCCGATGATAAGTGTGATTGTATTTGTGAATAACATCATTGAGAGTGTTATCTATCCAATTGTAGCTGCCTCTTAAACTAAATTCCTTATAGAGTTTGGATTTCAATGTCCTGATAAATCGCTCAACTATTGAAGCCTTTTTTGTTGAGAAGGTTGAATAATGATTAATGTGATTAGTTTTCATAAGCTTCTGAAATTGATTATTGTAAAATTCTGTTCCATTATCCGTTTGCAGATTTTTAGGAACACGCCCTTTATCCAATAATTTCTTAAAAGAGCTACATACATCATCTTTGGTTTTACTTTTTAGAGGAAAAATCCAAGCATATTTCGAGAATGTGTCAATAATAGCAAGAATAAATGTGTAATTTTTATTTTGCTTTGAAATTGATTGCATATCGATTAAGTCTGCTTGCCATAGGTCATCTATATCTTTCATAATAACACATCTTCGTGGAAAGTTCACCCTCGCATTTTTATGAATTTCGTTTACCACGTCGGTTTTGCTCATGTTCACAATTCAGTACATTTGTTTTGAATCCGTATACAATACTGAATGAAAATTTTAACATAGTGAGTATTTATTCTTTAATAATACCAGCTTCTTTCAATTCTTCAACTATCGATAAAATTTCATTATCATGGTTTGTGTTGCCAGCATCTCTAGAAGCAACTAATAATTTCAATCTCTCAACCAATTCGTTAGGGTCATCCCAATATACCAAATCAGTGTTATTTTTGTATTTTTTTAGGGTTGGTAAGCTTCCTCCAGTGTGAAAATTTTCATTTAACGATTCGGAAAATAATGGTTTGATTACTTCACGATATTTTATTCCCTTATCGCCCCTTATTTGCCCATCAGGATTAAAATCTCTCTTATGAGCATTTGTATAATGCAGCATGTCCTTATAGACAAGTCTATCTTTGCTCGATATTAATTTTAAATCAGGTTTTCTTCGAAGTAAAAGTTCTTTCAAGCCAGGAGATAAATTATAGGATTTGTCACCGACTTTAATTAAAATGACACTGTCGTCATTCAAACTATCGATTTTAGAAAATGAGACTACTGAATTATCCATTAGCAATGTTTTGTTTACACTTCTTATTCCAAACGGTATATTTACACCATCATAAATATCATGGATATCACGGCCCTCTAACGAAATTTCTAAATCATCCGGTATTTCTTTTGTAGGAGACTTTTTAAGCACTTGTGCAGAATTCAGTTTTGGATCGTAGCAGTCTTCAAACTTTGTAGATGAACTAGTATTAATGTCATCCAATTCAATGTCGTCAGAATTTAGGGGTGATGTATTTTGTAAAGGCTTTATTTTTTCCTTTGATATATTCGAATCGACTAGTGCTTTAAGGGGATCTGTGACGGTTTTCAGCATTTTATCAAGTGACAAGTTCATAGAGTGTTCACGGTTCTTCATTTGTTTTATTTTATTCTTTATGGAATCTACAGACTTCATTAATTCTATTTTAATATTCTTTTCCATGTTGTATTATAACAAGTGTGCTCAGCCAAAGAAGATATAATACTAAGTTAGATTTATATATTATTGATTTATATAATTACGCAAATTTGCTCAAAATTTAAAAAAACTATCTAAATTCTGTCTATACCTTCCCTTGTTTAATGAGGAGTCTTTGCAAATACTAACAAAGTTATATGGCTCTCTCCAAACTGTATTACAAATATTCTTGAATTGATTCCAGGACATATCAGAACTAACATGCTCTTCATAAATATGTTTCAAGTTTACATCGTCTTGTTTAAATATTATAAGAAAGTTTGCATTATCACGTAGCAACTGTTTCGGAATTTTAGAATATGTTTGACATAAATAAAAGCAATCGATTTGTTTATGTCTACCCATAGAGAAGTAATTACGAATGTTTATTTGATTTTCACATGCCACATCATCGAAAATAAACACAGAATTTGTTAGTGCTTCATGCGGGGCTATGACTTCTTTATTATCATTGAATTCATGAAACTTAACTTGATGGATTCTCTTTATAACTTCTCGTAGGAACCTGTATTTTGGTTGAAAGTTAGTTTTCGAGTACAGATAAAGATTTTGAAATTTTAGACCATTCTCATGTAACAGTAAACTAAGCACTACGTTTGTTTTTCCACAATTTGATGGACCACATATAATACAACGAATCGTATTTGGTAACAAAATGCTATGCCTAATGTGGTTATCAGAGTCACCAAGATTTATATGATTAACATTAAGTGATGTGTGTTGTTTGATCAACTTCATTTTGATTATTAATTCAATCTTACCCATACATAGATATATAAAGCATAAGTATGATAAAAAACAAATGATTGAGATTAGTTTAAAGTTGTCATGTCAAATGTAAAACGAGCGTATTTTTTCGGTATACCTACTTATAGTGCTTATCCATTTCATTTTTATACTCGCTGTAAATAATCAATAAGTTAGTACGGTATTTATATTTGTAGTTAGTCATACTAAATATTAATAAAACGAAGAACACTGTAAGGCCATAATAAGAATAGAAAGTCATGCATCAGTTATAAATGTTTTATTCAGATATAACATAATTATTTAAATACGAAATTCAACACTACCACTCACTAAATTAATAATGTATGCTATACTTATACCAATATTATAAACAAAGATTATAATAACATTATAATTTATTGATATAAACATAATTATTTTTATTTAGAAATTAGTTCTCAAAATAAAGTTTCACAGTGACCCCAAGGTAAAGTTTCAACTAGGTTAGTGAGTATTTGTCTCTTATCATCATTTCTATTTAATACTACTTTATGAATTTCTTGAGAGTACAGTACATGCTTGAGTGATTTAATTACATTCATTTTACATTTAATATTGACATTATTTGTTAAAGCTTTACTGTAGTGAGATAATTTTAATCGATTAGTAACAGCTTTAGATATTCCTTTTGCTTTTGTGATGCGAGTTTTTGAAGTGATTATACTATATAGTTTAGCTCTCAGTCCTACAAATTCGCTTATTATGTCACCCCCGAGTTCATCTTTAAATAGTCCTGGGATTTTAGTATTTACTCTTGGCATGCTGTAACAATTATCAGGCTGGAAATTACTTGTATCAAATTTTGCAATATATTTTTTTATGTCTTCATAAAAATCCTCTGTATTTACAAAATAAAGAAGGCTGTCTGTGTCTGTATAACACAGTCTTGCACGAGTTTTATATTTATTTTTAATAAAGTTGTAGTGAAATTTATACAAATGTTCCTTTGCGAATTCTAGAACTGTAAACCCAATATAGATAGGGCGATCTAATACAATTTTTTCAGGAGTTAATTGAATAGCAACAAAATTTTCAGAAAAGATCGCAATACTTTTCAGATTTGGTTTTGCAATTAATTTTTCGGCACCTTGGTACTTGTTAGTTTTATTATTGCAATCATCCCACATGGTAACTAATTTGACATTAACCTGTTTGCGTCTATTTTCAATAGTTTTCCCAAATATAGCATTATTAAGGAGTTTGAAAAAGTCTTTCTCAAATACGGTTGTTGAAGCTTGACGTAATGTAGTATTCAAGTCAATATATTTTTGTAAATAATTTTCTTGTCTAAAAGTTAAAATACGATGAATTTTTTTCAAAATTAGTCCGTTCAATAAACATGCCTTCAAATGAACATAATGTATTATATAGTTGAATTTGTCATATAAACTAGCAATTAATTTAGGTGTTTTGCCTCCAGGAGGTGTGAACCTCTCGGGGGCAAAAGGTAAATCACTATGCGTATTATGTAAACTCTCAGGATATATTAAATCAACTTCTAAAATATATCCATATTCAGAATCATCTGATATTGATAACACATTTATTGTTTTAATCTCATCGTTTGTCAAAAAACGGAAATCTGAAATAGGCATTTTCTTCGTCATTGCGTAACCATATAAATTGTTACAATCAAGATAAATCAAATAAGTTGATTTTTGAGAAGCATCATGATTTGGTAAATATTTATTATTAGCTCGGGCATGGCGAAGAGAACATTGTGCCAAGCCTCCTCGTATTCCCTTTTCCAAAAATTCATACATTTCTAAACTATGAATTAATTCTAATTTAACACCTGTGTACAGTAGCATTGCATCCCAGCTTAAACTAGGTGCAGTAATGTAATACGTTGGATCAAGTTGATAATGGTCGAGACAAGTCTGTCTAAATTTTTCGAATACGTCAGAAAGAAGTAATACATCGGTCTTTAAATATAAATCTGTATATTCTCCAAGTGATTTAATATTAAATGACTGCCAAATAGATTGTGCGTGTACGTATTCATCATCGCTAATATGTTGACAATTCAAACTGTTATAGAAACAAACTTTCGATGGAAGTTGAGTCTCGTTATATTTTGAATATGCATTCATATAATCATAGGGATAAATTCCTTTTTGTCGTAACAATGTTAACTGATTATAACTAATATCTGGAAATTCTTTTGATAAATTAACAAAGTCGGTTTCATTCAAATTATTTACTAATGTGCTTAAACTTGAATTAAGAAATTGATAAGAATCTATGAACTTAACTTGAATTGGCCTTGATTTTAATGTATTCTTAGGATGGAGTACTTTTGTGAATGACATATACGTTTCTTTGGATTTTGGTATAATTTTAAAAGCACCTTCATACTTCGCTAATTCTTTTATAAATAGGTGAGAGTCATAGCCGGATAGGTTATGAAAAATAACAGGCACGAAAGGGCAAACTCTTAACATTAAATTACAATGAGAGTGTGCTGCGCCTCGGTATTGTGATGTAATGTGATCATGATCTATTACTTTATCGTCAAAGAGCACATAATTACAGATATGACATGTAGTGGCGTTTTTGTAATCCTTTTCTTGGGCCTTAGTTAAAGGTGCCATCGGTATTTTATTTAATAAGATACTGTGAATGTACTCCAAATCTCTTATTAAATATTTTATAAATACTTCTACACAATCAGATCCTCTATAAGTAACATACTTATTCAGATCCGTATTGTGTGAACAACAAATATAGTAACCAAAACATGAGGGTTCGTGAACCTTAAAGGTACGAGTATTTTCAGTTACATTTATGTTGCAGTTTAGTAAAAGACTTTCAAAATCGGCGTATATAACGAAATTAATTTTTTGTTTTCTTTCGAAGTTCTTAAATTGAAGAATACTATTTTTTTCAGGTAATATTGTCAAAATCTTAGGACACTTATTATGGGCACTATATCTCATTTCACTCGTGAAAACTTGTAAGCATGTCTCACATAGGTACATTTTACCTTTATGTTTACTTATTTGACGTTTGATCAATCTCAATAGATTTTTTATTAAGCAATAATGACCTTTACCTTTCTGTTCAAAGTACAATAAATTGACATGCTGGTTTTTTCTTGAACTTGTCACATATAAAGGACCAGTGACCATGTTTTTATTATCTAATCCATATATATTAATACTTATGTGTGGATTTAAATTTTCTAATATTTTAATATCTTTACATGATGGGGGGAATGATAGACCATCTATATTTAAAACTTTTGAAAAATGTGGATATGAACTTGTTCTGCAAACATTCATTTGGGTGGGATATAACGCTGCGACAATACTCCATAAAAAGCAGTTGTTATCGCTGTTTTTAATATTTAAACAACTTCTAGTTTTTTTTATTACTTGCGGCAAATCTATATATGTGCCACCTTTCAAAGGAGAGTATTTGTTAAGGTTAATTTCTAGATGACTTATAAATAAACAAGACCAACCGGATTCACGATGTTGGAACTCTGAGAGCTTTCTGTCAAATGTATTTATTGTTTTCAAATATAATTCATTTATATCTGTATTATTATATACAATTTCATATTTTGTGTTAAATGATTTAAGCTGTTGCTCGTCAGATTTTGGAAGTATGAAATAAGCAAAAAGCTCAAAGTTTAATTTAACACAACTATGTTTTATCAAACAATCGTTAATTAGTCTTATGACCTTATGCCGATTATCCATTAGGAATTCCTGAGGTGCTAGGTATTCCATTGATGGATTCAGTTTGTAACTTATTATTCTCTTTTTAAAAGCCGTGGCTATTATATCGATATTTTCAATTTCAGTTTTTAGTATGCAATTAGATTTATGCAAATTCGTTCTCAAATGATACTGATATTCAATTTTAGGTATTTCAATGTGACATTTTCGACATATTATTATATCATTGTTATTTGTTCTGATTCCGGGTCTAGGTGTAACTGTAAGAAAGAAAAAAAAAACCATGAATATTAAATAAAATTTGATATAATATGAATTCCTATTAATACTTAATTTCTATAACCGATTACATGATTTATTTATATGCATAAGTAAGTACCGGCTAAGGTTGCAATTGCATTATAATAGATTTACACCTTAGATCTATTTATTCTTATTCATTTATCTAAGTATAGCAATAGTGTCTTCTATAATAATGTAATCGCAATCTGCCTATTATTTGTTACATAATATTACTATTCTTGAAATACAAAGATAATATCTTAATCACTAGAAGACAGTAATACAAAAAAGTGTATAAGTGAATAGGCATGTGTTATATTGGGATAAGTGCCTACTTTTGTAATTAAGTACTATTTCAATAATAGTTACTTACAAATGTTGCTGGGCACTTAACATACTCTTTTCGTGTAGCTATAATAAAATTAGACAAATGTTGCCAAGCATCTGTATTGTCAAAGGTTTGATTTTTAAGCGTGACAATTGCTTGGCGCCACCTATTCATTGGTGGAACTTTCTCTATTTCATCGCACCGGTATATTTTCAAATCAATATAGTGCGTTCCCGGCTTGTTTTCATGGGTTTGGCGCGAATGACCGTTTGCAAGGCGTCGTGTTATATATGAAGTTAACGGTGTTTTACCAGTAACTGCAGGGACCGCTTTCTCGTCGTCCTCGCTATCAGTTCCAAACAGATCGTACACCGTGGACTTCCTCGGTGGGATGGGTTTGAAAAACGGCTTCTTTGAAGCTGATGGATGGGACAACACGGCAGGTGTCGCGGAAGTGGACGGTCCTGGCACCGGACTTACTCTCGATGGTGACGACCACGAACCTCGTGCCGGCTCCGTCGTGCGAGTTGATGCTTGCTTCCTTTTACGCCCGTCATGCTTCTTTTTTCGAACCTGAGGTTCCTCGTCGACGTCGGAGGGAAAAAGGGTCTCGGCGTTTTCGTGCGACCTGAAATGGAGTGAAACAAATAAATAAATATTAATACAATCAAATAATGATTCATGCGCATATCATTGGTGAGGTCACTTGTCACCTGCAGTCCGATTCTGTAACCATCTCACCGTGAAAACTTAGGTGAAGTGAGCGTGGAGTAAGCTGTCAATAGTGTCAATTCCTAACAAAAACAAACTCACATCACCTAAGTTTTCACGGCGAGATTTTTATAGAATCAGCCGGCTGTACATTGTCGGTGTTATTAGTTGAGTACTAACATAGGTTAAGACTATTGTTACTAACCCAATGGATCTCTGTTATCTGAATATATAATAATAAATAATATCCCACTTTGACACATCAGGTAGGTACACTACTCTAATTAATTATTATTATTTTATTATTGTCTATCTATCTACACCTAATATTGAAATACATCTTTTTAGAATACTGAAACATAGCCATCACAGAAATAATACTCTATTAAACCACAATACTATATCGCGCTAGATTAGGGGGGGTCGAACCCCTTGGCCCATAGCTGTTGCTGTCACTATATTCGATACATTGCTACTAAACTGCGATAGTAAAAATAAGTTAATATATATTTTATTAAAAAGCTACTTACATTTTCCTTATTGCACTGATTCTTGATAAGTACTTGATGTTGATCTGGAGCACCTGGTAGCTGAAGTGATGCTCCTAATTCACTCTCCAATATTTAAATAGCCGGGATCCACGTGAAGGTTTTCCATATATGTAATGCACGCGTGATCCTAAAATCCTGACTCAGGACTTCTTCACAAGACAAATGCTTTGCAATCATAACCAAATCTACAAATCTCAACCTTAAATTATGATATCTAAAGTGTATATTAATATTTGACTAGGTATAGTAACTACAGTCCAAGTGTTACATACTAGTTAAACACCGCGACTTCGTTTATATAGTATTTATTTTATTACAACATTAACATTATTACTATTAATTTATTCTATACTAATATAACACAGTAAGAGAATTACCCGACTGTGTCAAGCAAAAGACGGTGACATTACCCGTGAACATTAAGTAAAGTTCTTTTGGTGATTTAAAAAGTATTAGTTTGAAGAATAAGATAATAATAGAAGGCAAAACTAGGGGTAACAATAGTATGTCGATATTGCTATTTTGTTTTCATCCATCTCCTTATAAAATTAGGACTTATATTGCAAATTAGACATACTACTTACATGCAACGGTTTTTGCTAGCCGCATCTTCTTAAGAAAAAATGTAAAAAAAAATTACAGTGAACAAACGTACAGTAGTGTTTATTTTATCAATATATATTTATAGTAAGCAATAAAATGTTTGGTGCCGTGATGTCTTGAGGTTTCAATTTCAATCCATCTCCATAAATAAAATTAGAACTTACATTGCAAATTAGACATACGACTTACATGCGATAGTTTTGCTTGGCGAATCTTCTCAATAATAATGTATGAAAAAAGTACAGTGCACAAACGTACAGTAGTGTATATTTTATCAATATATATTTATAGTAAACAATAAAATGTTTGGCGCCGTGATGTCTTGAGGTTTCAATTTACCACACCATTTTTGTCCGGAATATCAACATCTAACAAAAAAAAATGTAAGACTTTGAACTCTATACATTAAAATTAACATATATAAATTGATGAATAATTTTAAAGTCGATCATTCAATTTCTGCTCCTGCTGAGTCCGAGTCCTGACTGAGTAAAACCGGTACCTTTGCGTAATGTCGGTGAGTGTTAATATTTTCTTTAACTTTAACAATATATTATCCAACAATTAAAATATTACATTATTTTTATCTACAAATAAAATGTATTAATTGATTGATTATTGTAAACGGGTCAAACATACATAATAAGTCCTCGACATCAGAGTTTTCTATTCCTGATACAACACGAATTTAATTGCATTCTGTATTTTTATTTTAAGGACTCCGAAAACGACCTCTTCAACTTCGTTCCTATGAATACTGTGGTAGGACAGAAATACGAAAACCAACTGAATCTGGAGGGCCGCAGCAGCAAACAGCTCAAGAGAAGTTCAACAGCTGCATTCACCTCTTTAAAAAAACTTACGCGTGGTGCTAAAGTGATCAGGATCGAAGTTTATGATGTAGAAAATTTTCCTGATACCATAAGTTCACTATGTAATTGTGATGCCGAATTGTGCGTGCAGCATGTAGTTAAAAATATATTCATGGATGATATTTATAAATCGGTTAAAGAAATTGCTGTAAAAGTATCAAATAATATGTCGTAAAATAAATCATAATCCTTATTCAATGATAAAGTATTTTTATTTTAACCTTTCACATAAGCACCCACATTCAATAGTTCTTTTACGTCACGAAGCGACATCATGTGAATTTTAAATCTTTGAGGGTAAGGTTGAAAGTCGAATAATTCACGTCGCTTCGTGAGATTAAAGAACTCTACCTACATTATAAAACACGTATAAAACTTAGTTGATATAGGTATGCACTCTCTAATACAAATAGGTATCAATACTTCATCTACATAACTGAGACAGCGACGCAGTGACGTATATCAGAAATCCGATGTAAGACGACATCGGAGAATGTGTGAGCGCAATCAACTATCAGAATTTTAATGTGCTGAATGGATGAAATGATGAATGAGAAAAAATTGCGGGTTTCCAGATCTTTCTAATGTGCTGATTGAATGAGTGAAAATTGCGGGTTTCCAGGTCTTATCTGGTCTGGAAACCAAGAGTAACCATGGAGTTTCTTGCCGGCTTTTTTCCATAGGAAACGATCAATTGGAACCGTGCACCTAGCTTCTGACGTTTCGTAAGTGTCCATTTAGGTTTATGTGAAATAAAAATATTTTGATTTTGATAGATCAAGACCTCAATTTATTAAAGAAAAATAGATTTTAAAATAAAACTAATACAAGTCTCATTTTCAATAACTTGAATACTTACAACATTCACTTTCAATAAAGGATTCTGAATACAACACTCATTTTGAATAGAGGATTCTGAATACAACATTCATTTGAATAGAGGATTCTGAATGCAACCTTCACTTTGAATAGAGGATTCTGAATACAACATTCATTTGAAAAGAGGATTCTGAATACAACACCCATTTTGAATAGAGGATTCTGAATACAACACTCATAAATGAATGAATGGTGAAAATTGTGGGTTTCCAGATCTTATCTGATCTGGAAACCCCAATTTTAACCTACTCACCTCTTGAGTAATTTTAGTATTTTGTACTACCTGCAACTAAAGCTCATCTGTACCTCGTTGGCTGTGGCATGGAGCGACTGCCTATCTGACCTACATAAGCCAATTACTGGGTAATACGATACCCCTTGGTAAGACTGGTTGTCAGACTTTCGAACTTCTGACTACCCGTAACGACTGTCACAGATCCACGAATGACAGCCGGGATCAACGGCTTAACGTGTTTTCCGAGGCACCGGGGTCTCGATATGTAATGGATTGTCACCTATCCACGAATCACCCGCAGCAAACGTAGCTTAACCTTTGATCGATCCGAGCGGCTGTTATTATTCACCTACCAGCCCCACACACAAAAGAAATAATATTTTAATTCAAAAGTAATTAGTCAAAATACACTATGTACGATATTCTGTTAGTATATGAACGCCATAAAACTGCTTTTCGTGATGACACTGGAAAGCATTTACAAATACTGTTTTCTTTAAAATTGCAACGTCTAGGTGACTTTTCTCATTTGTACTAATTAATAATGGAATGAGAAATGAGAGAGAATGCAGCTAAGAGGGAACGCAATCTCTCTTTAATCTTTTAGAGACAACCATTCCTAATTCCGATCCGCTGTTTAGCCTGTTCGCTTTCGAAGTCTATTTATTTATGAAAAGGTATGGCTTGGGACTAAAAAGACAATTATGCATTATGAGTTAGGATTCAATGTAAACCTAAACAAACGCAATGCGCGCGCGCGTTGCCATAAACGCATTTTTCTTCTTTCTTTTCTTTCATTTTTAAAGAAACCTATACAACTTATGAATTTGTCTTTATGTAGGTAATTCAATTTTTCAATTTAGTTATAATAATATTATTGTGGCATGTATTTTATTCTATATATTTTATTCCTTGGTTACTAACATAATTTTTAAGTGTATTTACTAACATAAATATGGATCTCTGTGTCTGACTTAAATAAATTATTATTATTATATACGTAGCCAGATGGTAATGGCCCCGACTTAGGAGTTGTTAGGTCGTGGGTTCGAACCTAAGCACTTTCCTTTGTGAAATTCATATTATCACCACTGCTCACAAAACGGTGAAGAAAAACATCGTGAGGTATAATCAGTATGTCCTAGAAACAAATATTCCAAGACATCTACCAACCCGCACTGGGCCTGCGTGGTGGATCATTACACACTCACAAATCGGCTGCCCCATTTCAAAACCTAGTAAGGACTTAAAATGAAATTTTACAGGAGAGCGCATAAACGTAATATTGGTCAGCCTATGGAATGTATTTTTTGAATTGGTTAAAGTGACTTACTAGGTTTTAAAATGGTCAGTAGGGAGTGAAAGGTGCACTTACTAGGTATCGATGCTTAAATATCTCCTTTTATGTAAGTTTAAAACGCTGGTGTTTTTGTATTTGGTAGAGACCTTCTAGGTAAGCAAGATTATGCAATAAAACGATTTTTGAAAAAAGTGTGAATTACTAGGTTTTGAAATGTGACAGCCGAGATGTGGCTTATGGTTCTCTGTGAGAAAACACAGAGGAGGCCTGTGTCCCAGCAGTGAGAACATTATACGTCACAAAAATGATCGCATTGAACGCAATATTTGCAAAATTATCTTTAAAATATAGCTTAAACTTAGCATTCCTTTAAAGATAATTTATTCGATATTATTAACAACAAGCAGCGCCCCGCGGTTTCCACCGCATAAGTGTCGATCCTGTGGGAATATCGGGATAAAAACTATCCTATGTCCTTCCCCGGGATGCAATCTATCTCTCTGCCAAATTTTATCGAAATCCGTTCAGTGGTTTAGGCGTGAAAAGGTAACATAAAGACAGACAGACAGAGTTACTTTCGAATTTATAATATTAGTATGGATAGTTTGAGTTCTGACAATTAGTAATTATGTAGGTACTTTCATTCAATGTCTTAATGCCAACACGCTTCAAGCAACCAAACGTTCTTCCTTCAATATGATTATTATTTCAAGGTAATTTAATTATTACGTTATGGAAAAATAACACAGCTTAACCATAAACTCTTTCACCATTCCCATCAATCCAACCTCAACACTCCGACGATCCAATTCGCGTCTAACTCACAAAATTCATCCAGCGAAGTGAAAAACGGGCGTGAAAAACAGACATAAAAATCCCGCTCCTCTTTAAATCACTACACGAGGACTTCCACCCAAATAAATCTGTACAATTTTTAAAATATTGTACTGGAGTTGGTGAACGGTGGTCCATTTAATTACACGGTAGATGCATTTTGGTTCCGAGCCAAAAATAGTTCCGCACATGCTTAGGTTTTGGCTAGAGTCGGATTAATGTGGAGGCACGCGCTTAGCCCCAGTGTGGCATAAGATCAGCTTAAATAAACATTGTCTGGTTTAACTATGGAGGTAATAAAATTATGCTATGAAAGGGAATACTTTCGGTGATAATTTTTGTAAGTTAGTTTGGTTTTCATGTGGTTTTTTTTTTTTTTTTTTTTCAGGATGGGAAATCATCAAATGACTCCTCCCGCTCTGGGTGGAGCGGAAGGGAGTGTCAGACTCTTACTGACTAAAACCCACCCGTGTTCCTTCCTTCGCCCTTTATGTTCCGGGCCAGCGGTAACCCTTTCGGACAATCCCGCTGACCCGGCAGGCTTCGGCCCTGCGGCTGCCTGCGGCCTCGGCCTGCGGCTTCGGTTAGGTGATATTTTCTAACGCTAAAATTTGTTTTTACCCGGCTACAGTAAAGCTAAAAGGAACGGTTTTGATTGTATGTGTAGCAGTAAGATGTTTCAAGCCGTGATATATGTAGTTCCTTACGGATATAGCTATATGAAAGTGGTTCATAACTATCTTACTAGACTAATCTAGTGAAATAATTATAAGGTTATATTTTCTTTGATTTGCACAACGGGTTACTCATTTTCAATACAACTGCAACTATACACAAACATTTATAACGAATACACCAACAAAATTCATTTTTATTTTTCCATAGTTGGATTACAATTTTTTTAAACTTATTTTTTTATTCATCACACATTTTAACATTTATATGCTTGATGCAAGCAGTTCAATTTTTTATGATGATAAAAAACCCAATTCTATATCGCTTAAAATTCCTAAAATAAAGGTAAAAACCTCCAGAATTCACTACCTTCAAAAACTCAAGTCACGTAAAATGGCAACAATATTATAATATAAATCTAATCTCACTCCACAACATCGTATAACCCACTTCGTATAAAAAGGCCGCGGTCCAACACTTCCAAGAAAAATACAGTCAAATGCATGAGAGAAAGTTGGTGCATTTTTACGAAAACAGCCAAAGAGAGCATGAATAGAAAATAAGAAAAGCTTTACACTTACGGCTTTATTCTGAGGTTTTCTTTTGTCGTGTGTGATTTTTGTATCTGAACGAAGAGGTTTCTATCTCAGTTGAAATTGTAGTAGCTACAGATTTTTCTTCTTAGCGTGTCGATGACAAAAATATTTCTAATTTTTTTGGCCAAAAATTCACTATCGCGTAAGGTTAGGTGTGAGGACCTCACCTAACCGTATATGCGATGCTGAATTTTGGCGCTGCTAAGTTTAGGTACCCACGGGTGCAAGTGACAGAACAAACAGATTAAACCGCCATTATGATGTAGATAACCTACGCTTAGCAAAATCGGCCTATAATGTTCCCACTGCTGGGACACAGGCCTCCTCTCTGTGAGAGGGAATGGGCCTTAATTTACCGCGCGGGCCCATACCTACTCTTGAAGCCGCAGATTCCATCAACTCAACATTATTTTCTTTCTTTTGGTTTAATCTACGTAATACATCTAACAACTAGAAGCTTTAGCCACGACCTCCACGACAATCTCTTACACATTAAATAAAACAAAATAATACTGCCGTGACTATAAACTTTAAAATCTCTCCACTTGGTTACCCAAGCCACTAATAAAATCATACTTTTTCTTTTATTCCCACTGCAGAACGTCGCGTAAACGGTTTCAGCGTTAAAACATTTTATCTTTGAAGTCGCTTTAATAGCCGCCATCTTTTAAAAGATTGAGCTCATTTGTAAGCTCAAAGATAATAATAATGTAATCTGTCAACAGTCGTAGTTCTGACTCAAAGCTACGTCACTTTTTATTGCAAGAATTTAGGTGACTTGGGTGAATTTTTAATGAGGTCAGGTGCGAGAATGCCACGTGCTTTGATACTTAAATTTTTTCGAGAACTCGTTCTTCTTTTTCTCTTTATCTTATTTTGTAATAAATGGCGATTTCAACCTGTTCCATCAAGGGATTGGTTTAGAGTTGTTTTTAAGAAAAGTAACTATAACAATTTACAAGATAGATTGTATCGTAGATTGTAAGCAATTACAAATTGCATAGAATCTAAAACAAGGTGCAGTTTTAAATGAAATGTCAAAAAAAAAACTCGGAAAATAAAGTACAAAACACGAATTTTAAGAACCACGACAGGAACCCCTATCCTCAAGTAATAAGAATTTCATAGAAATTTCACATTTCTTACTACCCCGATACTACCTTATTACGAGGGTAGTACGGAAACTTTCCAAAGCCGAACCGTATCGAGGAAATGTTTAATGAACTTCTAACTTAATATAATTCCTTCAGTTGAAGTTTTGTGCTTTAGTTCGCGTACTTACTGTGATTTTTGCTGCCCAGGAAATTGGGCCTGACGAGTTCAAGAAAGATGTTTTTGTTCAAGTTTATAGACTTTGTAAAGACGTGTGTCGTTTAGGGGTGAATGGATAAGGGATTATGTGAGTTCATTTACTAATCGCTTTTAAAATTTTTGTACAAAATAAGTTTCAAAAAGTTCTTAAGGCGACTACATGACCTAAAGCGCGGTCTTAGTCGGACTACATAGAATAGAAAGAGAAATGCGATGACATAACGCAGGTAATTTATTGCAAAATATGAAGCAACTAGCTGCGCCCCGCGGTTCTACCCGCGTAAATGTTGATCCCGTGGCAATATCGGGATTAAAAGTAGTCTATATGTTAATCCAGGGTGTCAGCTATCTCCATACAAAATTTTATCAAAATTGATCCAGCCGTTGGAGCGTGAAGTAGTAACAAACATATAAACACACACACACACTCACACACTCAACTTTCGCCAACAACTTTCGCCTTTATAATATTATTACATAAACTATTGTTTGGACTAAAAAATCAAAACACTAGTTTCAAAAACAGCAGTGTTTTATGTTGCATGTAGAATAATCTGACTAAAAATCATAATGATTGTATGTATATTAGTATGGTTTTATTGTAAAAAGAAAGTTTTTAGAGGTATCTTCATGATTTTTTTCTATCATATCATATTAGTTGTACTATGGTTTCAACACACTATCTACCCAGCACATATCCTGAAGAATATCATATACTAGCTTCTGCCCGCGACTTCGTCCGTGTGAAATTTCTTGTTCCCCCGACCCACCCCGTCGCATCGCCTGCCTGCGCTTTTAATTCGTTTACCTTTTGTCTGTCTTTTTTAGTTTTTGCTCGGCTCCTAAGGGTCCTAGCGTGATGTTAAGTGACCTATAGCCTTCCTCGAGAATTGGGCTATTAAATGCAAAAAGATTTTTTTAAATCCGACTGGTAGTTCTAGAGATTAGCGCGTTCAACCAAACAAACTCTTCAGCTTTATAATATTAGTATAGATTTTTCTAATTTTGTTTACTGTAGTCGATCATATACTTTTATTTTTTTCTAAAACTTGCGTTTTTTTGTGTTAAGTAGTAAGTTCTTGTAAGCCCCTTAACGTCGGTTTAGACCAAACGAACGAATGTATTTGTGTAAATACATTCGTTCTATCCATACTAAAATGTCAAGAATTTGAAGAAAATAATGGTTTTGCTCTTGTTCTATGTTCGTTTGGTCTTAACCCACCTTCAGAAGATGTCAAAACAAAATAAAAGTCATCGTCTCTTTTAATGGTTTTTAAAATCTATACTTGACAAATAATAAAAAAATGGATTTAAGGTGAATGGGTAGTTGAGACCGCGAAATTCAAATTTTCTTACGTTTTTTGCAATTTGCAGGTCAGTGTCAGGTTGTATCTTGATCAAAATATGATTCGCGACAATAGCAGGTACATATTTAGAGAAGTATAATCATTAGAATCAATAATACATCTTTCTAAGTTAGATTTCTACCACTAACACTTTTCCATAAGAGATTGGTGGTTGGTGGTAGAAATCTAACTTAGAAAGATATATTAATGATTCTAATGATTATAATTCCTTAAATATGTACCTGTTATTGTCGCGAATCATATTTTGATCAAGATACAATCTGACACTGACCTAAAAATTGCAAAAAACGTAAGAAAATTTGAATTTCGCGGTCTACTACTACCCATTCACCTTAAAAGACACCGTTGCAAGATCTGTGGAGAGCAATTTCTGAACTGTTATTTTCTATTAAAAAGCTGACCAGAGATGAGCAGAATTGACTTTCATTAACTATAAAAAAACGAAATCAAACTAGACATTACATTTCAGTTTTCTAGATTTTAAATAAGTGCTAAATTCCTAAATAATTTGATTGTACAATCCTTCCTAAATTATGAAAAACAAAAATATTATTGAAATTAGTCCATTCAGCCCAGTGGGATGTGCGTGGAAATTTTGACATCATTTTGAACCCCAGCCACCTCAGTTGCTAACAGTAATGAGAAAATAATTACCTGCAAATTAAAATTTGAATTTCGAGTCATAATTTACGTTCATTGCGTGTCTGTGGGAGAGGAGGCGACGGGAATTGAACCACAGTAAACAATTTGTTAGGCGATGTGGTTTTTCAAAAGGAAATGGCGGCTGAGTAACGTTGGAAAAAAAACTGCTAATTACCCATGTTCATTTCAGTATTTAAGTAAACGTATTCTGATCTCCCACAAGATGGACCGACGACGACCATGTGAAGCTATCAGCTGGATACGAAAAGCACCAAACTGGTCCATGTAGCGACGCTTGGGGGAGAGGTCTATGTCCAGCAGTGGACATCTTTCTGCTGAAATGGTGATTGGTCTGCTGAATAGTGGGTTATGCACTTGTGGAGATCATAATATAGGCAGTCGATCAATGTAAAATACTGGTATTCAGATGCATCCGGTTAGACTGGAAGCCGATTTCGATTTCCTTTTATCAAATAAAATTATAGATTTAGATGTTATATCTTGTAAATATTAGAGATTTTGTAATTATATGATATATTAATTACCCACTGAGCATGAGGTCCTGGGTTCGATTTCCAGGTCGTCCCAAGTTTTTCCATCACAAATTTCACAGTTGCAGCCCGGAGTCTATTGCAATCAAATGTTATGCACGTGTGATGGCAATTGGCTATTACATGGGACTTAAACATAATTGGCGAAATTTGGGTGTACTATAGGGTATGCTACAACTCTGCCTAACCACGCCTTTTTTTTTTTGTTTCCGGGGTGGAAAATCCTCATAGATGTCCGCCGCCCTAGGGCGAGCGGCGGGGTCTTTCAGACTCTTGCTAACTAAAAACCACCCCGGTGTTCCATCTCACACCTACGCCGGGGGTCACGGGAACGTACAATCCTTCTGCAACCCCCGACTGGTGCCGGCCCGCTACTGCGGGCTTCGTCAGGTCAAGGGGGTGTTTGACTCCCCCCGCGACGTCTAAGAGAGGCGCGCGTGGATCACTACGCGCCGCCACCTCGGGTCCTGATGTGTGGGGGGCGACGGACGTCACCAGGACCTTCCGAAGCTGAGACCGACGCAGCTCTATATGGCGCTGCATCAGCTTTTCGCCTCGCGCCACTGGTACAGCGACGCGAGTACTTTCGCCTCCGGGTCCCAGAGCGGGGGCTTAACCACGCCTGTTCTAACCAAAGATAACAGGCATCATCTGCTTGCCTTTTCCCAACTATGTTGGGGTTGGCTTCCAGTATAACCGGATGCAGCTGAATACCAGTATTTTACATGGAACGACTGCCTATCTGACCTCCACCACCCAGTTACTGGATAATACAATACCCCTTGGAAAGACTGGTTGTCAGACTTTCGGACTTCTGACGACCCGTAACGACTGTCAAAGATGTACGAATGTCAGCCGGGACCAATGGCTTAACGTGCCTTCCGAGGCAAGGAGGAGGGTCTTGATATGTGAATATGGTCACCCATCCACGTACCAACTGCGGCAAGCGTAGCTTAACCTGATCGATCGACCCGTGCGGCTGTTATTACTTAGCCAAAAGCCCCACCGAAGATAACAGGCATGGTTATGTTATGCAAACCTGATCCATCGAAACATTATTCACCTTAACAAGACGTTTCAACAAAGACATTATTTTAAAAAGTTATCACCGCAGCATCGGGCTGCGGTGATAACTCAGCAGTTCCTAACTTGTCTATTCCGAAGCTGACGTTGCTCGTTATATTCCCTAAAGAGCCGTCACTTCTATCCAGCTTAGCAGTTTTGTATTCGATAATAATGTATTTCAGTTATTTTTGTCATTATTTTGCATCTTATGTTATCAAGGGAAGCTCTTTGATGGAATTTGAGAGAGATGGTGTACACGTCAACAAGTAATACCGTTACGAATCAGGCAAACAACCCAAGAGCTAGATTGACCCGACACTATACAGAAGACATCCCGGACGTCAGCCTGTACGAGATTAGAATGGCCCTGAAGCTGATCAAAAACAACAAGGCGCCGGGTGTTGACGGAATTACAGCCGAGCTCCTGAAGGCCGGCGGAAAACCCGTTCTTAAGGCCTTTCGGAATCGGTTTGGTTCCGTCATTCTCGAGGGTTAAGACACCACAAGCATGGAGCAGACGTGTGGTGATACTTTTCTTTAAGAAGGGTGACAATGCCCTTCTTAAGAATTATAGGCCCATCTCACTTCTGAGCTATGTCTACAAGCTGTTTTCGAGAGTCATCATGAACCGTCTCGCGCGCAGTTTTGACGACTTCCAGCCTCCCGAACAAGCCGGATTCCGTAAAGGCTTTAGCACCGTAGACCACATACATACGCTGCGACAAGTTATACAGAAGACCGAAAAGAAGCCGAAAAGTATAAGATGCCTCTCTGCTTAGCGTTTGTGGACTACGAGAAAGCTTTTGATTCGATCGAGACATGGGCTGTGCTGCAGTCTCTTCAACGGTGCCAGATCACCAAACACCAAACTTAAGTGGCAGTGGGCAGGGCACATTGCTCGCAGAACAGATGGCCGATGGAATCGAAAGGTTCTGGAGTGGCGACCGCGTGCCGGAAGACGTAACGATGGAAGGCCTTCCACAAGGTGGTCCGACGACCTTGTGAAGGTCGCAGTAACCCGTTGGATGCGAGACGCACAGAACCGGTCAAAGTGGAGGTGCTTGGTGCTTGGTGTGTGCCTATGTCCAGCAGTGGACTTCTTTCGGCTGAAATTATGTCTATACAGTGATCACTGCTCTCAAAACGGTGAAGAAAAACATCGTGAGGAAAGCGGCGTGTCCTAGAGCTAAAAATTCGAAGACATGAGACATCTTTACCGACTGGGTACTGGCACTGGTCCCGCGTGGTAGATTCTAGCCCACTCTCTCCCAAAGAGAAGATGTCTGTGTAATAGCAGTGGGAACATTGTAGGCTGATTAGTCTTTATGGGAAGGGAGGGGTCCGTGTCTAAATAATAACAGCCGCACAGTTAAGCTACGCTTGCCGCGGTTGGTCTGTAGATGGGTGACCATCTTTACATACCGTGACCTCTCTGTGCCTCGGAAAGCACATTAAGCCGTTGGTTCCGGCTGTCATTCGTGGATCTTTGACAGTCGTTACGGGTAGTCAGAAGCCCGAAAGTCTGACAACCAGTCATACCAAGGCGTATCGTATTACCCAGTAACTGGGTTGTGGAGGTCAGATAGGCAGTCGCAGCTACATCCGGTTAGACTGGAAGTTGACACCGATATAGTTGGGAAAAGGCAAGGCAGATGATGATGAGTCTTTATAGGGATAAGATAATCGCTGATTGTTGATTCCTTTAACTTTAACTACAAATGGTTATAGTAACTACTATTATATAAAGCATTCGGCTTCAAATTAAAATAATAACAGTATCACAAGTTTTCTTAATTAGTTGTTTTTAGTGACATAATGATTTTACAAACTCCAACTCAAAGCATAATATTTAAATTAAACCATTTACTGGCACATTTGAATTGTCAAGGAGTCGGTCAGTCAGAAATATGAAGCTAGTTGTCAGTTACTTTCAACAGACAGCAATTACTGCTCTAAATATTCAAATAAAACAAGTAAGGAATAAATATTTCAGGAAGATTCGCTCTCTAATCCAGTCTTGAATCTGCTGAAAATACGAAAAATAAACATTAAGCACAAAAACCGCCAAAATGATATCTTGCAGATATTCTTCGTGAGCTTAATAAAATGCTTTTCTAGTAACTGGCGTTGGTTGCAAACAAAGTGCGGTGAACTTGACTCTTTTACTTATAAAGCTTTTACAGTAACAAGCTATTTGTAACAAATTGTTACAATTAACTTCTGATTTTAATTAATCTACATTTTAAAAGTCTTGGTATTATTATAACAATCCAGCTACGACGATGTCTATATCGCAGGTGGATTGTCAAATCCGCTGTTTCACATAACCGCTATCTGTTTTACAAAGCAGGTCCGCTATGTAAAACAGCTGAATGACGTTTGTATTTCATAATTACTGAATTTTAATACGCAAGATTGCATAGAGTTATATATATGTATATAGATAGATTGCATTAATGCAGCGGGTCAACGATTAGAGGTTATGTAAAACAATGAAATGAAACAACAGATTGTAGATTTTAGTTCTAAATGTTTTCCCTCGTGACTCTGTATTTCATATCAACGTAATGGCGTCCTAAACAGAAATAAATAAAACGAGTAATATGAGTGAATATTTCTATAAAAGGTTATGAAAATTAATCCTAAAAATACTAAACAGCTGTAGTAACTGGGACCAACTTGGAAGTAGCGCCTAATTATCTCGCGCACCTATCCCTCAATTAGTACTGCGACCAATTCGGCATTAGAAGCCACGCCAAACGATTATTGTGACTGCAGATAAGCTATTCTGCATTACGTCTAAACGTGTGTAGCAGTTTTGTTTGACGGCTATCCTATGTTACATAACGGACCTGTTTTGTAACACACCTAGGGGTTATATAAAACAGCGAATTAAGCAATCCATCTGCGACATCTATACCGGATCAAATAAAACTGGCTAGTGTAACTCAATAGACGTAATAGGTATCCATATCTTAACATGATAGGCTACCTAATTTGATCCTGCATTGCAATAGGAAAGTAAACATTACATTTGTACCGATTCAGCTTACTGAAACAAAAATAACCACGCAACGGCTGTGGTGCAAAATGGGAGGAGCATCTAACTCTTGACGGGATTTGAGTTGAGAGCGTTGCGATGTACCAAACAGAAAGCTCGGAAGGTAGGTTTCACAATCCTTTGAATTTTTCCTTTGAAAAATATGCTAGTCCACGGCTAGCAATGCGAAATATCAAACAATCACCACATACCTATTCACCAACAAGAATATTAGAATTTGTTCCGAATGATCTATCTCTTCGTAGAAAAAATATCCTGAAAATAGTTAACACTTTGTACGCCCCACGGTTTCACCCTCATACGTTTCGATCCCGCGAGAATATCGGGATAAAAAGTAATATCGGGATAAAAAATATCGGGTAAAATTTTATCAATTGGTCCAGCCGTTTGAGCGTGAAGAAGTAACAAACATATAAACTCACGTACACACCATCACACACACTCGCAAACTTTCTGCTATATAATATATTATTAGTGTTATTAGAAAAAAGCACTATATTTTAGCTTTTCAAGCGGCCTTTTTATGTCACACTTATTTAACTTTTGGCCTTCCCCTTTTTGCGAGGGCTGAAAACCGACTTCAAAATTAAACAAAAACATGAAACCAGTCTTCACTAGTTCTACAGCGTTAGTTGTTTAAGCAATATTTTACGAAGCAAGGAACAAAAACTTAATGTCATGACCCAAACGAGATATACTATTATAAACAAGGAAATTTCGTCAAGTCACCGAAATATTAGGAGCACATTAAAATTTGCTTACAATGATGTGCAAAGTTGAAACGAGTATTTCAGTATTGACTCTATTACTACAGAATTAAGGTCCAAAGTCACTTTTCAGGAGTGACTTTCGATTAATTATTATTCTAGAGACGGAATGGATACAAATTCAATGTTTTGTTTTTAAATTATTTGGTGGGGTGGATGGAATAATTATTTCCTACTTTATTTGGGGAGACTATAAATTGTACCGTGTAATCTCGATGGAGAATTATATGAAGAAAATTCCCTGCTTGGTGTAGATTTTTTTTTGGAATCGGTCCCTGCTATATGACAGAATAGAATAGAAAACTTTTATTGCAGCCAGGGTCCATAGGGTCCATAGGGTTAGCAACAATTTGGGATTTTTGAGATGCATGAAGAAGCCTCCTCGTGTAGCACAGTTTGTTCCGCCAGTTACTCAACTGAACCGAGCGCTCGGCGCATCCTGGACAGTCACACCCACCACAGTATTCCAAACCTACATATTCCCAGAAGCAAGATAATAATATGAGTGGAGTGTTATATAAAAATGTCACGTACTACCCTCGCTTAAGTAAGAGAGCAGAGTTACACGGACAGCCATATTTTCAAACGGTAATAAATTCTTTGATGTAAAATACCTTTGGTACCAGCTTGAGATAATCTTAATATTTTTTATAAAGTAGTTTATAACTGGTTACTAGTTTTATCTAGACGAAGATTATAAAGAGGCAAACTTTTAGGGTTTATCAGTAAGGGTATTCTTCACTGATTCCGAAAATTACAGCTACAGGAAGCTACAGTACTGTCGAGTATCATTGAAATGTGTTATTTTATAAAAGAAGAAGATAGTAGATAAAGCAAAGAGATCCTTGTCCTGATCGCATTTAACTTTGAGGAATACAGACGTCATATGTACTATGTTAATGTTCTAAAACAGGTGAGGAATCTTGTGGGTGTATGTCAGGAGAATATAATTTACCTTCCTTGAATACATCGCTAACTTAGAACGCCAACTTACCATAACTAACGAGCAAATGTATCCAATAGACTACTCTACAAATGAGACCAAATCAAACTTTAAAATAAATTTTGGAAAAATCTTTTACTTATAATACTCGTATTTTTTAACAATACTTTATTAATTACCGAGGCCTACCTTTCCACATTAATATTCAAGCTCACAGTTTCAATATATTGAGAATAAGTTAATGAAATAATGTACGAACTTTGTTCAGTCAATAGGTACCTACAAATCCCAAACTTTGGGAATTGTTTATCCTTAATATTAAACTAATCAAGAGCAAAATTATTGAGGTCATTTCACTTGGAACAGTTCATTAAATATTAACGCTTAATTGATTGTGTTTGTGTGTTTTGGACAACTAAGTGTAAAGATTTCTCTTCTTTGTGGTTGAATAATGAAACTTTAACAAAACAGCAGTGTTCGCAGCATCTATCCGAGGAATTAAATATCCAAATTCTATTATTGATTAACCACAAAGCGAATGATTGCATAATTGTAACTGGATAATACAATACCCCTCGGTAAGACTGGTTGTCAGACTTTCGGGCTTCTTACGACCCGTGACGACTGCCAAAGAACGAACTGTGTCCAAATAAACTTTTTTCTTTCTTTCCTTCTAAAGAATATATAAACACAGAAACAGAATACAGAGTGGTATAGTCACATGGTATAAAGTCACTTTGCGTGTCTGTGTGACTGCGTTATTCTGCTAAATTTCCTGCGCAACGAATTTTTGATGCGGTTTTCATCATCATTAAGAGAATTTATTTCGGAAGGTTTATATTATATTATTATAATAAATTAATAGTAAACTTACATTATAACAAAAACATCTCGATATTTAGTCAAGTCGTAAAAACTGTGCGAAGCCGGGGGTTCGCTAGTAATAAATAAATAACAACTATGGTTTTGTAACATCAACATAATTTCTCCAATAGATATATTAGAGCAGTGATTTGACTGCCCCGTTGGTCTCGTCTAGACTAGTCTCCACTAAGATTGGTCGCCATGGTCGAAGTTCAGTCTGGACGACTATCGTACGTATTGGTACGGTCATGGGTTCGAACCCTTCGGCGGGCACTTCACTTTGTGTAAGTAATTTATATCATCGTCAATTGTATCAAAACATTGAAGGAAAACATTGAGAGGAATATGGCAGGTCTTAGAACCAAAAAAATCGTATAAACGTCATTGTGACATCCACCAACACGCACTGGGCCCGCGTGGTGGATACGGCCCAGTCCCTCTCACAGAAAGGAGGCCTGTATTCCAGTAGTGGGAACATTATAATATAAGGGTTATGGGGCAGTCAAATCACTGCTCTAATGTATCTATTGCAAAAATTATGTTGATGTTACAAAACCATAGTTATTATTACTAGCTGATTATGCTGATGGCATATTAACATACATTGATTATTTCACAACTTTGTCTCAGCCCATTTGTATTCACTATTCAATTAGTGAATACCAAAGTAAAGTTATTTAGACTGTTTCTCTAAAGACGATAATACAGATTATGCTAAACTACATAATAGAATTCAGTTCTATCAATTATTCTTCGTTTGTTCAATATAGAGCTAAATCCTAAATTAAATACATTTGGTACGAGTAATTGGTACATAAGGCTTTTATTTGCGTAACACTAATAGTCAATTTCTATGCCGCTAATTGTTCTAAATGAAGACGTTAACACTATTAGTCTAGATGTCGATATTAATATATCAACACCTACACAAACCTTATCGTCTCGTCTATGTCATGGAAACACCTCATTGGTCCTGCTAGAGGCATCATTATCAACACTTTCGATACAAACCAAGCGTGTCGCCGTTTATTCACAATCAGCCTATAATTCCAGTTCCACCTTCTGAGACACACGCCTCCTCTCCTCGAGAGGAAGTGGGCTTTATTCTACAGTTTTGAGAGCAGTTTACTCACTATGATGTGAACAAACTGACGGCTTTGATGGCAGACGGTGACAGAAGTTTTGCGCTCAGCACACTTTCGGCACCACGAGATTTATTAGTACTTTTGTCTTTAGACGCTGCTGGAGACAGGATTCCGTGCTCTGTGATGTAGAACAAGCTATTGTGATTAGTTCTCCTTTCCTTGAGCCTGTTACTCACACTATCAGATATTATATCCAGAAAGGAAGAGGAAAAGCTGGCTTGGACCTAGCTTCTTAATCCTGTCGAATCAATAACGACTCCTGTCTACCAATTATTAACAGTAGGTAGTTAGACATTACGGTGGTCTTTTAGTAAACTGAGAGAATGATTTCGGTTGTAAACCCCACTGATTAGGTTAATAATATTTTATTTTATTTTTCTGTAGGTAGTACAGGAAAGATTGATATAGTGACTCTTAGGGAAATCCTATGGACGTAGGCTTTCCCATCATATAAAATATCATCATGATGATATATATTTTTTTTGAGAACGAAATCAAGCTGCTCATTAATATCTGCAAACCGGTATATCTGCCTCCACAACGCGTATATATTTCAAAATTCACAAAAATCCATTAACAAAACTTTGAACGAGAATACAAAAGAATGGAGCCTTGGGAAATTGTTGTAGGACAATGAACTCGATCATATTATTATTTATTATTTCAGTACCTACCTCCCTTTAGTTTTGTATAAAAATATCAAATTCATTTCCCATTTTTTTAACGTTCCGCTATTTGAATAAAGTTTTAAGCTATTCATATAACTCAGAACTTTATTTCTTTAACAGAAAGAAAAATGCGGTTATTGGCTTATTTTAACACACTTTTATTATTTTGAATAACTTCGTTCAATCGAAGACTTTTGATTTCTGTTACTGCAAATCAGTACATTTCCTAAATCTGGAGGAGGATGAATAAATTAATAGAATAGGTACTCTTCATTGTAAGCCATAACAAATTACAATTTTACATTTTGAGAGTTTCTACGTAGGCCTACCTACGTAGAAACTCTCAAAATGTAAATCGCATGATAAAAAAAACTTCATAAGTTTTCTTGATCAGTAAGGTATTATGTAGTGATTACGTGATTTAAACAAAATATGGCCAGTACCAGTTGTTGATTGACCTTTGCCATTCATTACAAGCATAGAAAACCCTCAAATAAAATTCTCCTAAAGATATTAATTTATACTTCGCATTAACATTAACATTGTAGACTTTAGATTTGTAGACCATTTTCTTACTTTATTAGGTACAGTCGCCGTCAGATATATTGTAGCAGACAAGGTGACCAAATACTTCTGAACAATTCAAAATGTCAATAAGTTCCATACACTACAAGTTACCATTAATATCTGAACATTCATTACTTCATTAATATCTGAGCAGATGCTTGTCAATAATTTCTATACACACAACTAACCAAAAATATCTGAACACTTACAACGTTACACAAAATACTAATATTTTATATAGGTACGTATGTTGTCACAAATATAAAAATATTTACAATAATGTTACGAGCTTGGGGTTCGTGACAATAAAAACTGCCGTTTAATAACCAAAAAAATGACACTTTACTCACCAACACTAATTACAAGTCAAACACACTAATTAGTAAACACAATTACACTTACTGATCACTCTTAAGTCGCACTCGAATGTCGCTTTGATGTACTCGCTCGTATCGTTTAATCGAAACTACTGTTTCTCGCGGCTCACGCCGGCCTTATATATTGCCACCGAGCTACTCTATAAACATCTAGTATGTTCGAGTACATAGCGGTCCCGACTGACTCGACGTCGATACTCGATAGTTCTCGGAATCACTAGTACTTAGAAAAAGGTCAAGTAGGGTCAAGGTCCTAATACCAAGGTACTAGTTCCGCTACCCGATACTAGATGGCGCTAGTGGTAACTAATGTCGCCATGTATCAAGCATTATTTGTGGCGCGCAACAATAATTTATAATTTCATTACAAAACCAAGATCTATTTTCTATCAATAATTTGACATTAACATAAAATATCAGTTGTATCCTAAACAAATGATTTTCTATACAATTTGTATTCCCTTTTCATCGTATTTATACCTAGAACAGTCATTTGGTGTTCAAAAAGGGTGTGGAACCTGGAATTTTATCCGGGAGTTTTGAAAGTTGGTTATTTTATGGAGTTCGACGTGTTCTCTTCGAATTTTCACTTTGTCGCTCATTGTTTTATCTTTGCCGCTCGCACCGCCATATTGGAAAAATGGCGCCTAATAACAGTTAAAAACACCTGTTGGTATATAAGATGAATAATAGTTTGCGGCGCTCGTACGCCAAAACTATTGATTTTACAAAAAAAATTAACACATAAATTGAAGGAAATTTTCTCTAGTTTAATTTTTTTACATTAGATAATGTTTTATCGTATAATGAGTCAGAAAGGAGATATTGTCTAAAACTTGTTATTAGGCGCCATTGTTCAAATATGGCGGTGCGAGCGGCAAAGATAAAACAATGAGCGACGATGTGAAAATTTGAAGAGAGCTCGCCGAACTCAATAAAATCACCAGTTTAAAAACTTTCCAGGTAAAACTACCAAATGACTGGACTAACCACAGATAGTCAAGTGGATAGTCGTTTTTGGTTCGTCCTTTATATCACGCAGTAACGAATAAAGGCAAGCTCAATGTTTGTCTGCGTAGATACACTTGACGTTGTAAGTGTTCAGATATTTTTGGTTAGTTGTGTGTATAGAAATTATTGACAAGCATCTGCTCAGATATTAATGAACTAATGAATGTTCAGATATTAATGGTAACTTGTAGTGTATAGAACTTATTGAAATTTTAAATTGTTCAGAAGTATTTGGTCACCTTGTCTGCTACAATATATCTGACGGCGACTGTACCTGGCACTTGTTACGCGTTGGACTACGCTGTTCTCTCATACTTACCTATTAATTCTCTAATTTGAAAACATTATAAAAGCGAAATATTTTTGAAAGAGTAACTGTGGTGTTCCTTGCCGGCTCTTCTCTATAGAAAACGACCAATTGGAACCGTGCACCTAGTTTCTGACGTTTCGTAAGTGTCCATGTAGGTTTATGTGAAGTGAAATATTGTGATTTTTTTATATTTTTAATGGGATTGGAGAAGCTATGTGACACTTGATCTACTTTAAAAACCGTCACCAAGCAAAACGCGAAAAACACCTACCAAAAACCGAGTTTACTTCCTACAATATTACCAGGTACAAATCATTATACTATTACGGACAATCGGATATCCTGAAGAATCGAAAAGGTCCGATAAATTTCAGGTTAAATCGATAGTATGACAGTCAACTTCCTGCTGTCAGTCGATATATCGTGAAACGTGTCAGAGCATTCCGATATGAGCGTTAGAGTGCGAAAATTCGAGTAACGTACGAATATTGGACAGTTGTTGATATATTTATGGATGGCCAGTGGCTAGATAATAACAGCTGCACAAGTCGATCGATCAGGTTAAGCTACGCTTGCCGCAGTTGGTCTGTGGATGGGTGACCATCTTTACATATCAAAACCTCTCCGTGTCTCGGAAAGCACGTTAAGCCGTTGGTCCCGACTGTCATTAGTTGATCTTTGACAGTCGTTACGGGTAGTCAGAAGTTCGAAAGTCTGACAACCAGTAAGACTGGTTGTTGGTAAGACCAAGGGGTATAGTATTACCCAGTAATTGGGTTGTGGAGGTCAGACAGGCAGTCGCTCCATGTAAAATACTGGTATTCAGCTCCATCCGGTTAGACTGGAAGCCGACCCCAACATAGTTGGGAAAAGGCTAGGCAGATGATGAGTTGACATATTTATGATTTATATTTATCATCATTCTCGTGCCCTTATCCCAATTTACTTGTTGTCGGCGCGACATGTTCCTTTCTTCCATACTTCTCTATTAGTAATCTCGGTATCACCTCCCTTTCAACCATAATATTTCATCTTTCATACAGTCCGTCCATCGTTCTGGTCGTCCCCTACTCTTATTCAGGCTCAAAATTTCCCTCACGACATATCCCAATATTTTTCCGCATTCCTTCCTTATCAGTTACCGGTGTCACTTTCAGACTTCCTCTCGTGTATTTATTTCTTATTCTATCCATACGCGTAACACCACACATCTCTCTTAGCATCCTCAAGTCAGCTGCAAACAATGGCCTTTCATTCATCCCTTTTTCTGATCCATACAGGACAGTAGGACCAACCATTATTTAATAAATTTCTCCCTTAAATTTAAGGAGAATGCGGGATTCACGGATTGTTTCTGTGGCCTGCCGCCATTTCATCCATCCAGTGTTAATTCTGTGCTTAGCAGTCCAGACTTTCTGTTTTATTTTTCTTTTTGTTACTTTTTTATATATAATTTGGTTTTTTTTATTTTTGACTATTTTTGTTTTTAGTTTAATTTGTGATCTTCCTGTACGAGTCGCAATAAACACTTTTTCTTTCTTTCTTTAGATTAATTTATAATTAAGATATGATTTATAAGTATATAGTTAGATATAAACATAATGACTAAACATCTTGAAAAAGGACTAATAAAATAAGCAGTGAAGAAGGACAGACAAAGTAAAAGAAAAAAATAAGCAGTCATAATATTATAAAAAATAATATGTATTTTAACAAGGGGTTTGACCCCTCAAAATGATACCTAATAGCACTCAAAAATGACTCATGCTTGTCTGTCTGTCTATCACAGGCGTTTTCTTGATAACTACTAAAAGAAAGGCGAAAAGTGTTAGACCTTTCAATGTTTTAGTCGCTATTAACGATACCCAGGGACCCAGTAACTGGACTGTGGACGTCAAATAGCGACTGCCTATCTGTCCTCTACAACCCGTGTATAATTCTGGTTTTCAACTGCGTCCGGTTAGACTGAAAGCTGACTCCAGTGGTTGGGAAAAGGCTAGGTAGATGACGATAAACGATACTCAGGGAATTTTATGTAATCTTTAAAAAAACACGTGTCAATAGATTTCTTCTTACTATTTTTTGTATTACACCTGAGTATACGTAGAACAAAGGCTAGATTTCAAGTAAAGGCTTTACGTAATCGTACGTGAAACGACGTGTTTGTGTAAGTTATGTTTTTCCAAGATGGCGTCTCACGTTTCAACCACGTTGTATTTTTTGTTTTTCAGTCTACAAGCTCTCTCCATTTCCTCACAAAAAATCTAGCTACTAACATTCATGCGTGACTCGTTTTATCTTTATAAGGGAAAAATAATATTTTTGTTTTTTTTTAACCTCTATTTTCCTACCTGGGCAAAGGTCTCCCCTACAGCTTTCCGCTCCCCTGTGGGTTCTCCGGCCTTATTTTTATAACCTACAGAATTTTTTATTGTATTTTATTTGTGTAGGGTTTTTGGATATATCGAAGGAACTTATTTATTTCCTAACAATTATAAATGCAACTGGAACTAAAATATAAACTAACATTTAAAATAATATTATGTACAAAGTAAAAAAAAGCAGTCTTATTATTATAAAAAATAATACCTAATAGCACTCAAAGATGACTCATTCTTGTCTGTCTGTTACAAGAATATATATGAAAAAAGATATAGGGCATCAAAAAAATTTGTCCGCATCGCTGTGAACAGAAACAGTGCCCAAAAGGCTGGCAGCATAGCCACGTTGTATAGCGATGCTAATTCTTTGGCCAAGAAATAGTATATGTATAAGCCCTCAGGTCACGTGAAGAGTCGACTGGCTGCTTGGCGATATCTCGAAAAACCAAGTGGTTCTCGGACCCCATGGCCCTAGTGTTTCAACCCTAAACGGCTCGAAAATATAACTCCCAATAAGGTTGGAATATTTTCGTCGTTTGAGGTTTTCCGCACCTGCAGCAACTGCCCCAGCACAGCCCACCGTGCTAGGAAGATGGGATGGTACAGACGCCAGCACATCAAGCTACCCGAAACTGACGAATTGACGAAAGTGAAAGTGCTTTAGCGATAAAGTTGAAAATCTATTAAAGAAATTGGACATATTGTAGTAGCTTGATGTGCTGGCGTCTGTACAAGCGTGTCGACATATGTTGCATCCCACACCAAAGGTCTACCTAACTTTCAGGGCATTATGGTACTAGAACTCCAATTTAAAACAAAATAAAGTAATGGTCAAAACAAAAATTGCTCCCATCGATGGTTTATTCCGTCCAACTGACTCATTCAGTCCATCAAATTGAACTTTACAAAACTAAGCCATTAATAATAAAGTCGCACTCCTGGCATAAAATACACACTTATCGGGAATATACACCTTGTTCTCTAAGCCGAAATAAACCTCTTTAGGCGAAGAACATTGTAAGCTATAGGTACCTACTTTGTACTAGTTCAAATAGGTAGAATTACGTGACTCGACTCTCACAAAAGGGTGAACAAAGAATTAGTGAGACTAGAAGCAAGTTTAACATTTACTAGGGATTTATAAAGGATTTGTCGGGTTCGGCTCGGACGATTTATTAATTGTTGAAGCGAAAAGTCAAGAATCAGAAGTGGGATTTTGTTAATCTCTCTCTTAGAATAATTGGTTTTAAGCAAATTTTAGTTTTCTGATCAAAAGAATAATGGTTGCTTTTGGGAATACTGGATTTATAACTCAAAAGTCCGAGAAGAAAATTACAAAAGGATTTGTTTCGTCACTAATCGATTAATATTTTTTGTAAAACAAAGTACCTTAATTAAGGATCTGTCCAAATAATCAAGATTATATTTAAAGCTACGGATGAGTTCATCCTATCGTAACATATATAATAAACCTTTGAATGGGAGTCACCAGTTCTAATATTATTATGCAGTCTAAGCCTATTTTTTTGAAGCATAATGTTATTTTGTTTTCATTTTATTTTTATTGTTAATTCGTCGCGTAAAAGTTGATTGTGTTTAATATTGTATACTAACTTCCGCCCGCGGCTTCGCTCGCGAGGTTTGTCGATAAAAATTATCATATCTCCTTCTCCGGGATATAAACTATCTCTCTGCCAAATTTTATCGAAATCCGTTCAGTGGTTTAGACGTGAAAAGGTAACATACATACAGACAGAAAGACAGAGTTACTTTCGAATTTATAATATTAGTATGGATAAGCATTTTAATATGCAGTATTTCTGTTTTTATATTTTATTCCAATCACTTCCAGAAATTCTACATCCAAACACACACGTCACATTTCGTTGGTACAACAGGAAAATTGTAAAGACACACATTGCCGGACGTGTTGATATACCCATTCCTTTTTTAAAAACCAAAACTTCTGGAAGCTTCCATCGTGGAAATAATGGTGCTGTATTGTTTCGAGTTTTTGAAATATTTTTATTTAGTGCAATGCCGAGGAAATTGTTTATGGTTTTCTGTAGTGAAATGTTAGGTCGTATTTAAAATGATTTATGGAGTTTCAGCTTTGAGGTTTATTTTTATCATTTCTGTATTTTTATTGCATGTATGTTGTGTTTAGCGGCTTGGGGCTAAGTAATAACAGCCGCACGGGTCGATCGATCAGGTTAAGCTACACTTGATGTGATTGGTCCGTGGATGGGTGACCATCTTTACATACCAAGACCCCTCCATGCTTCGAAAAGCACGTTAAGCCGTTGGTCCCGGATGTCATTCGTGGATATTTGACTGTCGTTACGGGTAGTCAGAAGCCCGAAAGTTTGACAACCAGTCTTAGGCTGCCTTTTCACCAGAGATGAGGAGCGTGGATGCGTAGCGAGGGATGTGTGCTAAAACTAACCAATACTAACGCTAACTTAGTTCAAGCTATAAAAATGAAGCGAAGTTACACAGTACAGTTACAGTTTTGTGGTTTCACACACATCCCTCGCTACGCATCCTCGCTCATCTCTGGTGGAAAGGCAGCCTTACCAAGGGACTTCGTGTTACCCAGTAACTGGGTTGTGGAGATCAGATAGGCAGTCGCTCCATCTAAAATACTGGTACTCAGCTACATCCGGTTAGACTGGAAGTCGACTTCAACATAGTTGGGAAAATGCTAGGCAGATGATGATGTATGTTGGGTTTAGTAACGCTATACCTTTGGTTTTCTATGATAGTGGTGGCTCCCACAAGGTGGTCCGATGACCTGGTGAAGGCCGCAGGAACCCGTTGGATGCAAGAATCACAGAACCGGTCAAAGTGGAGGTGCTTGGCGGACGCCTATGTCCAGCAGTGGACGTCTTTCGGCTGAAAGGATGGTGGCTGCCACATAACAGACTGTCATGACAATGATAGCAGCGGGGTTTGACTTAACTTTGCAAAAAAACGTTATAATTATAATGTGTTAAAACATTAACCCGACAAACTTTAAGAGGAGCTCTAGAGCATTGAACTGAACAAATTTCACTGTGGGACCAACTCAGAAATCACGAAAAAAAATCTGCTGTTTAATACAAAAGTTCAATACCTACTTGACCAATTTCTAATCAGCTGATTTTTTTTTCATGATTTCAGAGTTGGTCCCATAGTGAAAGTTATTCAGTTCAACGGTCTAAAGCACCTCTTAAAGTTTGTCGGGTTAATTTTTTAACAATTTGGATACTTAAATCTATCAAGTTACTCTCATAAATAACTTTTTAGTAACGTCATTCGACAGTAAATTGCCGACGCTATGTGGCGGTCGCCGCAGTCTGGGAACTTTATGCCATGCAGGTACCTTAACCTATGTTGCTACAGGAAAACTACTATAAGATACTGTCCTTTCCTTTATGAGGCTTTTTTTTTGTTCTGCATTCAAAAGTTTTGAAAAAAAAATACACAGCAAAAGAATGGTCAGTTTTCACGAAATCTTTTTTTTATGCCAATCTATCCTGTTTCTTACAAGGATCAAAAAACTCTATCGACCAATTGAGGTTTGAGTACCAGAAAAGTCTGAAATCAAAAAAAAAATGTTTGTAAAAATCTAAGATATTATAATATAATATACATCATAGATTTTCCAGGACTTTCTAGAGCAGTCGATTTAGATGTAGCTCCTGTATTTTTTTAAATATCAACGTCGACGCGTCGACCAGGAAAAGGAGTAGATATTAAAATAAACAAATATTGGATGAGCAGGCAGGTAAACGTGTTTACCCAGTATAAAAAAATACCAGACTAATAGAATAATAAAATTAGCAATAACGTTAGGCCAGCCAAATCTTATCAAAGCATAACCTTTAAATCTTTTAGTACCTACCTGGTAATGGCTATCTTGACGAGTAAGAATTTAGATTGAAATTCAAACGACCTGAAGAGTTTGTATCTGTTTTAACTGTTCACGTTTAAAATGTCCAAGTTAACGCTGACAATTTAATTACTATTCCGAAACTCGGACTACTAACCTAAGTTTCTAATAAGCCACGAAATTAATCAAGGAATGTAGGCATAAGACCGCATCATGACTTACGACTACCCGCAGACAGTCAGCGTTGTGAAAAACCACAAAGGAAATGGCGGCACTCGCTGGACAAATCAGTCCAATTTCGCTCTGAACCGAAATATTTCGGAGTCATACGAGAAGGCTTTTAATAGAAGGGTGACTGAACTAGACGTAAGATCAATTCTAAATACTCGTCTGTAGAATAAAAGCTTTGATACATTTTTTTAATAAAAACATCGAACAATAATAACTGACCAATAATAATAATCGAACAATAGAACTTATTTGTTATTTATTTAGTTATGATTTCAGTTCATAACCTCCACTTTGTTAAGCAGTAGTAAAAATCTTTGGTAAAAAGCAAACTTCAATTCCATACCTATTGATCGTCATCTTTTGCCACATTCCAAATTAGCTATAATCGCTCACAGCTCACATCATCTCACATGCGTTTCGATTTAGATATTACGATTAGGACAGCTGAGAGTTGCCAACAATTCAGAACGCTCGTGAACGCGCTAACAGTACTTACTCAATGTCAAAATGATTATATTACAGTATTTCTTTATATAAACACCACATTTCTTCTTCTTTGGTTAGATGGCGACTGTCAACCAGAAACACAATTTCGGAAAAGCCACGTTAGTTTAATTTAAAAATATAATGCAACTCAAAACAAAACACACAATGACACATCCACACATACACACACTGTCATTTTTTAAAAGCGCTCACGGTGATATTATTAAAAGGCATGGTCGGCGTTATCGCAAGACGGCGCATGTCATCTATGACGATTCACAGGACATCGTTATCGCGCTACGGGTACGGGTTTAAACACGCTCAAATCGTTTATTTCCCATCTCGGAACGCAGCGTTAGTAGTCGCTCTCAAGTCATATTTTCATCTTTCACAAAGTCCATTCACAGTTCCTTTGGCCTTCTACTACTCTTTTAGCCATCCAGATTCATACTCAAAACTTTGCTCACAACCTTTTTAAACAACTAAAGACACAAAAACAACTTTAACGTAACCAGCTTCTAGGACACAGGTCTCCTCTCTATAAGAAGGAGCGGGCTGAAATCCACCACGCGGCCCCAGTGCGTGTTGGCGGATGTCACATGTGTTCGAGTTTTTGGTTTTAGGTTATAGCAGTTTCCTCACCATGTTTTCGTTCACCATTTTGCGAGCAGTGGTGATGAAACAACTTACACCAAGTGAATTAACGCCTGTCTGGGCGAACCTACGACCTAAAACTCGTAAAGGCTCCTACAAACAGGCGCGACACGCGATGTAATCACTCGTTGCGCGACTTGAAGTGCCTTTGTGTCGCGCGCGATTTTATCGCGTGTCGCGCCTGTTTGAAGGAGCCTTTAGTCGGCCATTACCATTAATTGGGCTACCACTGCCCTATAACTTTGCAATTTGCATAATAAAGTTCTTTTATCCATTGAAACTCTGTCCCGAAACAATAGTGGACGTGCCTTACGTTTCGAAGTAAGGTACCTAATAGCTAATCAAGTTTTTGGCAGATATTCAAACTGGTTTCACAGTAGTTTGGCTCTCATCTACTTGGGATCACTAGCCCAATTTGTAGTGTTTTTCGACGCCGTAAATGTAATATTTTAGCTTTAAGCCAAACGCGATGCTTTTGGCAACGATTCTGTGTAAGATATCGTGCAGCATTAGTGAATGTAGAGAGTTTTGTAGAAGTGACATAGATTAGGTTTTTTTTAATGTTTTTTATTTATCATTTAAACAAAAGATTACAGGAATTTTCATATTAAATAGCAACCAAAAACCACTATAGGCTCCTAAAAACAGCCGCGACATGCGACATAATCGCACACGACACAAAGGCACCGCTTGTTGCGCGACTTGCGGTGCCTTTATGTCGCGCGCGGTTTTATCGCGTGTCGCGCCTGTTTGAAGGAGCCTTAAGGTTTAAACTTGTGCTATCATGAGTCTATCTCAATATCGAACTATACAATTAAGCATTTTATATTACCAAATTATTTATATTTTACATATTACAAATCAAAAGCAAATCATTTATTTTCTAGATCATAAAATCCAGCTTGTTAGTCATACATAACTTAAACACTAGTGTTAGTACATACATTTGGCATATTTTGATATTTAATTTGAAGGATAAATTCTGAAATAAGAATTACATATTTTGATGAAACAGGAATTAAACACAACAGATAACAGGAATTTAAAAAGCATTTAATGTTTGATTCTATTTTTAGCCTTACTGACTATAAATTAGAATAACTAGAAGTGCAATACAGAACATTGTTTTTTAATACTCTTTTATAGCATTCGAACCATTAGCCGAGCAATGTAGTTGACAGACCTTTTATGCGATCAATTCTGCGACGACCAAACTCTCTGGGATCCTTAACGAACAATGAGTGCCAGACGAGAGACTATTCGCGACGCAACTTTTTTGTCCCTCATTAGTAGTTATCATCAAGTATCCCTACAGTGTCCTTACAGACTACGCCAAAGACTTGATAGCACAAAAAAGTCCATAGTTTGCGTAGACCCTTAACAGTCACACGAGTTCAATTTCGTAACACCAAATGAACCCGGAACATCATTAATTCCGGTATACAAGTTCCAGATTCTTAAGATTTGTGTACCATTCGTATGTTCGTACTAATATACTCCGTCGCGACAGTTCCTAGCAGTTACGACCTCTAGTGTTGAATTAATTAAAACTTAGTTAAAAGGGCTTCACGTTGCCTGAATTGAATTTAAAACTGTAATCAATTTAGTGGAGTCGGTTTAGTAAGTGGACGGGGTTAACAATGCTTCATATTTAAGTTAGAAACTCTTTTCTTTATATTCTAATAATTAAATATTTAAATTCTTCATTATCAACGTTATTTAAAATATATTTCTCTTAAGTCTTAAAATTTGCATAATTTCTCAATTAACGAGGACCACATTTTTATTTCTGAAAAATGAATTCCTCCTTGATAATATCTTTACTCCACGAAAATAATTAAATTAACGATTTTCTATCAAGATTGTTCAATAAACTTCGTATCCTACGAAAAGAAAAGCCATAAAAATACTGCACTTTCAAAACTCTTGAATATTGAAGTCATACAAATTCTTCGACCTGAACAAATATCGGATAGCCACTGCAATATCTCACGAACAAATCAACATATAAATGCAACTAAAATTCTCTCTCTTTCGAAATAGTCACGGAATTTCTCGCCTGTCAACTTTTGATCCGTTCTTATTCGTCACAATGCGTTTTGCATTTTACATACATAGTGGTAATGAAAAAGAGTAGCCGCAGGCTTGCGACAAAATTATTGCGTTTTATTTTAGTAGCGTCACTAATTTGCGATTTTTTCTAGCGAAGTCATCGAATTAGGGTAAGATAAAAAAATATATCAAAAATTAAAACGATCCAATTACTAAGGTTATAACTACTACCGTACGGTCAGCAATAAAATTATATTAACACGGTTACTTTACATAACATACCTAATATCTGAATTCATAAAAGCTATATGGATAATGAATACATCGTGAGGAACCAAGAATTCGAAGACATGTGACATCTACCAACCCATGTGACATCTACATGCATTAGCGGACCCGGACACGACGGGCTCATCATTGAGCATCTAAAGTATGCTGGCGCACATTTGCTGCGCGTGCTGACAATGTTTTACACACTATGCATGAGTCCTCCCGCCTGACCTCTTGCGAACTATTGTTATTCCCACTGTCAAAAACAAGACGGGTGATTTATCCGACAAAGAAAATTACAGGCCAATTTCGTTGGCGACAGTAGCAGCTAAGGTGCTGGACGCTGTGCTTGACTCAGAACTTGAGAAGCATCTCAGCATTTATGATGCGCAATTTGGGTTCCGCCCCAGACTTTCTATTGAAAGCGCCATTCTGAGCCTCAAGCACACCGTGCAGTACTACACGGAGAGGCGCACACTTATGTATGCATGTTTCCTCGACCTTTCGAAGGATTTTGACCTAGTGTCATATGACTTGCTGTGGTCTAAGCTTATAAAAACGGGCGTGCATGCACAGATGCAATGGCTCTTCCACTACTGGTATGCCACCTAGACCAATAATGCCAGATGAGCAGGCAATCTCTCCAACGTGTACGGATTGGAGTGCGGGACGAGGCAAGGTGGTTTGACCTTCCCTAAGCTATTTAACCTGTACATTAACGACCTGCTAGTTGAGCTCAGCAGCATGTTGGAACGAAAATACGCGCTTGGTCGTGGAAGACACCAGCCCATTATACTATAGGTACTATTATAAAGGGTGGCAGGAACATCGAAGCGCAAAATGAAACCATGAATTCAGCACAATCATGACTCTAGACTCCCAAGCGTAGAATTTTTTCGTCGGTTAAAAAAAATTGCTGTTCCATACATTTTAACCGCGTAAGGTAAAAAAAAAGCTATTTCATAGAAAAGTGATTGCACTTTTCTATGAAATAGCTTTTTTTTATCGGTTGCTCGTCGATTTCCTTGCCACCCTGTGTACTCTTCCATACCCGCTCAATAAGTCATATATTACCTCATATTTAATTTCATTTTAAAATACCACATTTTTGCTAAAAAAAAAGAAACACAGGAATAAACCGAACTTTATATTTACAAACTCTTATAAAAAACTTTCCAAATAGGTACAATTTTTCACATTTTTGAATCCACCGAAAATAACATTTCCATAAAATTCAAAAGACCTAAATAAAAACTGGAAGCGCTAGTGTGCGGCGTTCCATATTTTTGTATGAGATTTTACAGCCGCAGGGCCCAACACGATCTTCATTTGTTTGGCGATGATTATGCCCATTCATTGTCCGACAGACCATTGTACGTTGCGTGGTTTTTATCTCATAAATAATACGGAATCCTGATTGGATGGGAGCTATGCATAACAAACCTTGGAAAGTCATCTATAACGAGTGAATATTTGCATAACTGTTTTTCCGTGGATTGCATTTTTTATTTATTTCAACGCTTTTTCTGGTATGTAGGTGAGTGGGACTTTAAAGTCAATTCACTTTATAGCTATACGTCAATGGTTTTTTGCTATCCATACCCTCGTTCATACATTAATAAAAATTTTCAATATTATTATTTTTATATATCTTATTTATTGTGTTGTTATTTTTCATTATTGATGTTATGTATAATATTCAAGTAACATTGTGTGAAATAATTTATGTAGATTTTTATTCCTAATTACTTTGACTTTTGACTTGCAAATTTTATTTTATTATATATTTCGATGACAAGATGATGACACACATATTTATTATAATTTGATTGATTAAGTTTTCATTTGATATGTTAATTGCTTTGAATAATGGACAAACCTACTAATAAAAATAACCTTCCTGTTTATATTTGTACGCCGTTAAGGCAAAATATGACTGTGTTACAATTGTATGTAACATCTTGCATGCCATGTGTGTGTATACTTATGTTTTGGATAAATAAATGATCATTTCTGTACAATTTTTTTTTCTTTTTATTTGTCATATACAACGTGCATCAGAAAGGTATGGTCAGGTTTAAGGGTGTAATACGGAAGCCAATAAAGCGAACAACTTTCTCCATAGGACTAACATCGTAATCGAGAAAAAAATTATCAGCCATCCAATACATTTAAGGTGCCACTAGTCGATACTTTTTCCATACAAATTTCGGGCGAGTATTACTCCACTGTTTGACATTGTGCATCCAAAGTTAAACATGATATCGTTTTGTTTTATCATTAATTTTGTCTGTACGGGAACAGAATAAAAAAAAGCCATTAAAAAGTTATAAGCTAACACAGATTAGTTGTTCTTGCTATTTTTAACGTTTTGTATGTAAATAAGTAATAAAAGAACTAATCTTCAAAACAAAGTCATAACGACAAAGCTCGGTTATCGAAAAGTTCAATAAACTTGATTTGTAATTGATTTATGCAGTGGTTTTTTCATAAAACTCGATTTTCCAAAGCACTTTTCGCATTTTTTTACGCGCTTTTCAGTTTGGAACGGTATTTCTGTGCGTGAGAACTAGACGTTTTGCATGTAGACTAGCGTCTAATTACTCATTACTCATATTATCTCTGTCGGACACGAAGCCAGGTGAGACAAAGTGCTTTTTGGCCATGACCACCAGTGAGTTCAAGCTCGCGACTAGTTTTTAAGTCCAGTACTGAAGTAAGTAGGTATTGAAGTTATATATCGTTCAGTTCATAAGTTTTTCGCGATTACGATGTTAGTCTCATGGAGAAATTCGTTCAGTTTGATGGTCCGCACCCCAAAATCGAACCAGACCTGTGTGATACATGCTGTATATTCATTAATTTCATTTCATTTTTGGCAAAGGGTCTGGTAAAACTGTTGTAATTATATGACCGTGGACATCAATGTGATTCCTTTTTCGTTTGCCATTTACTAGAAAAAAACAGGCTACGTCGGAAGTCACCTTCCACTTTTTTTGTTGAGGATGGGAAATCATCATGTGCCCCCCCCCCCCCCCCCCCGCTCTGGGTGGAGCGGAAGGGAGTGTCAGACTCTTACTGACTAAAACCCACCCGTGTTCCTTCCTTAGCCTTTTATGTTCCGGGCCAGCGGTAACCCTTTCGGACAATTCCGCTGACCCGGCAGGAGCCGTAATCGGCACCACAAATACTATACTAATATAATAAAGTATTTATAAAGTACTTACCTATAATAAAGTAGCCGCGCTAGATTACCATCCAGGGAGGTACCCCTCGTTGACATTGGCATGCACAGTTCTGTTCTTCTCGGTAATGTTTTCGTTGGATAGCTGCCCTCGGCCCCCCAGCCCACCGTGTCGCATCGCATCGCCCGCCCACGCTATTACTTCGTTTTCGCTTAATATTCTTTCTAACTTTTTGCTCGCCTCCTAAAGGTCAAAGCGTGACGTTAAATAGCCAACATTCTTCAAAAATATGGCTATCAATTAATGCAAAAACATTTTTTCAATTCCGATCGGTATTTCCAGAAATTAGCGCGTTCAAACAAACAAACAAACAAACTCTTCAGCTTTACTATATTAGTTATAGATGTTGAATATTGAACAATATTCTAAACAACAAAACAGAATCTTAGTTGAATTAATTAAAAGTTGAAATATTATTCCGCTGAAGAGTTAAGAATATTATGAATCTGTGAAATTTAAGTCCCATTCTAAATCTTTGCACATGGTTTTGCATTAATTAAATATACAGGGTGGAGTGGACAACAACGCGAAAACTGAAAGCATGTATTCAGTACATTATTCTGAAGCTTCCAGCGCCGAAAATTTTCGTCGGTTAATCAAAAAAAAATCTGCTTTTCCATACATTTGACCGCGTAGGGTATTGCACATTTCTATAAAACAACAGATTTTTTTAAACAAAATCCTTTTACAACTATAATTCTGATTATGTAGCTATAGAAAAAAAACATGAATTAGCATCTAGCTTCATTCCTAACCCGTTTCATCACATTATGGTTCACTGAGCCTCTGAAAGCCATCCGCGACTAACTGGAAAACTAAGTAAAAAGAAAAGAGCTAGAGCATCATTTAAAAAGCTGTAATAACTCATGAGCACTCATTCATTATTCTTTCGAGTTTGTGGCTAGAGGTTCTAAAGGGTTTTTAGAGATAAACTAAAGAATAACGAATGATAAACTTGTTGGAAGAGATTTACATTTTTTAATTTAATTAATACTTATCACATAAAAATGAGACATTTCTTTTTTTTTACTTTTTTTACTAACATTATTTTATGTTACACTTTACAATAAAATCATTATGGTTTGCCTCAAGATTATTTTTATTTATACTGGTATTCAGCTGCATCCGGTTAGACTGGAAACTGACCCCAACTTAGTTGGCAAAAGGCAAGGCAGATGATGATGATAATCATACAAAACAACAAGCTTTTGGTTTTCTCACAGAAGATTAAAAGAAAATATTCGAAAAAGGAACGAATCTTAGCTAAGATTTGCTAATCTAGCTAAGAAATACAATGTTTTGGTAAAGGTTAAATCTTATAACCTTATAAGTGTCATTGTATTCTGCTTGCGAGCGAGAAAAGAATGATAGACATTTTTGTATGGAGCCTAGCCTGATGACCAATAGAGTTCTAATGCATGTCAACTAATTGCTTACAACTGGAATTTACTTGGTATGTACAAGTCTTGGTATGTAAAAATGGCCAACCATCCACGGACCAACCGCGGCAAGCGCAGCTTAACCTGATCGATCGACCCACCGTGCGGCTGTTATTACTTAAGACTCCTCAATGTTACGAGTCAATAACTAATATTATTGAGAACTGCAGTGAAAATTAGCGTCATAAACTAATACGTTTACATGGTACTTGCAGGTCTGATATCTCTTTAACCCGGTATTTCACAACCTTCTGCTTATAATGAAAATTGCTGTATGAAAACTTTCATTTTGATGTATATGTGGTTTTTATTGTACATACCGGCCAAAACGCCCATTATTCTTTGTATAAAGCTAACAGCAACAATTATATTCTTATTAGTTTTATACAAACTTAAAGCAAAATAACACTTGTATTGCTAACATTCTGGTGCTGACATCCCAAGCAACCATAAACGGTTCTACTACAATTTTATACTTTTACAGCCACCCAAGCACGTTAAAAACAGAAAAAAAAAGAAACAGTAAAATGCACAAAGCGGTCCTCTCCCACATCTGTTCCTCTTTGCGTGATATACATACATACAAGTACATGTATTTTAGAACGCCAGTAACAAAATAACCTTAAATTACTGCCATTTTGAGTTGCAACTTTGTAACGTGAAAAGAGAGTTTAATTCGAATGAAACTAAAGTTGTTGGTGCTGGCAGGTAATATAGCTACCGGCGTTCTATTCATACTTTTTGGTGATGGTTATATACATGGCATTAGTATGTACTACATTTCAGATACAAAATTGAAACTTGATAGTAAGTTCGACAAGCAACTTTGCCGCGTTATATGACTAACAATCTAGGTTCGAGGTTGAAATTAGCCGGCCAAACATGAAATGAATATTTATAGTAGGCCGCACGTCCGTGTACTTAGTATGTACAGACGCCAGCACATCAAGTTACTACAATCTGTCAAATATCTTTAATAGATTATCAAATTTATCGTTGACGCATAAGGTTCAAAGTTGATTGGGAAAATTTGACAGTTTCGGGTAGATTGGTGTGCTGGCGTCTGTACTAACAAAACCAGTTTAACAGGCCTCGTATTCTATTGAAACTCCGTAATAAATGCTAAGCCAGTTTAAGGTCAAAGAGCAACCTACGTGAGTGAAATCGTAAAACACAACCAAAATCTCACAAAATATATAACTTTTTTTTTATGATCTTACAACATTAGTTTTCTATTATTGAGGGGCTTGTGGCATAATAAGAAAAGTCGCACGTGACGTTCGAAGGTTAGGTTACACTTGCTGAGATTAGTTTGTGGATGGGTGACCATCCATTTCATTTCGAGACCTCTCCGTGACTCGTGACAACATCTTTTCTTTACTTAGTTTATAACGAAGTCGCTCCCGCTGTCTGTAAGCTTAGAACTTTTAAACTTCGAACGGGTTTTAATGTAGTTTTGAGCACTAGATATTATGATTTAAGAGGAAGGTTTATATAGAAAAAGAAAATTATTATTGTCCCGGTAATACAGTAAGCAAGTGGTTAACAATAAGTTAAGACGACATGAGTAGCTTGAAATATTACCTACAGCTGGGTAACAATATAGTATTAACTAGTGAGCCCCAAACTAGACAGTTAGTCTGTATTTTTGGCCTCGGAGTACGAATTCCAGAGTGGAGACTAGAGAGGTGATTTCAGGTATGGTATCGTACGTGTGTATGTGTGATATTTGTGTGGTGTGTGTGTGTATATCTGTGATGTGTGAATGGTGTGTGTGCGTCTGGTGTGTGTATGTGTAAGACTGTAAGCGTGAGTGTTTGTTCCATTGTGCTTCGTTTAATTTGGTGTCAGGTGACACATGTATATGTATAATACATGCATATTATAGTAGAGAAAAACCGAGAAATTCCAAGATTTGTAATAATATGATGTCGTAACAAACATATTTTTGTGCACTTAGATTGCAAACGCTGGCTAAACCTTACGAGATAGATCAAATGAATGTACTACGGAATTGTATATCTTAAAAAGATCGATAAAAAAGTCCGCGCTGGTATATGTTTATCACCTAAGGATAACCCACAGTAACCATTTTTATCTTTTACATAATTACAAAATAATGATGTTGAAAATGATGGTTATTTACCAAGCTATTTAAAAAAAATACGGTATTATTCCTTATCCAATTAAATACATTAGATACGTTGTCAATTTCATGTAGATCAAAATTGCCCTTTACAGCATACCATTAAAATGAATATCTTAGAAGATAGGTAATAGGTAATACGGGCTGGTGTCTGCAACTCCAGGTCAATGCGCGTATTTTACGTAAAGAAAGAAGTAAGAAGAAAGTAATCTTTATCTTAGAAGATAACAGAGATTTAAAAAGCGGCGGCAGAGCGACTGGCGGGGCGGTACGAATTTCTCCGGATCAGCTAGTTATTCATAAAGCCAAGTTAATTTAACAACCTTCCCCAATACCTAGAACAACAAAAATTGTTTGCAATTACTCCGTGCACGTTAACAACATCAATTAAAATTAAAATGACAAAGAACACCAAAAGATATTGTAGGTACGTCGAAACCATCATTAACGTTTCTTTCATTAAGCTATTAAAAAGTTAATTAAAACCGCGTACATTGTACAATGTAGTGGTCGAAACGCGCTGATGAAATTATAAATTAAAACGATTCCGCTTTATGAAGTAATGAGTTTTCCCGTGGCTTTGTCGGCATTTCAGATGGGATGGATTTTATTTATTTTAATCTCGTAAAGCTCTGCATCTATAGGTCTTTATCCTTGAGTACTCAATATATGAATACTTTTAGAAAATCAAAACGATTTGCAAATAAATATGTTAGCACCGTGTAATTTTATTCTAGGTAGGTACATCGTCATCTAGTCGGGGGTATGGCAAATGTAAGAGTATCTCTGGAGCACCCGACTCATGGTACTTGTACGAAAAGTGTGAGTGTTTAGTTAGTGGGAGTTTGACATAACCCTCTGGTCTTTCCAGACGGAGAGTGTCCAGTGTCCATGAGGATTTCCACACGGAATAACAGCTACATTGTCTTCACATACCTAATTATAATTATCTAGTAAATATTTTGCACGCCTGTTTAGTGTTTCGTTTTATCATTAACACGTTATGTCATTTTATTGTAACTATCAAATTGTAAGCTCACATCGCATAAGTTTTATAACTTTTCTATATAATATGCAATATTAATGTAATGTAATGTGTAATTAACCGTTTATTTTCCCAAATAAACAAAATAAAAGGTTTTTCTTCATAGCTTGTCGGTGGAAAATAATGTTCTGGAAGCAAAATTTATGGATATCTCTTATACTTTCCAACTAAAACACAGGTTTTAACCTTCGTGGACGGAATAAATTATTAAGTTTTTGAATACATGATTTTCGACTTTGTTAACAATTTATGTAGGTAAATATTATTCAAAACTACCGGTGATTATCAGGACAGTCTGATACAGTTGCTACATATGCATACCCTAAAGGCAAGTTTAACTACCGAACAACTGATAAATTCCTCAGATATGCAAACCCCTAGATAAAATCATAAAATTAACTCATATTATTGCAGTTAAAATAACTTTGATTAGTCCGATTTATTACCTAGATATTAGCTTTGATGAAGAAGAGTTTATGTGATCATTAATTACTACATACGTTTAGATTTTACCCAATGAATAGGTTGACAAAACTGTTGATCCATAGTTAAGCAGAATAAAAAGAGGGCGTACGAATGAGTAGGAGTGAGAGTATATCCGATTCAGCGTCACCGACCCGAGCGTGACGTTACAGTTTCATGTACCGTTCAGAAAGAGGTCAAAGTGCTCCTAAAGGAGTTTTCACTTCAGATGAATTATACGGGTGATAGGATACCCAACATTGGATATACAATGAAGCTAAACTCAAAAGGTAGGTACTAGTACCATCTATGGACACAGTAACAATCCAAAGAGCTTAATGTTTACCTTTCATTCAAAGCTTAATTTATATTAGATAGTATAACATCAAAGGAATGGCAAAAGGCTGGCTCCCTATTAAATCACATCCCACTAAAATTATAAAGGCGAAAGTTTGTGAGTGTGTATGTGTGTGTATTTATATGTTTGTTACTTCTACACGCTAAAACGGCTGGACCAATTTTGATAAAATTTTGTATGCAGGTAGCTGACACCCTGGATTAATATAGTATAGGCTACTTTTTATCCGATATTCCCACTGGATCAAGATTTATCTGGGGAAACCACGGGGCGCCGCTAGTAGCACTACTATAGGAGCACCCCTGCCGAATACAGGGAAAACAGTCGAGATGATATGTTATATAGAAGTCATTCCAGTCTTTGACACAAAGAACAATCTGAAATTGTCATTACAGTGCAATATGGCATAACTACAGATACATGATTGATCTTCTTACGTTACAAAGGGGGTTATACGATTGTTAAGGTAAATTAATATTATTGATTTCCAAAGCAATATCTGGTGGCTGAACAAACGGTTGACAACATTGAGACGATAGGGATTTGTAACACCGAATAGTATTAACACTCGGTTTCAGATTTGAAATTTTGAAGTTGGGAAATCGTCAAACTCTACTTTAGCATTTACTTAAAGTGAAGACCCGCAGAATTGATATTAAACAAAAAAAATAAAAACTGGCCAAGTGCAAATCGGACTCGCATACGAAGGGTTCCGTACCACAAGGCAAAAAACGCCGAAAAACACGTTTGTTGTATGGGAGCCCCCCTTAAATATTTATTTTATTCTGGTTTTAGTATTTGTTGTTATAGCGGCAACAGAAATACATCATCTATGAATTTCAACTGTCTAGCTATCTCGGTTCATGAGCTACAGCCTGGTGACAGACAGACAGATAGACGGACAGTGGAGTCTTAGTAATAGGGTCCCGTTCCTAAAAACGTATGAAATGTTCAATTTCGCTGGTTATATGGAAAAAGTCTCCATCATCATCATTTCAGCCGAAAGACGTCCACTGCTGGACATAGGCCTCCCCCAAACACCTCCACTTCGACCGGTTCTATGCTTCTCGCATCCAACGGGTTCCTGCAGCCTTCACAAGATCGTCGGACCACCTTGTAGGAGGCCTTCCAACGCTACGTCTTCCGGTACGCGGTCGCCACTCCAGAACCTTTCGGCCCCACCGGCCATCTGTTCTGCGAGCAATGTGCCCTGCCCACTGCCACTTAAGTTTGGCAATTCATCGGGTTATGTCGGTTACCTTGGTTCTCCTGCGGATCTCCTCATTCCTGATTGGATCACGCAGGGAAAATCCAAGCATAGTCCTCTCCATTGCCCTTTGGGTGACTTTTAGCCTTCTTAGAAGGCCCATTGTGAGCGACCACGTTTCAGTGCCATAAGTCATCACTGGCAACATGCACTGGTCAAAGACTTTCGTCTTGATACACTGCGGTATGTGGGACGAGAAGATATTGCGTAGCTTCCCGAACGCTGCCCAGCCGAGTCGGATTCGACGATTGACCTCTTTCTCGAAGTTAGACGTACCTAACTGAACAGTTTGTTAGTGTCACTCCCCATAAGTATGCTAAAAAATAGGTAGACTTTGATTAGTTCTCAACTTGAAATACGGAGTATCACGATCGAAACAAAATAAAGAAACCAGGTATCCGGTGGGTAAGCTATGATTAGCTAGTTTCCTGATGAAACAAGGTAACACATCCAAACATCGATTGCAAAATGTGAACCAGAGATATAGATATACCTAGATAATGCAAGAGCAACTACTTCGCGTGACAAAATTTGCACCAGCTTTTTTTTGCGGATGGGAAATCATCAAATGAGAACTCCCGCTCTGGGTGGAGCGAAGGGAGTGTCAGACTCTTACTGACTAAAACCCACCCGTGTTCCTTCCTTAGCCCTTTATGTTCCGGGGCAGTGGTAACCCTTTCGGACAATCTCGCTGACCCGGCAGGCTTCGGCCCTAACGGGCCCCTTCATTTGATGCTGACATCTCTTTGAGACGCGTGTGGAACACGTATGCGCCGTCCGGTATGGGCCTGGTCTTGATCGAACGGTGAGCTACCCACCACTCTGTCCGCAGGCCCGCGCCTACGGTGGCCGGAAGTCGTCGCGTGGCTCCCGACGCCCGGAGCGTCTCCCGCGGCAGCTGGGACGAAAGGCTCTCTCCCCCAGCCATCCCGCCACCTCCTTCGCTAGCATGACTGCTTCGCAGAAGGAGGTGACTGCCTCCCACTCGGTGATCTAGGTGTGGTCTAGGTGATCGACCTGTGCGGCTGTTATTATTTAGTCACGGACCCCTCCAACGTATTATTGTATGTATGTACAGACGCCAGCACATCAAGCTACTACAATCTATCAAATTTCTTTAATAGATTTTTAACTTTATCGCTAACACATAAGGTTCAAGGTTGATTGGGAAAATTTTACAGTTTCGGGTAGCTTGATGTGCTGGCGTCTGTACCTACATTCAACAAAATTAATCAACAGACCTAATCGATCGACAAAAATGACGGAGTTCATTGACACCGATTCCCTTGTTCACAAACTAAACTAAATTTAAATTCAGTGCATATTTTTCTTTAAACTTCATTATGAAAAGGACAGAAGATAAATCTTAGTTTAGTCCTGTCAAATTAGTCAGCGCCTGACGTAAATTGACGTATTTTAGTAGCCAATATTTTAATCACGTCTAAACTTGTATAAAGAGTATCTTAATTTGATAGGACTAAACTAATATCTATCTTCTGTCTTTTTCTTAATGAAATAGAAAGAAAAAGATACAATGAACTTAAATTTAGTTGAGTTTGTGAACAAGGGAATGGTGCCGACCATTGTCTTGTAAGAATAAAAAATATTTCACGCAGGTAATTCTGTATTCCCATTTCGAAATGAATCTTTTACAAAAACAATTCCAACAAAATAAAATATTAAACATTTTCATCATCGAAACAAAAGAGTTAGTTCGCCATTGTGCCAGTCGTTTATGAAATAAACTTCACTTTATTTACAGTTTCCACTTTTTTCTGAATAAAATATAACTGATGCAAAATGGGTTGCACTGAATTGGACACAACGTCATAACAGTCTGGAAAATGAAATTCTGAAAGGAGTCAAATTCTTGTTTTTCCTACACAGATAGAAAAACAAGAATTTGATACGATCGACAATAATTAAACATTGTTACATCGATCAGACTAGTATTTATTTAAATTTATGGAGTCTTGATTTCTTTTCGTGTCACCTGGGCATACTCAGTCATACTCGTCAACATCATGCTGAATGACCAATATGTTTACCACGTAATGAGCTAATGAGGCTTTTGGCTTCATACATATTTTTCTCGTACATTTTGTTAATTATGAACAAGCAAAATGGTGACCTTTTTGCACCATTTCACTTGTTTATAATGTTCCTTAATTTATTGTTTCTATTTCCTTTGCGTGTCCAAAATAACAGTATTTTTCTGTCTATTCTTAATTATTTGGGGCCAATACAAGAGAAGGAGAACCAATGAGCCATTTTTTTATACATAAATAGATAATGGTGTCGTGTAGAAATTCGCCAGTCAGGAGGATTGTAGACTTGTAAAATTACAAATACCTAACAGATGTTACAAACGTATTCATTTTCAAGTAAAGTTTTGTCCACTTGAAAAGTTTTTACCTTCGACCTTTTCCTTTTCAGTCCTTTCAAAGTTACCTCTTTGATAAATTATGTTAATTTCGAGTTCCTTCTTACAGAATGTGTGTCTATGTGTAACACAGAAACGGACAAACTTATTTATATCACTTTTATGTTGATATTAATAAAATATTCGTTGTCCAAATTATTGAGGTGAGATAGGCTGTTGCTTCATGTAAAATACTGATATTTAGCTAAATTCGGTTAGACTGGAAGCTGTCCCCGACCTAGTTGTGAAAAGGCTAAATACGACCTAGTTGAGAAGATGCTGATGATGATTCGTTCTGCAAACATCTTTTCATATAAAAATGCACTCTTGAATTTAATCTCAGGTTAGTCAGTATCAAAATCTAATATACCAACTTTCTTTAAAAGAACCTTACTAATTTGCAAGCATATTTACAAAAATACCAGTACCTATAAATTGCCATTTCATAAAAAAAAAAATCCTATAACCAGACGACGGCACAGCGAGTCGCAGTGAACTGCATATGACGCCACGAGCTCAGGAAATGAAATTCTAAATCGTGCTATAATATCATTCCGGAGAAATAATAAAGGATTTATAGTGAATATGTGTATGAGCATTTTGTTCAAGCATTTTTATTTTCTGGTTGACTGATTGGGTAGTTAAAGCAACTTGTTGAAGTTTTATTACCCATTTGTGAAGGAATTTTGATGTTGATTTTGGATTTTTGATTTTAATGTTTTAAGTACGGGATTAAAAAGCATAATTTATAGGTTGGCAATGAAAAAGTAACAAACAAATAAATATTATTAAAGTTTAATAAAAGAGACGGTTTTTGGGCCGTACTAACTTGCGGAGGAGCGGGTCATAAACAAAAAATGTAATTCTGAAATTACTCCTATTTATTTTATCAGGTTTACGTTACGTTTACGTTTTTGTTATGAAAAAAACTTTCGGAGTAGACATCATAAAAAAGCACTACTTTTGTTTAATTATTTCCGACTATCACGTTGTACAGACGCCAGCACATCAAGCTACTACAATCTATCAAATTTCTTTAATAGATTTTTAACTTTATCGCTAACACATAAGGTTCAAGGTTGATTGGGAAAATTTGACAGTTTCTGGTAGCTCGATGTGCTGGCGTCTATTACCTATTCGGTGTTTATTAAAGTAATAATTATACGTTGTCTTACAAAATACTTACGACACGCTGCATCATAAAAACAAAAAAAAACTTTTTGAAATACATGTGATACTTATAGTTTTTATATTTAAAATACCCTAAGCCACGTATTCACGAGTTCACGACTCGAACATTAGAATTTGAAATGCCTAGTGTGAGCATTTTGCTTGCGTCCGCCTGTCAGTGTAACAATATTAGGCGCGCCTTCTCATGGCTTAAGTCTCGAATCATCCATTTAATAGTTTGGTGTTATTTGTCAAAGAAACCAGCAAAGATATCCTATATTAGGAAAGGTACTTTAAATCATCTGAATATTTTCTTTTATTACCGAAAATAAGTTTAGAATTAATAAGTATTTTTTTTTTACTTCGAACAATATTATAAAATAAATCATAATTTAGACTGCACACACCCTTTTTATAACTTACGCCCACCGCCCTAAGTTACGGATACGGATAACACTTAACAGAAGCCTTTAGATTACTTGCGAATTGTTATTATTAGAAGCAAAACTTAAGAGGAGAATTCCGACGAAACTCCAATGTTATGCAAATACTTTGTTCGATCGAGATAAAAAAATATATTAGAGTTGGGTTACATGAAAAAATCTCAACGAAAACTTCTAGGGTTTTTTTCTGACGTTGGCTGTTGCGTTTAATCAAAGTGGGTTTTCATTGCTGTGTGTCTTGCTTGAACTATTAATAGCTTGAACTGAGCAGGTGTCTTTGTTTTCGTTACAAACAAGCAGAGGGGAAGTTTTATCCTACAAACTGTATGTTTGTAATTCAATTACGCAAAAACGTCTGTACGGATTTGGCTGCTAACCTGGGAACACAAAAACAACAAACACAAATAGTTAACCTGGATTAACGCGTGGAATACTTTTTACCCCATACTACGTTCCCACAGGATAATTTTTGACTTGCACGTGGGCAAAACCGCGGTCAAAAGCTAGTAGCAAATAATGTTGAAAAGCACTTACTTAACTATATAGGTACACATTAATTCACTGAAAAAAATAATTTCTTACTACACTACATTAAAGCGATTTCATTAAGACTTACTGACTTTATACAGCAAGAAGAAATGTTTGTAAAACAGTAAAGACAAAACAGTAACTTTTAATGATTGATCATGCTATTTACTGAAAAAAACAACAAAAAATAAGGAACACCATTATTACTGTAATTTAAGTAAATTTCAATGGTTTCACCAAATTAATAAAACAGTAATTTTGTGATCTTTTAGCTACTAAAAACGTTAAAGTTTACTATCATGAAGGTAACATTTTACCTCAAGCTTAAATTGTTTTCGGATCAGTAAAAAATACTGTTTTGAACGTTAGGCTCATATGGAACTGTTTAAAGGCTCCTACAAACAGGCGCGACACAAAGGCACTGCTCGTAGCGCGACTTGCGGTGCCTTTGTGTCGCGCACGATTTTATCGCGTGTCGCGCCTGTTTGAAGGAGCCTTAAAGCACTTCAGATCAATGTATTTACATTTTTTTTTTACTCCTTATTTCTTTCAGTGTTGCTACTACAAGCTTCTGATCGCCTATACAGGGTTATTGTTAAAACACTAACAACCTTGCAGGACTGGATTACTAACATCATAAACAAAAACTTTTGTTCTGTGACTTTTTACAAAACATAATACATTTACCAAAAACAAACCTTTAAGATTTCGTTGTTCTATCTAACCTCCGCTCCCCTCCGCTGCATTTTGTACCAGACCAGGCAGTTCGTTTACCTAACTAGCGCTTTATTTTGCTTCGCGTAGAGTTCGTAACAGAAAACCGAATATTTCAATACTGTTGCGCGCCGCAAATAATGTTTGATACATGGCGACATTAGTTACCACTAGCGCCATCTAGTATCGGGTAGCAGAACTAGTACCTCGGTACTAGGACCTTGACCCTACTTGACCTTTTTGTAAGTACTAGTAATTCCGAGAACTATCGACGTCGAGTCAGTCGGGACCGGTATGTACTCGAACGTTCTAGATGTTTATGTACTAGCTCTGCGGCACTATATAAGGCCGGGTGGGCCGCGAGACACATATAGTTTTGAATAAGCGATACGAGCGATAACATCGAAAGCGATATTCGAGTGCGACTAGAAGTGATCAGTAAGTGACATTGTGCTTCTTAATTAGTGTGTTTGAGCTGTAATTAGTGTTGGTGAGTAAAGTGTCATATTTTTGGTTATTAAATCGGCAGTTTTTATTGTCACGAACCCCAAGCTCGTAACAATTGGTGTCAGAAGCGGGATTTAAAAACCATGCCGATTTTACCCAAAGACGACATGGAGGGTATCCGTACCCGGAGTCAACGCCAGCAAGAGACGGACCAGAGGCGATTTGGTGGAGCAATGCCACAGGGGTCGGAAGGCCAGCTACCGACCACGGAGGCCGGCCCGTTTACAGCTGCTCCAGCATCATCAGCACCAGATTTTGCTGCTCTGATGATGATGCTGCAGGAGCAGGCTCGCCGACAGGAGGAACAGGCTCGCCGACAGGAGGAACAGGCTCGTCGGTTGGAGGAACAGCTCCAGCGGGACAAGGAGGAACAGGCCCGTCGGTTGGAAGAACAGCTGCTGCGTGACAGGGAGGAACAGGCTCGTCGACAGGAGGAACAGGCTCGTCGACAGGAGGAACAGGCTCGTCGACAGGAGGAACAGGCTCGTCGGTTGGAGGAACAGCTCCAGCGGGATAAGGAGGAGCAGGTGCGCCGCCAGGAAGAGCAGATGTTCCTCATGAAGGACCTTCATGCAACCTTGGGGAAAGACATGAAGGAGGTGAAGGAGAAGGTTGCCCAGCATGACAACCGCCTGTCAGAAGCTGAAACTCAGATCAGTAAGTTTAATGACGTCATTGCTAATGTGAAGCAAGAGTTGGGTAACCTCAAACTGGGGGATGGAATCGCAGCTCCCGTAGCTACAACACCTTCGCTACGTGGATTCAAAGTGCCACCGTTCGACGGAACTTCTTCCTGGTCGGCCTACAAAATCCAGTTTGAGGCTGTCATGAAGGCGAACGGGTGGAATAAAAGTCAGGCCATGACTGCCCTCACCCTGGGCTTGCGCGACCAGGCCTTAACTGTTCTGGAAGCTCTCGGTAAGGAAGTGACTTACGAGCAGCTCCTTGAGGCATTGGAGGCTCGGTATGGCGACGCTCACCTAGAACACGTGTTCCGTGCGCAGCTCAAGGATCGCGTGCAACGCAGCAATGAAAACCTGCAGCAGTGGGCCCTGGAAGTGGAGAAGCTGGTTCGCAAAGCTTACCACTCCGTACCTGCACTTATTGATGGGAACCTGGTGCAGGCATTCATCGACGGCATCCGCGACCTTGAAGTTAGAGTTGCTGTGAGGCTCGGTCACCACGGGACGCTGAAGGACGCCTTGGCCCATGCACTGGAGGTGGAAGCTGTGCGGCAAGATCATCGTTCCCATCGCGTCAGGGAGGTTGCAGCGGCTACAGTTCGCGAGCGCAGTAAAGGATACAGCCCTAGGTGCTACGGCTGTGGGGAAAGGGGCCACCTTCGATCCAGTTGCCCTAAGCGAACTGCAGAAAGAGAAGACAGCAGATCTCCAGAGGGCAGTGCGGCTAACAGCACCGCCCAACACCAGCAGCAGGGAAACGAGTAATAGCCAGGACTGCGGGGCGGGTGCTGGCTGATGTTCAAGGAGCCCCAAGGATTTCGATCACACAAACCCATGATGGGAATAGCCTAATCATCAAGGGCGAGGTCAACGGAACGCCGTGTAAGCTGACCATAGATACTGGAGCCTCTCGTACGGTCGTCAGTTCCCAACTTATAAGTCGGTTCCTTGGGGACTCCACACACAACCGAGAACACATTAATTTGGTTACAGCCACCGGTCAGCGCATACCCGTCCATGGAGAGAAGAAGATAGAGTTGAAGCTAGGCAACAGAATCTACCTGCATAATGTCATCGTGGCTGATATAATGGACGATTGCATCCTGGGCCTTGACTTTATGAGGAAGAATTGTTGCGAGATTGACGTCAAGCAAGGAGTTTTGAAATGTGGACAAGAGGAACTTTTCGTGGAAGGGGCGTTACCAGGAAATGTGTACAGCCTTAAGAAGATTGTTCTTCCGCCGAGATCGGAAACGATTGTGCCGGTTAGTCTTCCTCGGAATCCTGGGCGAACTCCTCGTTGTGTACTCGTGGAAAGGGTAGACAATGACCTTCCATGGAAAGTGGCACGAACTTTGGTCAAAACCACCGACATTTCAGGGGTACGAGTGCTGAACCTTTGTGATCAGGACCAGATTATAGAAAAAGGCACACTACTCGGTACTTGCGAGGAAGTGGATTGGTTGCGTCGATGCCAATATCTATCGACTGGGACCCTCAGCAAGGATGCACAAACGAGAGTGACCACCCTTTTAGGAGACTGCCGCAGCGCTCTGTCCCAAAATGAAATGGTCAAAGCGAAGAACATGTTACTCAGGTACGCCAATGTTTTCTCGTCAAACGATGCTGACATCGGAAAGACTGGCATAGTTCAACACAAAATAAACACAGGAGAAGAATTGCCTATCCGTCAGCGGCCAAGGAGAATGCCGGTAGCACGTGAAAAGGAAGTGGAAACCATGATTGAGGGAATGGTGAAGGATGGTGTTATTGAACCTTCATCTAGTCCATGGTGTTCACCTGTAGTGCTGGTAAGAAAGAAGGACGGCAGCATGCGGTTTTGTGTTGACTATCGTCGTCTGAACGACGTTACGAAGAAGGACAGCTATCCTTTGCCGAGAATCGATGACACGCTGGACATGCTTACTGGCGTAAAGTGGTTTAGCACGCTGGACCTGAAAAGTGGCTACTGGCAAGTCGAAATTGATCCTAAGGACAGGGAGAAAACTGCATTCTCGACAGGAAAGGGTCTGTGGCAATTTAAAGTTATGCCGTTTGGATTGTGCAATGCTCCGGCAACGTTTGAAAGGTTGATGGAACTTGTACTTACTGGGCTAATTGGCGATGCCTGTCTGGTCTACTTGGATGACATCATCATCGTAGGCCGTACGTTTGAAGAACATCTACAAAACCTGGAACGCGTGCTCATGAAGATCCAGAGTGCCAACCTCAAGTTAAGTCCGAAGAAGTGTTCACTATTCAAACGACAAGTTAGCTTTTTGGGATATGTCGTGTCTGAAGAAGGTATCCGCACGGATCCAGAGAAAATTGCTGCTGTCAAGGACTGGCCAGTTCCAAAAGACAAGACGCAGGTCAGAGCATTTTTGGGTTTGTGCTCCTATTATCGGCGATTTGTCAAGAACTTTGCAGATATAGCCAAACCCCTGCATAAACTAACCGAGTAGAAGCGACATTTCTGCTGGGATAATAGTTGCGACATCGCATTCCAGGAGCTAAAGGACCGTCTGTGCAATACACCTATTTTGGGATACCCTGATGCGGACAAGGAATTTATAGTTGACACAGACGCAAGTGACATAGGACTTGGCGGTGTGTTGTCCCAACGGAATGGTGATCAAGAGGTTGTGATAGCGTACTTCAGCAAGTCATTGTCAAAGCCGAAAAGGAACTATTGTGTTACGAGACGGGAACTGCTTGCTGTGGTAAAGTCATTGCAGTATTTTAGCAAATATCTTCTGGGGCGGAAATTCCACTTACGAACTGACCATGCTGCACTGAAATGGCTATTGCAGTTCAAAAACCCAGAAGGACAAGTTGCGAGATGGATTGAACTACTGCAGGAATACGACTTCGTGGTCGAACATCGCAGCGGAAAATCTCATGGCAACGCAGATGCATTGTCAAGAAGACCTTGTCCTGAAGACTGCAAGCATTGTACTAGGCAGGAGAGTAAGGAAGTGGTACCTGTGAGGATGCTTAAGACAGACCTCAACAACGAGTGGAAGGAAAGCCTACAACGTGCACAGCAGGAAGATTCGGACATTAAGCCAATTCTGGAGTGGATGAAGGCCAGAGCTCCTAAGCCCAGGTGGAGTGACGTCTCAGCGATGAGTTCGGTCACAAAAAGCTATTGGGCCCAATGGGACAGCTTGGTGGTTCAGGATGGAGTCCTGTGCCGTAAATGGGAAAATGCTCGGGGAGACAGCTGTCATTTGCAAATGGTTGTCCCTAAAGCTCAAGTACCGGATGTTCTACAGCTGTACCATAATGGTTGTTCAGGAGGTCATCTGGGAGTAAAACGGACTCTACTGAAGATACGAGAACGGTTTTACTGGGTCCACTGTCGGGACGATGTCGAGGATTGGTGTCGCAAATGTACAAGTTGTGCAGCTGTAAAGGGACCTCAGACTCGTAGTAGAGGTGCATTAAAATTGTACAATGTTGGTGCACCATGGGAGAGGATAGCCCTCGACGTTGCGGGGCCATTTCCGGAGAGTGAAAGTGGCAACAAATATTTCATGGTTGTGATGGATTACTTCACGAAGTGGCTGGAAGTCTTTGCCATTCCAAATCAGGAAGCTTCGACAGTTGCAGACAAATTAGTTCATGAAGTCTTCTGTCGTTTTGGAGTACCTTTGGAGATTCACAGTGATCAAGGAAGGAATTTTGAGTCCCAAATATTCCAGGAAACTTGTCGAGTTATGGGTACTCATAAAACAAGAACTACTTCCTACCACCCACAATCGGATGGAATGGTGGAACGATTTAACCAGACACTGGAGAGGTACCTAGCAAAAGTTGTGGAAAATCGGCAACGAGATTGGGACAAGCACATACAACCGTTTTTGTTGTCATATCGAAGTGCTGTCCACGAAAGTACAGCGGTGACACCAGCTTTCGCAAACTTCGGAAGAGAACTACGGCTACCTGCAGACCTGATCACCGGAATACCACCTGATGCCCCACGCAGTGTAACTGATTATGCGAATGATTTGCGGAACAAAATGAATGACATTTATGAGCACGTCAGACAATCGGGCCAGCAAATGTCTGAAAAGATGAAAACCCGTTATGACCGCAAAATGAACAATAAAGGATTCGACGAAGGTTCACTGGTGTGGTTGCACAATCCAGTCCGCAGCAAAGGGAAATCTCCTAAGCTTCAAGCTAAATGGGACGGACCGTACCGGATTGTGACAAAGATCAATGATGTAACCTACCGGATACAGAAAGGTGCAAGAGGTACTCCTAAGATCGTCCATGTGGATCGACTGGCGCGTTATTATGGGGCCAATAATGCTCGGGACGAGCATGTCTAAGGAGGGGGCAGTGTTGCGCGCCGCAAATAATGTTTGATACATGGCGACATTAGTTACCACTAGCGCCATCTAGTATCGGGTAGCAGAACTAGTACCTCGGTACTAGGACCTTGACCCTACTTGACCTTTTTGTAAGTACTAGTAATTCCGAGAACTATCGACGTCGAGTCAGTCGGGACCGGTATGTACTCGAACGTTCTAGATGTTTATGTACTAGCTCTGCGGCACTATATAAGGCCGGGTGGGCCGCGAGACACATATAGTTTTGAATAAGCGATACGAGCGATAACATCGAAAGCGATATTCGAGTGCGACTAGAAGTGATCAGTAAGTGACATTGTGCTTCTTAATTAGTGTGTTTGAGCTGTAATTAGTGTTGGTGAGTAAAGTGTCATATTTTTGGTTATTAAATCGGCAGTTTTTATTGTCACGAACCCCAAGCTCGTAACAATACGTTGAATTGAAATATTTTTATTTTTGTATGATAGTCTGATTAATTAAAATCTGACGAAATAATAAAAGTCACAGAACAAAAGTTGTTCTTTAAAATGTTAGTAATATAGTCCTGACAGGTTGCTAATGTTTTACCAATAACCCTGTATAACCTGTTGACAAACTATATCAGATATCTATCCAGTGCCGGATTAGCCCAAAAGCAAATTAAGCAATTGCTTAAAGCATCACGTCTCGGGGCGCACCATAAGACAGAAACAGCACCGAAACAGTATTCGCTAGCACATGAAAGGCAAGGTTGTTTATCAGCAAGATATTACAAGACTCAAAAGACACTCTAGCTAGAGATGTGCGCCAATCTTTACAAATCGCTCGTCGATGTTTTGGAAAAATACGAGGCCACTGGTGGATAGGAGGGCCATTAGGCGTAGATTACTTAAGGCATCAAGTAGTCTTAATCCGGCACTGTATCTATCTAGCTGGTCTCGACTGTCTTGTAAACGTGGTAACTTGCGATGATATAACTTGCGATATTCTTAAAAATAACTTGGGATGAATGTACTCTCTACCTATGGCCTCTTCTGTATACCAACTAACGTATCTCTACTTAATTCATGTAGACCTGTGGGCCTAAAAATGCAACCTTGGCAGAATCATAAAAGGATAACATTATGAATCATAATATGGTGAAGACAGTCCGTGTTTTTCTTTTTTTTTGCTGCATTACGTAGCACAGTATATTTTTTGCCCAAAAATTCGGACATGCCTTTTTTACTACCTTATATCTTAAGACTTGCAAGTATAAATGCGAGACGAGAACTCCCGATTGCCTATTTGTCATAAAAGACAGAAAATTAGTACTTGAAAAAAATTTCTATGGTTTCGTAGATATAATCAAAGAGATTGAGATTGGATTTGTATTGGACTGATTGGTATTTTAGCAAAGTAAAAAAAAATACTGAAAAACCCTTCACCAATGGGATTTGATACGATTAACTTAACAGTTAACTGTCCATTATGATTCATAATATTTTCCCTTAATGATTCTGCCAAAATGGCCTTTTTAGTCCCCTGGTAATGATACTAATAAATCCAGACACATGACTGGCACTGTCACTTTTGCAATAATATTCTATTATAATACCGAAACTAATAATGAGAAGATTTTATTAAAGAAAATAAATATTATATCAGAATATTCATTATTGTTATGTCAGTAGGAAGATGTCCATTACGGGACACAAGGCGCCCCTAAAGATGGTCATAATGAATCGTTTTAGGCCTATTGCGTATCACTAACGATATCATTTTATCTTTATTAGCTGCATAACAATAGGTATAAAGGCAAGCTTTATTAATGACAACATTTTAAGAATAATGGGAGACAGTGTAAAATATATAACTTGTTATAATATAAATGAAATCGAATTAACGGGAGAGAGAGTTTTCCCTCATTTTTATGAATTTGTTTATAATTATGTGGGACAGCATAATAAAGAACATAAAGTTGCGATAGAAAGTCATACCAATTTTGCAGGGCTGGCTACTCGCATTGAAAGAATGCTATAAACATTATAGACCATAGGGATCCAATAAAATTGGCTAAAGGTGTTTTTTACACTACAACCACGACTAATTAATTTCAATACTTACCTAAAATTTGCCTCAACCAGTTTTATCTTACGCAGCTCAATAATCTAACCGAAATGAGTCCCCAGCACGCATTATTTAGCCAGATAATAATCTAGCAAATTCGCTAGACCGGGAAGAAACCAGTCGGTGGAGGCAATCTGTAAAGTGAGCCTTGGGACCGGGTGAGAGGCAAAAAGTAGCAGTAGACATAGTTTAGGATAACAAGCCCGAGGAACGTAGATGGCAATTGTTTTAATGTCGAGAATGTAGATGGCAGTTGTAATGTTTAACACGGGTTTGTAGGTACTGGCGTGGTATTTGATAAGGTCACGATGTTGGAGGAACGTATATGTTATAGCACGTAATTATATGTGAGCCTTGTGTCGTACCCTAGCTGTGTAATATAGATGTGAACTTTATTGTATGCTGGCTGGATAAGTCTTTTTAAATATCGTGTGATAAAAGGTTTTGAAGTGAGAAAAAATTAAAACGATATTGGCATTCAGCTGGTCGATTCTGTAAAAATCTCACCGTGAAAACTTAGGTGAAGTGTTTGAGTTTATTTGAGTGAGTTTGTTTTTGCTAGGAATTGACACTATTGACAGCTCACTCCACGCTCACTTCACCTAAGTTTTCACGGTGAGATTTTTACAGAATAGCACCGCTGTTATGTGTTAAACATATAATAGCTATAAACTTATCAGTAAAACTAACTGTAAAACCTTGTCTAAAAAACCGACTATTTTAAGTTAAAAAGTTTCGAAGCGAGAAATAATTAAAAAGATATTCGCTAAGGGTAAATTCCCTATAAATTTTTTCTCACTGAAATTTTTCGCAGTCGACTTCAGTGTCAAAGATTTGCAATAATAAAAACTGTTGGCACAAATCGTGAAATATGAACAGCGTTGTTCCTTAAACATTTTCGCGATTTTTTAACAATCAAATCACTGGAAATATCACTGTTTAATGATCCTTACAAAATACTTCACGAAATTTATTGTATTATTTCCTCGATATAAGTAATTTAAAACATATTTTCCTCTCTTCTACCTCCATCTCTCTATTTTTCTAAATAGAGAAATGAAAGGAAAGCAATGGAGGTAGCTAGCAAAGAGGTTGAGCAGGCCATTATGGTAGTACGGTCACAGGTGCCTCGCATATTTTCGAGGACACACTTTTAGTGTTCAGCTGAAATTAAGGCTAATTTAATATAGGGCAAGCTTGGCTCCGTAACATTCTGAATAAATTATTGATAATTTTAACTTGGTAGTAATTTTTACATAATCCGATTTTCTCATCATTATACTGCACTCGAAAAAAAATACTCCATTGTCTTGGGGGCCATGAAATTCTTAATTATTCAGTTATATTAAACCTTTAAACAGCTATAATCTATCTCATCACGAAAAAGCTCTTCGTTTCTCTGTATCAAAATACAAACGAATCTTCTCTCAACATCCCTATCAGATGGCACGATCGCTAATTTGCTTATTGCATGAGATAGCAATGGTACAATGCGTGTCTCTCAGTAATAAAGCTTATGTTTCTGCAACAAATGCAACAGGGTTGTTAATCAGGACCTGAAACTGTTTTGCTGTGGTTTGCGACATTACTTTGTGGTTGGCTTTTGTCCGCATCGCTTGTGATAAAAAGTGAGTTATGTTTGCTGTCGTCACATAAGGCATCAGTATGTTTAGGCTTGGACGCTGAATTAAAAAATGTTTTAAATATTTAAAGTAAATGTGGCTCCGTATTGGAAAACTTTCTTGTTCGTAACCAAAGCAGACAATGCTAGATTTTTGTTGTATGTAAAAATCGAACAACAACGCGTATCAGTCCGCGTTCTAACCAACGCGATCATCAAAATTGTTATGTTCAGCTACCCCAAAAGGCCGTAGTCGCATTGCCAGAGGCCGTCTTCCTATGTTCCGAGCAAATGGGTGATATAAGAACGCGACCATCGCGTATTAACGCGAACGATCTTTTTGGTTAGGACGCAGAGTCACAAAAAGATAAGTGATGATGTGTTTTCTAACTGTGACAAACTAGTGTTTGCAGTCATTTTTGAAATCTATCAAGATTTGAATCTGAAATATTATGATCACTTCCTTAAGCCAGATATAGGTCAACCAAACTGACCTTCGTCGGTCTCGTAACACGAGGAAGAGTTATTTTAACATCTTACTTTCCTGGGTCACCGATGTCGCTCCGTGTAAAGTATTGATATTTGGCCGCATCTGGTCAGATGAAAAGCTAGAATAGACTTTGAAAACTTGCTTGGCATTTCACAAATGTCAGAGGACGGTAGTTTCTTGGACTGCCAAGATTAAAATAAAGTAAAAAATCATCATAGAAATGGATCAGATGAAGAAAATTGACAGATTCTTTAAATAAAATGCAAACTGTTGATATTAAAATAAACCTGGACGATTCAAAAAGAAGCAATCACAAACAATTACCTCTGTATTTACTTTTATTAACACAATTATGAAGACCAAAAACACTGGTTTTTGGTCAAAATAAATATCTGTACCTACTGTGACGTACAGATATTTATTCTGAGCGAAAAATAAATAAAACCCGCAACTCATAGGTAAACCACGTAGTATTATGCTTATCCATTGCGTCAGTCGTGTCTTCTTAATCAAACCCGGTACTTAAATAACTTCTAAAAAATATCTGCTCCACTACAATTCACTTAGGTTCAATTTCAAAGCAAAAATCTCGAAATACGAACAAAAACTTCGAGAAAAATTCAAAGTTAGGACATACTTCAATAAGTAGGTACCTTACAAGAATGCTGATGACTTTGTCTATGTATTCGATCAATAAATTCAGAACTTCTGAAAACCTAATATCTGTAGATGCTAAAGGCGTCGACGTTTGGGTCTGGTAGGGTAACCATACTATTTGAGTAAACGAGGACAGGAAATGAAAGGACGGGGTAATATTACGTTGGACTTACTTGTGAACTTGAAGCTTGTTTATGCTGACATATGATGTGTGTCGCAATACCGGCAATACTTGTCCTTTTCCTTAATTTTTCATAGCTTGCTTTGCTTTGTTCATAGCTGTATTGTTTTTTCTGGTACAGAAAAATTACCTAAGCAAAAAAATGACCCACAAAATCACTTGCTATAAAAGTTAATTGGAATACTAGCTGCGCCCCGCGGTTTTTCCCGCATAAGTGTCGATCCCGTGGGAATATCGGATTAAAAAGTAACCTATATGTTAATCCAGGGTATCAGCTACCTCCATACATATTTTTTTTTCAAAATTGGTCCAGCCGTTTGAGCGTGCAGAAGTAAGAAACATATAAACACACAATCATCAACTTTCGCCTTTATAATATTACTGTGATTACTATGATAGAATTTATTTTATTATATTTTTAGATAACTTACATCTAGGATACCGAATATACCTCGGTAGGTATATTCGGTATCCTAGATGTAAGTTATCTATCGGTTAACTATCGGTATAGTTTAACATTAGTGATGAAAGGCGAATTACAAGGCTTTAGGTTATAGGTATTGTCGACCATATTTAGGAAAATGGTCTATAAAAAGAAAACTTTTTACAGACACTTAAAATAATAACATACCTACTGCTTACTTTAATACTGATCAGTATTCAGCTCTTGCTTCTACAACTATAGCTGTAGGCCGGGCCAAATTTGAAGCAATAGTTTTAGTAACAAAAGTATCTAGTACCTGCTTCTGTAACGTTAAACGAGGGATAAAATCGAAATAAGGAGCTCTAAACTGCTTGTATTTTCTTGCAACAGAACCCAATATACGAGTATCCATTCCACGAATCTTAAAATATCTAACTTCGATTCAGGGAAATTGTTATTGTCGTTATAACGTTATATTTAATAAAAAATATATATCGACGGCGAAGTGCCAATAACTCCTAACTGACAAAGTCAAAAATTTACACATACTGGATAAAAACGTTCAAAAATAGACACGTTGTTTTAGTTGGGAGGTAATATGTATTTCCACATTTTAATTTAATGTTGTTGTAATAAAAATACACTTTGCGATTTCACTAAAACATGCGAATAACACCTTTAAATTCAAATGAAAAAAAAAAGTGAATTTCTCAAAAAAAAAATCAGTTAGGAGGTATTGGCACTTCGCCGTCGATATGTAGATACAACGACGACAGACTGTGACTGGGTTTACTAAAAATAAAGTTGAAGAATTTGTTTGTTAGTTTGAACGCTTTAATTTTTGAAACTACCAGTCTAATTTGAAAAGGTCTTCTTGCATTTGATATTCCAAGTCTCGAGGGAGATTATCGAAAGAAAAAGATAATTATAATAAGAAAGATTAACCTACATAGCATCATACTTAGACCCTTAGGACTCGAGCAAAAATAAAAAAGGCAGCGAGAACGCTTACCGAAAATAGCGCTGGTGGGCGATGCAATGCGACGCGGTGGGTCGGGGGAACAAGATATTTCACGCGAACGAACTCGCGGGCAGAAGCTAGTAAAAAATAATCAAGGTAAATCGGCATAGGTAAATGTGTGGAGAGTAGAGAGAAATCTATAAATGAAAATATATTATTATTTCGTTAAAATACGTACTTCGGAATGTACTCTAAAAAATGAAAATGTTAAGCATCTTTCAAATACGTTTCTTTCACACGTTTTATGAATAATAGGCACAATATTATCATTTCGAACTATCATTTTTACTTCATACATAATTATTGTTGCCAGTAGGTACGTAGTAAGACAAAAAAGTCACATGCTTGGTGCAAGTGAAAACTTAGCTTTTCATTCCCCGACTGAATCGTAATAAATAAAAAGAAAACACTTTACCTAATACATTATTTATATATTTCTAAAAAAATGTCCTTCTTTTGCCGAGCCACGCAGCTATCCACTTCGACATTGATAACTTCCTTCAACACCGCTTCGAGAAATGCTAATTTGAAGATGGTATTACGACACTCCAGAGTTTTTTTCTCATCGTTAAATTACGCTATACTTGAAAAAATTGTTATATTATTATGTGCCTGAGACGAAAAGCACGTTTCAGTTTGAAGTACGTACTTAATTAAAAAAGAAAATAAATATTTTTTCCTTAAGAATGAGCAGAGATGTCACGATTTATCTCAGCAATTAAGTTTTATTAAGATGAATAATTTATTAATTAAAATAGGCGTAATGAAAAGTCTTTTGGAACTGTAAATTAAATGCTATTTTTTATGAATTGAGAACGTAATAATTAATAATGTCTTACGAATAACATATTTATTTATTTTTGAAAAAGACTATTTATTATTTTAAAGAAAATTGAAAAAATTTGAAAAACTCATAATGCCAATTAAGAATGACACCTCGAAATCTTTCTTTGTTAACTGTTGTCCGCGGCTCCGTCTGGCATCCAGGATGAAAAGTAGCCTGTCCTTCTACAGGTCTTTTTTTATAATGTGCGTTTTGTTTGTGCAGAGTAAACAATTTTTCTTTCTGTATTTTCTTACTTTCAGGTTATGGTCTATATATGTGCCATGTTTCATCCAAATTCATTTATTTGTCCGAACATGGTACATAACATGGTCTTAAATTAATGGTTTAGTCCCATCTCGGCACCTTCCCATCTTTACCCACCTATGAATTTATTTATCACTAGTTTCTGCCCGCGGCTTCGCCCGCAATGTATGTCGATAAAACCTATCCTATGTCCAGTCTTTCCGCGGGATGCAATCTATCTCTCTGCCAAATTTTATCGAAATCCGTTCAGTGGTTTAGGCGTGAAAAGGTAACATACAGACAGACAGAGTTACTTTCGAATTTATAATATCAATATGGATGCCTACGAAACATACCCATCTCGGCACCCTGTCATTAATCATTGTTAGGTACATAGTCATCAAAAAATGGATACACAGTATCAGTATAGTGAGTGAATCAACTTGATTATTTTAACAAATGAAATGGGGTGTGGCTGTGTCATGGACACGGCCGTGAGTTGTACGTGAATACGTTTACGTAAAGGCATTGATCCGCTCGGCCGCATACATTCTTTTATGTTACCGGCACTGCTTGACTCGGTCATAATGGTGTTTTTATTGGTACCATTCAATTACTTTTGAGAAGTCCTTTCCAATCGTATACGATTTATGTATTTGGATTTAGCTTTTTGACGCATATAGGCCGACAATACAATTGATAGATTTTGACGAGAGCTGGCGATTGAAACTCAAACGAACGTCGTAGCTTTTCCGAGTCAAAAGATAAACTAAGTGTAAATCCCATTATCTAGGAAAATGACCTCAAAATGGCGGCACTTCCTCCTCCACCGCGCGCGATGCGTCACAGTTCTCACTTGGCGTAATAAATTCTTTGATCCTGTAGCTATCTAATGGTGTAAATGAATTTATAACCACTGTGTTTTTGTATGAAGAGGAAATAACTTGTGATTTTATTATTTCAGATATTTTTAAGACTGATATTTTTTTATATTACTACTAGCCTCTGCCCGCGACTTCGTCCGCGTGAAATTTCTTGCTCCCCCAACCCATCGTATCGCATCACACGCCCGCGCTATCACATCGTTTTCTCTTAGCATTCTTCCTGACTTTTTTCTTTTTGCTCAGCTCCAAAGAGTCCTGGCGTGATTAAGCTTTCCACATGGATTGGACAATCTAATGCAAAAATAATTGATAATTCCAGAGATTAGCGTGTTCAAACACTCAAACAACAGTTTGTTTTTCTGTTCTATTAACTGCTAAAGGTAACTTTATTTAATAATAGCTGTGCCCCGCCGTTTCACCCGCGGTAATTTCAGGAAAAAACCTACTAAAAACTTGTTGACAAAAAAAAAACAACCGACTTCCAAAAAAATACAAAGTGAATTATAACTTTAATTTCGGAAGTCGGTGTCGTTGGTTCTGTATTTTAATTTTTTGACACCGACTTTCGAAATGAAAGTTATTTTTCACTTTGTAGTATTTTTTTGGAAGTCTGTTGTTTTTTTTTATTTTTAAGTTTTTATTTTTCACTTTTTAGTTGTACCTGCCTACCCCAAACAAATTCATATAACACTACTTGGTATGTGAATATCAGTGACAGGAAGCTATTGAACACATCTGCCTACCCCTTTCAAAGGTACAGGCGTAATGTTATGTTGTGTGATTGCGTAAACAATGCATACATATGCTATAGCAGCAATCGCGGTTGATTTGCTGGCATTTATTGAAGAGTTCCGTTGTCTGTCTCCGAAACTCATCATCAGCTCTTTATGAAATTTAAATTGGTCCTATTTAAATTTCATAAAGATCTGATGATGAGTTTCGGAGTAAAAATATTTCCGGAATAAAAATATTTCGAACAAAAAAAATTTTTGCAAATCCGTCTGTCTATACATATTATATGAGGGAGTTATGCCCGAATACACATAAAAAATAAAAAATAGAAACATCCGAATTCAGAACCTCCTCCTTTTTTGAAGTCGGTTAAAAATATATTCCATTACTTTAAGATATTACTTAAGATTATTACTTATACATGTAAACTATGCGACTATATTACTTGTAAACTATGCAACTCCTAAGATATTCATTGAAATCAAATGATGACAAGGGCAATTTTATTCAAAATAAAATACTTGTGATGAATAACGTATTTATTTTGATAAGGATTAATATCATGTTTATAAAAAAAAACCTTCGCACATAATGCATTAGTTTAGAAGAAATTTGATTACCATAAAAAAGGTTATAGTGAGTAAACCTTAAAAGATAGACATATGCTGTCGCGGACTTTTTTTTAGAACTTTTAAAGGGAAACAATTCCGTCATACATGATTTTTGCGTAACTTTAACCGTTTACGCAGCGTATGCAACGAAAGCTCTCAAAAGGAATATTTTTTCCCGTTTTTGCATCATTTTTCATTGATGCTCCGCTCCTATTAATTGTAGCGTGATGTTATATAGCCTATAGCCTTCTTCGATAAATGGACTATCCAACTCAAAAATATTTTTTCAATTGGAACCAGTAGTTCCTGAGATTAGCGCGTTCAAACAAACAAAAAAACAAACAAACAAACTCTTCAGCTTTATAATATTATATATTAATATATTATATGTATATATAAAATATAATATACATATATAATATATATATATAGTATAGAAGTATAGATATTATATAGATACGTATGAAAATATGCAATTCTGATTTATGTGATAAATTAAGACCGAAAATGAATATACAGTGATCGCGTAATTAGCATATCATTCAGTACCAGTAAGAAAGCCCTCAAAGTATGGACGCCCATATTTACCTACGTCCCGATTATACTGACACTGTTATGCTGATTAAGCTGTTCATTGTACATATAACTGTTGATTTTTGTAATACCTATGTTTTTATAAATACTGTACATATTTTAAAATAATTATTCATACGAACCGTAGATTTATCATATTAAAAAAAAAATCAAGTTACTGCCAAGGCAGAGATAATGAAGCCTCTAATTAGACCGATTCAAGGGCTTGTCTGTTAAAGTCCCATAAAAATATCTTTTACTTATACACTAGTAGGTATTTTAAATTAAACTTTTTATATAAACAGTAGTTTTTGAGAAATATTTATTTTGATTTAATAAATAATTAAGTTGATTTACTTACTATACTGATACAGTGTTTCCATTTTTTTATGTGTACAATGATTTAGGACAGAGTGCCGGGGGAAATGTTTCATGGGCATAATAAATAAATCCATGGGTGCCGAGATGGGAAGGTGCCAAGATGGGACTTAACCAAATTAATAAATGGTCTCATCACATTCTGCCATGTGGCACGCGCAAATATCAAGTAGGTACACAAATAAAATTATTACAATACAAAAATAAAAATATTAGGATAATAATGATACTATTGAATAAATAATTACGAATCAATACTTCAATATGAAGCATGTCAGTTAAAAATATTATCTAGGTTAATGTCAAAGTCTTATTCAATGTCAAACTATCAACACCATCAAAGAGAGATTTCAAAGTATAAAAGATTGCAATTAAATTAGGATGTCAAAGTATCATTCAAAAAGTTACACTATTGAATAAATAATTACGAATCAATATTACAATATGAGGCATGTCAGTTAAAAAAATTATCTAGGTTAATGTCAAAGTATTATTCAATGTCAAACTATCAACACCATCAAAGAGAGATTTCAAAGTATAAAAGATTGCAATTAAATTAGGATGTCAAAGTATCATTCAAAAAGTTATACTATTGAATAAATAATTACGAATCAATATTACAATATGAGGCATGTCAGTTAAAAAAATCATCTAGGTTAATGTCAAAGTATTATTCAATGTCAAACTATCAACACCATCGAAGAGAGATTTCAAAGTATAAAAGATTGCAATTATGATGTCAAAGTATCATTCAAAAAGTTATACTATTGAATAAATAATTACGAATCAATATTACAATATGAGGCATGTCAGTTAAAAAAAATATCTAGGTTAATGTCAAAGTATTATTCAATGTCAAACTATCAACACCATCAAAGAGAGATTTCAAAGTATAAAAGATTGCAATTAGGATGTCCAAATATCATTCAAAAAGTTGTTGAAATTATAATAACACTTTTTAATATATCGCAACTCATTAAGTTCTTTCATTCAGCCCTTTTAAGGCGTGAAAGCGTAACAAACAAACTGTAGCGAAAATAAGTAGTATCACTGCAGTGAAGATAAATTGTTTATTTTTTTGGTAAATCTTTCAAATATAAAACGAATAAAAAATCTAAATATAAAATACCGTTATTAGTTGACAATTATTGTGTCTAAAAATAATAGGATAAAAATCGAAGAATTAGAAAAGTTTATCAAATTCAGGATATTTTTAGGACAAAATTTTATAAGTAACGAATTTTCCACCTGATTGCAATCATTAGGCTAGTTAGAACAAATTTGCAGATTTCAAAACAATTCAATATAAAATGCGTTAACTAAGTTGTCCTGAGATCAAAACGTCAGAGAGCGTGTTTAAAAGAAAAAATGGTATTCGATCGTGGTTTCCTGGACACAGGCAGAGGTGCTCAAGAAGTTCAGCAGCCAACGCCGCGAGGGACTCGAAGTACAGGAATACTGTGCAGCTAGGTTGAAGTATACAACAACGTGCAACTTGCAAACCAGTAGACGATCCGGGAAAAAGGAAAGCGAAATTTTTGACTGGCTCTACACCTACGACAAATAAAATAAGGTGTCAGGCCAGAGAAAAAGGACGAAGGTTCGCTGAAGGAGAAGAAGGCCGGAAATTAGAAGAAAATAATGTACATACCCGGTTTGGAGAATTCACGACACGAGATAGTGTGGCCAGCTTATGATGCGAAGCTTGACTTCAAGACTTTAACCATTGGACGCTCGCAGGAATCAGTGCATGCATGTATAATCTCAGCAATTTGGGAACAGATTACCAGGAATATTCATATTAATTCAGGTGAAACCAGGTCAACAACTGTCAAGTAACTAAAGATTTTTTTAAATATCATAATAGCTGACCCGCCGAACTTTGTAACGGTTCTTTTTTTCGTGAATTTTTCCCATGTTTTAATCGATATTCTGCTATTCAGGGCGGTGACAAATCCAAAAAATTAAAAATAATAAAGATCGGCCCAGCCATTCTTGAGTTATAAATGGGGTAACTAACCCGACGTTGTTTTAATTATATAGATGTGGCTTCTTGTCATGTCAAAAATACGAATTCCGTTTGAAAAAAACATTAAAGGCCAGTCATTATTTGGAATAAAAGGTTTTAACCTAAGAGGTGAGGGTTGAAGCGCAGAGGTAACGCTGCAAAACATACAAAAAATCTTCTCTCTCTCTTTATAATATTAGTTTAGATTTATTTCGTGTATTTTTTGCTAGTTTTCCAAATATGCAATCGAGAGTAATAATAGTCGGTCTTCGTTTGACAGTAAACTGCAAAACAGCGAAGTTTATCAACTGAAACATTCGTAACTATAATATATCATGCGAACAAAGTCCCTTCATCCACGAAATTATGAAACTATAAACTTTATCATCCAGCATTAAATCCGAATGCTATAAAATGCAAACAGAATTTAAAATATTTTATGTTATTCTATATATTCTAAATGTCACGTACTGCGGTTGGGGTCCTCTAAAACCACGTTTACATGATCCACTATACAAGAGAATGCTTTTGAAGGGTACCTAGGTTAGTTTTGTATCTTTGTTTTGGAGAAGTAGGGTTTGTTACTTGAGTTCGAACCCTCGGTCGTGCTAGAATAACAAACATTAACCGGTTGAATGTCGTTATTACAGAAACAATTAAATAGCAAGTGCGCCTCGCGTGGATCCACGTTCCAAATAAGCTATACTAGGTCCTTTACAAGTAATGATACTTTTGTGCATACAGTATGCATTAGAAACTAAGCCTCGCTACCAAAAGTGACAAAGACGTCGAAAATAGTACAGTCAACAAAATAAATAAGTATGCAGGATCATCGAATATTAATGTGCTAAACGCCGTGCATTAATATAATTATTATTTAAGTCACACGTATCCTATAATATTTTATAGCTCGTGTGACCTAAACCCGCACTATAGTCACGTTTTTCTGTTTAAAAAGGTCTACTTAAGTCACAGAAAAGCGTGACAAGTGCTGGTTTAGGTCACACAGTGCTATAAAAGTTTATCATCATCATTCAATCCCGACCCACTGCTAAACAAAAAAAAAAAACCGGCCAAGTGCGAGTCGGACTCGCGCACCGAGGGTTCCGTACAAACCTGCAAGGTTTACAAAGTTCGTTCATTACGACAATCGAGTCATAACTATGGTATTTTTATTGCATATGATTTTCAACTTGATAGCTCTACGCGTTCATGAGGAAAAAAGTAATAAGTTTATATTTATTAAAAAATAAATATATATTTTGTAATGTAACTAAAAATTTAAGGTTTTCGGAATTTTTCCTTTATGTGTGCTATAAAACGTTGCTTCATGCCAAATTTCAAGATTCTAGGTCGACTGGAAGTACCCTTTAGGTTTTGATTCCCTTGCGAGTACTTGCGAGTTTCAAAATATGCAGCTTAAATTGCTGTTTCTTTTGATTGCGTTGACATAGAAGTTTGATTTTGTTACAGCTTAAAGGTATTATAGACCTGAGTATTTGGTATGAATTTCAATTTAATACCTCTACGCGTTTATGAGGAAATGGGTAGTAAGTTTAAAATTATTAAAAAAAAATATATTATGTGATGTAACTAAAAATTTATGGTTTTCGTAATTTTTCCTTTATCTATGCTATAAGACGTTGCTTCGTACCAAATTTCAAGATTCTGAGTTCACGGGAAGCACCCTGTAGGTTTTGATTCCCTTGCAAGTGTCGAAAATTTGCGGCATAAACGGCTGTATCTTTTGATTGCGTTGGCTTAGAAGTTTGATTTTTTCACAGCTTCAAGGGACAGTAGACCTGAGTAATTGATATAAATTTCAGCTTCATACCTCCACGCGTTCCTGAGAAAAAGGGTCTTGACAGACGGACGGACGGACGGACAACAAAGTGATCCTATAAGGGTTCCGTTTTTTCCTTTTGAGGTACGGAACCCTAAAAAGTAACTATTACAAATTGGTAGGAACAAAATCCTCACACTCTGCCTGCCCTTATTCCAATTTATTTTTGAATTCGCGTAACGTCTCTTCGTCCATAGGTACAGACGCCAGCACATCAAGCTACCCGAAACTGTCAAATTTTCCCAATCAACTTTGAACCTTATGCTTCAGCGATAAAGTTGAAAATCTATTAAAGCAATCTGACAGATTGTGGTAGGTTGATATGCTGGCGTCCGTGCATCATTAATCTGTCATCTCTGTCGTCAGCCTCTTTCTAGCCATCTCATCTTTCAAAAAATTCATTCATCGTTTGCGATCTTTCGAACTCAAAACTATTCTTAATTTATTTTAAATTCAGGTGAGAAAATAATACTCCTCTAAAACTGAAAGCACCTGTCTATACTAACCTTTAGAAATGCCTACTCCTGAAAATAATACAGAGCGTAGGTCAACGCACTACATAAAATTTTTACTACATGATACCTTTAGTAGGTACGGTTTTTTTTCTTCGAATATCTAAAAAGGTTTTATACCGACTTAATCTATTTACATATGTAACTATATAGTCCCAACCTACATATTTACTAACGCTTACTGTGTGTCTACGTATAGAAAGGTTTAATTTGAAAGTATTTGGTCAGGTCTCTCTGGAGGGTTAGGTGTATTGCCTGTTGAAACCCAGAGCTTCCTTACATTGTTTAAAATGACCTTGGCAAATCCGGTTTGAACGTTTTAAGGAAATTGTACCTACACAGAATGGAATGTAGGTATGTACAGTACCTATAGAGTTATGAATAACAGGGTGTAAAGTTCACTTATACTCTATAGAAAAGGGAGGATCCTCCAACGAGACGGGTGTTGTGTCTGGCGGGCAACTGCCCGATGATTCATGTCGGGCCGTTGTATCTACGCTAGTTGCGCGGTAAACTCTGCTTGCGAGATGCAGGATTTTGCGTAGCGTCAGTATGACGCGTTGTTCTCATGTAGCTTTGTAGATACCGTTACATACCTATAGGTCAAAACACCACACGTGTATAGGATTTGTTTCTTTTTTATTAAAATCTGTAATTTTTGGTCAAATTTATTTTAGTGTCTACGGTTTGTAGACACTAAAATAAAATTTCGTAGCCACGTATTCTACGTTATATTTTCAACGAGGGCTGAAAAATATAAAAACCTCAAATCACTGAATGCAAAATTATAGAAAAAGTATGACATAAATACTTACTATTATCAGAAGATATCAGGGTTCCGTGGCTAAATAATAACAGCCGCACAGGTCGATCGATCAGGTTAAGCTACGATTGCCGTGGTTGGTCTGTGGATGGGTGACCGTCTTTACATATCAAGACCCCTCCGTATCTCGGAAAGCACGTTAAGCCGTTGGTCCCGGCTGTCATACGCGGCTCTTTGACAGTCGTTACAGGTAGTCAGAAGCCCGAAAGTCTGACAACCAGTCTTATCATAGTACCCAGTAACTGGGTTGTGGAGGTCATAATATGTAGGTAATAGCTCCATGTAAAATACTGGTATTCAACTGCATCCGATTAGAATAGAATAGAATACTCTTTATTATGTACACCATATAAATTACAGACATAAATATAGAAACTGTACAAAGGGTTAGATTGGAAACCGACCCCGAAATAGTTGGGAAAAGGCTAGGCAGATGAGGAACAGAAGATAACATGAAGCCTTGGGACTGGCATATACAATAATTGTATAAAAGTCCCTAATAATTAATAATAAAAAAAACATGAAGCCTGTAATCCCCGAAGGATTAGCTGGAGGTGTACCTATAGCATAGCCAAATTTCGCCATTTATGTTTAAGTTCCTAGCTTATTGCCGTCAACCGGGCACTAATCCAGAATCAGGGTTACTACTGCAAAATTCCTGATGAAAAAACCCAATAACACTTTGCTCACGCGTATAATTCCAATGTCCGACGTGGGGATCGAACCTCATGCTCATGCGTATAATTTCAATGTCCGACGTGGGGATCGAACCTCATGCTCACGCGTATAATTCCAATGTCCGACGTGGGGATCGAACCTCATGCGCACGCGTATAATTCCAATGTCTGACTTGGGAATCGAACCTCATGTTCACGCGTATAATTCCAATGTCCGAACTGGGAGTCGAACCTCATGCTCACGCGTTTAATTCTAATGTCCGACGTGGGGATCGAACCTCATGCTCACGCGTATAATTCCAATGTCCGACGTGGGGATCGAACCTCATGCTCACGCGTATAATTCCAATGTCCGATCTGGGAATCGAACCTCATGATCACGTGTATAATTCCAATGTCCGACGTGGGGATCGAACCTTATGCGCACGCGTATAATTCCAATGTCCGACGTGGGGATCGAACCTCATGCTCACGCGTATAATTCCAAGGATGCCTGTAAAAAAATCGTGGCTTAAAAATGTTGGAATCCCTTTTTTGTTAAATCATAGTTTTGGTTTAATAACACTAAGGAAATTACGTATGTAGAGTACCACGAGGTTTACTACCCTAGTTTAAATGTTATAACCCCAAAGCACCCTATTTAAGCCAGTGCATATAAACTTTAATCGCTAACCTGAAACTTTACCTGAAAACTTCCTGAAAGTTCATAAAAACAATATAAACACGTTCGTGTACGTTTTGTATTGCAATGACTTTACTACTGAATGCCGTAGTAACCGTTTATGATGCATATAAAGCCAAGATACGGGTTTAAACAGTAGTCTAAATCGTACATTTTTTTAAAATACGAGTAGTTTCGTGTTATCTAATCGACATCTACTGCTGAACGATAAGACATGGTTTTCGAATAAAAACTTCAATAAATTTCAAAGAAATTTCTGCTTGTCATGCAGTAAAGCAAAGCAAATTATAAGCAAACCCACTAAAAATCCAGAAATAAAAACTTAAGTATTAAGAAAAAAATAAAACCAACGAAAAAACTGAAAAGCAAAAAATATTTTTTTATTTTTTATTTAACCTTTTTTATTTAACCTTTATAACTAAGTATTTAAAGTAATGTAAGTATACCTACCTAAGTAATTTTGAGACGGCGCCAAACAACCAATAAAGAAACATTAACATTCCAAAAAATACGCTCTCCGCACGACCACTCGCAACGACGTGTGCTCTCACGTGTGTGCCCGTTCGGGTTGCTGTCTCGCTGAAATTAACTTCGTGAACGCTCGGCATTTTCCGGCGAAGTAATTAATTAATTTGCTTGTTTGGCGCCGATTCAAAATTACTTACGTTTAGTTACATTAGTTTAAAAACTTAGTTATTAAGGTTAAATTAATAAAATAGGTATATTATCTTCTGCTTTTCAGTTTTTTCGTCGGTTTAATTTTTTTGGTTAAAAAGTTTTTATTTCTAACTTTTTAGTGGGTCTGCTTATAATTTATCTAAGTTGCTATGACATAGTGTCAACTTGCTCATCGCCTTTTACAAAATATTGCTTTTCGCGATGCAGGGACGTTAATTGTTGAGGAGTTCTCGTGGTATTCCACCATCAGCTCCATTTCACTATTAGCATTGTGACGAGCATAAATTACTTATCAACATTTGAAAGTTATCGAATCGCAACTCGTGAAATATGTATAATTGAGTAGTTCCGATGGCCATCTGTGGTCTTCTTCATCAGCTTCACTTTACCAAATGATGATTCCCGAGAGCTCAAGTTACTTTAAAAAATACCCAAATCGCTATAGGTTTGCCTATAAAATTTGAGGGTTTACCTCGCTTTCCATGGGATCTTCTTATCAGATTCCAACTTGATGACAATAGGACCACCTCCAGAGTAAACCCTTTCAAACGAAATAGAATTATCAAAATCGGACTAATCTGTAAAAAGTTATGCGTGGTCATACATAAAAAAATATATATACGCGTCGACTTGAGAACCTCCTCCGTTTTTCGTCAATTAAAAAATACCTATCCTCTTACAGCATATAGTTGATAAAGACATAGTTGGATGACTGCGACAAATAGCAAACAGTTTTAGGAAAACCTGAGTGGTTCCCACTTATGCTAATTTAACTGCTTACTTCAAACGTCTGCCTCGCTCGAACAATGCTTATCGCAACCACTTTCCCTAACCACATCTGTGACTAGAATTTCTTTAGGATAAAAATTAAAAGTACTAACAAACAAAAGCTTTCACCTTCGTAGGGATTTCATACAAATTAGTCTTTATTAGTTTAATCTCCATTAAGGGGTTTACAGGACCTAAACGCAAAAAACGCAAGTTTTAGAAACAATAAAAGTATATGATCGACTACAGTCAATAAAATCAGAAAAATATATGATATTCTTCAGGATATATGCTAGGTAGATACTGTGTTGAAAACATAATACAACTAATTTGATATGATAGAAAAAATCATGAAGATACCTTTAAAAACTTTATTTTTACAATAAAATCCGTACTAATATACATACGACCATTCTGATTTTTTGTCAGAATATTCTACAAGCAACATACTAAAATACCAGTGTTTTATTTTTTAGTCCAAACAATAGATCGTTTGTAATTAAATACGCGTTGTGTCATCGCGCTTCTCTTTCTTTTCTATGCAGTCCGACAGGGACCGCGCTATAGGTCATGTAAGCCCCTTAAGAGGCTTAATCTATTGTTTGGAATAAAAAATTAAAACACGTTTTAGTATGTTGCTTGTAGAATAACCTGAAAAATAATTGTATGTTTATAAGTATGCTTTTTATTGTAAAAAGAAAGTTTTTAGAGGTATCTTCATGATTTTTTTCTATCATATCAAATTAGTTGCATTATATTTTCAACACACTATGTACGTAACATATATCCTGAAGAATATCATATATTTTACTGATTTTGTTTAATGTAGTCGATCATATACTTTTATTGTTTCTAAAACTTGCGTTTTTTTGCGTTTAGGTCCTGTAATCCCCTTAAGGAATTGCGGTTATTCATGCGAATTGTAATCGTAGGGTTCGTTAACTACGCGTTAAATAGCTGCGGAGAATAATAATGAAGCCTAGTGGAAGTTTCTGCTTGGAATTATTATTTTGTTGAGTTACTTTTTAGCAATATTTTTTTATTTTTTATTAATTAATTATTTCTTTCTTTCTTTAATTAAAACGGTATCAAACCAGTTACAAAAATTAAAGATAGTTTGTAGGTACACATACGTATAAAAGAGAAAATATAAAAACAATGAGTTTGGGTAAATAATTTATCCACCGCGGGCCGCGCCAGGTGTTGCTAGTCCTGCTGAAACCTGTCGCGGCCTGTGCCGAGCATTTCCATACAAGCAAAGCAAAAAGAAACGCGGCCGTCCTACAGGCCACGATAGGCGCCCCGATGCCGCATCACGCTGCGCTGCGCCGCGGCCGTCTTAACTTACCGACTCCCGAAGTCCCGACGAAGCGACGGGCCGCCTCAGGTCTCGTCGGATGCGACGGTTCCTACGGCCCGTTGGCCTGGTCTGGCGCGGCGCAGTCTGTGAGAAAGAGGGCCGTGGGGACGCAGCATTACACACAATTTAATTGCTTTGTACATTAATAATCGACTATACATAATTCAACCACAGAAAAAATTATAAAAAAGAAAAGTATGGCTATATGCAAAGTAAATTGTTAGCAAAAAAAAAATAATATACAAGGGAAAATAGCAGTCGTAATACCAGTCAATGATAAATTACATTTTCCTATTACAGTTTTAATTAATTTTATTTCATACTATTTCCCGTGACATCACCTGCTTGTTGACTCCGTCATCATCAGTTTAGTCGATTCCATCAGACGTATTTTTACAAACTCAGGTTTACGGCCTGCCCTTATAATTATTAACTATAGGTTATCATTATCGTAACAGTTAAGGGCTCCTACAAACAGGCGCGACACGCGATAATCGTGCGAGACATATAGGCACCGCCCGTTGCGCGATTTGCGGTGCCTTTGTGTCGCGCGCGATTTTATCGCGTGTCGCGCCTGTTTAAAGGAGCCCTAGGTGCAGCGAAGACGACAAACTATCCGTGACGCACTTTTTAGTCTGTGAAAACAGAACCTTTGCAATTATATGCAGTAACGCACACGACGCGCAAAAAGTCCGGCGCACAAAAATCCGTGTAATTCGGGCAGACCGCACCGCGCCGCGCCGCGCCGCGCCGCTCGGCACAAAAAGTGTGTGAAAAAAATTGAACGTTTGCTTCAACGCGCGCTAACGCAGACGGCGCACGATTTAGTCGGCGATCTGCATTTGCTAGGGGTGGCCGTAACGCACGCGATTTATTATCATGGCGCCAGAGGTCGATGTAACGATGTTAATTCAAGAAATACAAAACAGACCAGCACTTTATGATTCTTCGAAGGCAGAATATCATGATAGACATTTAAAAAGAAAAATGTGGGATGAAGAAAGATGTGCGTCGTGTGCGTTGAGTCTGTGAAAAATCCGCGACCGACTTTTTGCGCGCCATGCAGACTTTTTGTGCGCCGCAGACTCGATCGCACAAAAAGTGTGCCGTCTGCGCTGCACCTTAATAGTTTTCAAACATTTTTTTCCGGACGTAAAGTTCTATTCGTGGTTGATAAGGCTAATAATTCTCACGTAACTCCGTTTCGAAAGAGAATTAATTTAAAACTTTTTCGATTTTGGTGTCTTAATAGATAGGTTCGGATTGATAGAGGGTGCGTTCGTCTTTTTTGTGGGTTCATCTTGGTTGGTTTAGTCTTGTGGCGGCATCTACATGACAACGACGACCCGAAATCCTGCATCGCGCAAGCAGAGTTTACCACGCATCTATAGTATATAATTACTACGTCCCTACATCAATCATCGGGCAGTAGCCCACCAGACACGACACCTGTCTGGTTGGAGGATCCTCCATTGTCTATGGATTTTTTTTTTTTTCAGGATGGGAAATCATTAAATGACTCCTCCCGCTCTGGGTGGAGCGGAAGGGAGTGTCAGACTGTTACTGACTAAAACCCACCCGTGACCCTTCCTTCGCCCTTTATGTTCCGGGCCAGCGGTAACCCTTTCGGACAATCCCGCTGATCCGGCAGGCTTCGGCCCTTGCGGGCCCCTTCGTTTGATGCTGACATCTCTTTGAGGCGCGCGTGGAACACGTACGCGCCGTCCGGCACGGGCCTGGTCCTGATCGGACGGTGAGCTACCCATTACTCTCCGCCCGCAGGCCTGCGCCTATTACGGTGGCCGGGAGTCGTCGCGCGGCTCCCGACGCCCGGAGCGTCTCCCGCGGCGGCTGGGACGAGAGGCTCTCTCTCTCAGCCGTCCCGCTGCCTCCTTCGCTAGCATGACTGCTTCGCAGAAGGAGGCGACTGCCCCCCACTCCCTCTCGCCCCGGACCATGGCTTGAACCAGGCCCGGACGCGAGAGGTCGCCGCCGCTGCCGATCGCCTCTACGAGGACACGGCGGTGCTCCGCCCAAGCGGGGCAGACCTCCACCGTGTGCTCCACCGTGTCCTCTGGGCGATCCTGGCAATGGTGACACCCAGGCGTTTCCTCCCGCCTGATTATGTGCCTCCCGAAACTTCCGTGTCCGGTGAGGACCTGCGTCAGGCGGTAGGTGAAGGCGCCATGACGCCTCTCTAGCCACTCCTCAAAGAAGGGGTCTTACCGCCGCTATCGTGGCGTGCCCTGCGCTGGGTTGCGACAGTCGCTCTTTCCATGCCGCCATGAGATCGCGCCGGAGGTCTGTCCGCTCCGCCGCGATTTGCTGCGGAAGCGGAGTTTCCCCCCGGCGTAGTGCCTCCGCACGCCACTCATACAGGCGCGCGAGGACTATCGCCTCCAGATCCCATGGCGGCAGTCCGGCAAGGAGGCTTGCCGCCTCGCCCGAGATCGTGCGGTACCCCCGGATCAGCCTAACGGCTACCACCTTCTGGGGCGCGTTCAAATAATGGGCGGCTCGCCGCCGCAGTGAACGCGCCCACACCGGGGCCCCGTATAGGGCCATGGACCGCACGACCCCCGCGTAAAGCCTCCGGCAGGAGGCGTTTGGCCCCCTCAGGTTGGGCAGGAGCCGCTTGAAGGCGGCCCCGGCCCGTTCCAGTTTGGGAGCCAAACATCGGAAATGCATTGTCTATGGATAATGAGTGAATTTTACACACTGTACCCCATACCTCTAAAGTCTAATTATGGAATAATCGACTGACTAAGAATGGCTTACAAAAGTTAAAGGCTAGAAGTTATTACGTCCGCCACTGTAAAAATTATTAGCTTAAAGAAAATTGTTGTCTTCTTTATTGTATTTTTAATGTTATACAAGCGATACTTTCGCCAATTCATAGTTTGCAGTGTTTATGAAAGTGTTCAGTGCAATTTCACTGTAAAAAAATAAAAATAAAATTCGCAAATAAATTTGCGAGACTCAACTAAGTTCAAAAATGTTAATCTCTTTTTGATACTCTCATTAATATTCATAATGCATTGGTCACAGATTCACATAACGATACGCGATAAAATCGTGCGCGACACAAAAGCACCACAAGTCGCACAACGAGCGGTGCCTTTGTGTCGCGCGCGATTATATCGCGTGTCGCGCTTGTTTCTAGGAGGCTTAAATCGAATTGCATACTTATGTCTTTAATAAAAGACGCAATGAAATAATAAGGTAATCTTAGAGCGAAAGATGATAAATGCTAGTCAGAGTCACATAAATTTGCTTAAAATAACCTTTGAGAGATCTATGTTTTGAAAAATCTACAAATACAATATTTTTAGTTTACAATATAGAATAGAGATAAGAAAAATTATTAATTTAAGTCACAATTGGACGTAGTTAAGCAGAAAGGACTCAATCCACAATATGTCACTTTTGAGTTATGGGCGTTTGAAGTTTTAGCTGTAATTTCTCTAACAAAAAGTTACATTTTTTTAAATGTTTGCCCTATATTATTAAGAAGATAGTTTATATTTTATTTTTCCATCAAAATAATGATATATTTTGCAATAGATTTCGAGATATTAAGTGAAATGTGGGTTGAGTCCTTACAATTAAACTCAAGTTTGTAAAGACAGGTATTTTTTATTACTTTCACAGAATGGACTCAAGACTACCCATCGAATAGAAAATATATTATTAAAAAAAATAAAACAAGTATTATTATAAAAAACGTTATATAATAAATTGACCTTAATCATAAAGTTATCAAAATCACGTAAAAACGCCATAATTCAAATTTAAAGAATAGAAAAATCAGCGCAAAGATAAGTTCTCATATAAATTTCCCTCATCTTCCAAATCAAAGTCAAGAGTTGGCCCGTATCCATCAACATCCTCGTTGATACAGCTGTTTCCTTTAAGGTTATTATAAAATGCGTGACTATCTTCGGGTATTAAAGAAAACATAGATCTAAGATCTTCGAGCTTTGCTTGAGGAATGGCTTTTCCATGGGGCCAAAGAACTTCAAAATCTTCTTCTGAAAATTGGATTGTAACCCCATTTTATTACAGCGGTACAACGAGGTATGTTAAAGTTAGATAGTCAACGTTGATAGCCGGGGTATTAAATTAAAAAACAAAACAAAAGTCATTTATTCAAATTGGGCTGAGAATCAGAACTTTTTGAACCTCAAAATTATGTAAAGTAGACCCTAAAATGCCACTTTCTCAGCATATACTATTCCCAGTGCTGGGACACAGGCCTCCTTCCTATGCGAGGGAGTGGGCCATGATCCATCACGCGAGCCTAGTGCGAGTTGGTGGATTTTGGAGACATAGGTGGAAGGTATTCTACCTGTCTCCTCTTACGCGTATTTGGAGGTGAAGTTGTCATTAAAGAGCGGAAGTTAAACTCCAATGTAATTGCCACACACGTATTATAGTTTACAGTTAGATACACTACTTAGCACATAGCATAACTAATTAAAACTAGTAGCGACAAAATAAACTAATCTAGTCCGTTTCCCAGGACGGTGGGCAAGCAAGAGAGGGGACGCTACTTAAGGGGCTTACAGGACCTAAACACAAAAAAACGCAAGTTTTAGAAACAATAACAGTTTATGATCGAAACAAAATCAGAAAAACATATGATATTCTTCAGGATATATGTTAGGTAGATAGTGTTTTGAAAACTTATAACTAATTTGATACGATAGAAAAAAAATCATGAAGATATCTCTAAAACTATCTTTTTACAATAAAAACAATAGGTACTAATATACATATAATCATTATGATTTTTTGCCAGATTATTCTACGTGATTCTACAAGCAACATACTTAAACACTAGTGTTTTAATTTTTTAGTCCAAACAATAGATTTTTTGTAAATAGATAATTGCTTCATATTTTGCAATAAATTACCAGCGTTGTGTCATCGCGTTTCTCTTTCTTTTCTATGCAGTCCGACAAAGACCGCGCTTTAGGTCATGTAGTCAGCATATGGTACGCTATGGGTTATAGTGCCCCAGATCGAAGATTGGTGTTGCCACTTAACAAGGGTGCGTTCCTGACTAACTTATAAATACTTATCTAAAACAATACAGGCGACGCCACGTATTCTAATGTGTGTTCCCAAATGCCAGCGGTAACCCTTTCGGACAATACCGCTGACCAAAACTGTTCGGTCTAAGCAACCGAACACCTGCTTACGCAGCAGATTACAACAATCACTGTACTTGTATCTAAGTGACAATTTTATAATACTTTAACATCAGTGCATTACCAGGCATCAAACGGACCGGTTGCATTCATTAACATTTAACATAACATTTAACATAGAATTTAACATAACATTTTACTTTAAGACATTATACAAGAAACTTGCAGAACCTTTAATAAACTCTTTAAATCCAAAACCAATCAGTGATTTAATATTATCTACGACCTTGCAACCCGCACATAATGGTCCTTCGAGTCGGAACGCGCGCGTTTCGAAAAGTAATCGCGAGTGTTTCGTGAACTACAGTGTGGTGTGTGAACTAAGGTGGTATTCTGGACTGGTTGGTGACTGGAAAACGCTCCTGATCCAAGGAGAACATCAACGGTGGTATAACAGAAGACCACAAGTAAGATCTTTCCATTATTTACTACACCTTGGGAGATTTTACGTCCTTAAACAACGTGCGAAATGGCTGAGCTTTACGACGTCCAATTGGCGCTCGCCATCAACATCGAAAAGCTCGGGGTTAATTTGAAGAAGACCAGTGTCCAAAGACGAAGCTTCGAATACTTGAAAAAGTGTTTGAACAATTTAGAAGAATACTGGAAGGAGTATCAATTTAACCACGATCGCCTTTCAACAGAAGTAAGTAAGTCGCATGACTACTTTACGAAACAGGAGTACGAAAAAACAAGCAAGTCGTACCAAACGGTCAAAATGCTGATCAACCAGATGCATCAACAACTGCTGGAAGCTCCATCTAGAAGTGATGATCAAGGATGGCCTGGAGAAGGTACGTTTTTTGGTAAACAATTTGAAACAGAACAGGAATCTACAGAGGAACAGCAGCCGGGAGAACATGGTCAACCTTCGCAGCTGGGTCAAGGAGCTCGTCGTGCTTGGACGGTAAATCAGGGTACAAACAGCAAACTCGACGAGATGCTTCGCAAGCAGGCAGCTAATTTTAAGGCATTCCGAAGAACGGTCTCTAACATTAACCTGGAACTTATTTCCGACAAATGGGAATTTGAAGACGTCCTCAAAACACTGCAATCTAGGTGGATAGCAGTCGATACTCTGCATTGGGAAATCGATACTGAACTAAGCGAAGAAAATGGAGAATATGAAAAAACATTCTTGAGTCATGAAAAACAATACAGCAGTCTGAAAAAGGCGATAAATACTAAAATGTGGTCTGTGGCTCATAGAGAAAAAACTACACCAACACTAGAAATACCCATTTTTAGCGGTAACTATAACCAGTGGACGTGCTTCAAAGATTTGTTCCAAGAAGCAATACATAACAATCCGTCGCTTTCGAGTGCCCAAAAAATGCAGTTTTTAAAAGGAAAAGTTAAAGGGGAAGCGGAACGGCTCATCCAACATTTACCAATCAGCGCAGATAACTATTCCATATGCTGGAATATTCTGCATCATCGATACAACAACAAAAGGGCTATATTCTCTTCTCACATGAACATTCTTCTAGGATTGCCCAACATGCAACAGCAGTCCGTACAACAAATCAAGAAACTGCATGACACAACATTAGAATGTCTGAATGCTGTCCGCAATTTAGACATTGATACAACATCGTGGGATCCTATGGTGGTACACATCTTATCCCAAAAACTAGACTCTGACACGTACACAGATTACATAGAGTCTTTAAAAAACTTTAAAAAAAATGAGATGTTGTCACCACATGACATCCATCACTACGTGGTAAGCTACACCCTCGTGCTGGTGGCGACTGCGGGCACGGCCGTGCTCCTGTGGCGGTGGCGACGACGCCGCATGCGACGCGTGCTTATCTCCCCAGACATCGAGCTACAAAGTGTTAACGACACGAGTGCTAGTGCTTGTGCGCGACAATGTAACGCGGCTGACCGTCAGCCCAGAGCTCAAAGTGCAGTGCAAGTGTGCGCGGTTAACAAACAATTGTGTTCGCCAATCTTCAACAAAAACTAGAGACATTAAGATTATCTCATAAGTGCTTCTCTACACGCTATTGTTTCTTATTATCTTAAGAATCACCACTAACATTAGATTACTATCATCTTAGCTAACATAATTGTATTATCATCAACTCATCTCAACTGCATCTTTGCCGGCCCGGAATATGTTCGGTCTAAGCAACCGAACACCTGCTTACGCAGCAGATTACAACAATCACTGTACTTGTATCTAAGTGACAATTTTATAATACTTTAACATCAGTGCATTACCAGGCATCAAACGGACCGGTTGCATTCATTAACATTTAACATAACATTTAACATAGAATTTAACATAACATTTTACTTTAAGACATTATACAAGAAACTTGCAGAACCTTTAATAAACTCTTTAAATCCAAAACCAATCAGTGATTTAATATTATCTACGACCTTGCAACCCGCACATAAACCAATGGGTTTAAATCCAATTTCCAGAAGAAGATTTTGAAGTTCTTTGGCCCCATGGAAAAGCCATTCCTCAAGCAAAGCTCGAAGATCGTAGATCTATGTTTACTTTAATACCCGAAGATTGTCACGCATTTTATAATAACCTTAAGGAAACAGCTGTATCAACGAGGATGTTGATGGATACGGGCCAACTCTTGACTTTTATTTGGAAGATAAGGGAAATTGATATGAGCACTTATCTTTGCGCTGTTTTTTCTATTCTTTAAATTTGAATTATGGCGTTTTTACGTGATTTTTTTAACTTTATGATTAAGGTCAATTTATTATATAACGTTTTATATAATAATACTTGTTTTATTTTTTTATAATATATTTTCTAGTCGATGGGTAGTTTTGAGTCCATTCTGTGAAAGTAATAAAAAATACCTGTCTTTACAAACTTAAGTTTAATTGTAAGGACTCAACCCACATTTCACTTAATATCTCGAAATCTATTGCAAAATATTTAATTATTTTGATGGAAAAATAAAATATAAACTATATTCTTCATAATATAGGGCAAACATTTAAAAATATGTAACTTTTTGTTTGAGAAATTACAGCTAAAACTTCAAACGCCCATAAACCAAAAGGGACATATTGTGGATTGAGTCCTTTCTACACATTTGATATTAAATGTGCTATTCACCAAAAGCTGTTTTTCTGAAATATCTCAAGTGTTTTGAGTCGTTTCTGATAAACAAAACGAAATATTTTATGCCAGTAAACCTATATCACAGAAACGACCCAACCTGTTTGAGTCGATTCAGTTATTTGATAATATGATATTTCCAATCAAAACTAATTCTTAGAAAAGATCCAAACTGTTTGAGTTTATTCTGGTTTATCGACCTTAAGAACACACTCATAGAAATGTCATTACTCAGAAACAATTCAAGCGGACTGAGTTCGTTCAGCAAATACATTTTGTATGCTCTTCATACTGTGGGTTGAGTCAGGGTAGTGAAAAAACTAGATTTCGTGTTCATTTTCAAAATAGGGTCTTCACTACATGATAGATTCGACCCTCAGGAGTACGATGGCATACTTAACTCAATTTTGGCCAAAGTGTGGATTGAGTCCTTTCTGCTTAACTACGTCCAATTTTAGATTGAAAACATTCGCAGATTAATTCTTCATGTTAAAATTTAAGTGTTCATACTTCACAGAATTTTATTAGGGTTTTGTTCCTCAAAAGGAAAATCGGAACCATTAAGTATTGATTAATGAAAGTTATCAAGTTGAAATTAATAATTATTAAATACTCAGGGCTGCAATCCTTTGACGCAGTGAAAAAATCAAACTTCTAAGTCAAATCAATCAAAAGATCACGGGCGTTTATGTTCCATTAATGCCGCATATTTTGGCACTCGCAAGGGAATCAAAACCTAAAGGGTACTTCCCGTTGACCTAGAATTATGAAATTTGGCAAGAAATAATGTCACAAGGAAAAAATCCGAAAACCGAAAAGTTGTAGTTATATAACAGAAAAAAAATTCCCGCCGTGATTATTTACATATACCTACAAATTTGTACGGAACGCTCGGTGGGCGAGTCCGACTCGCATTTGACCGGTTTTTTTTTTTGTATACCTTTGTTTTGGCCTTATAATATGAAGAGAGTGGTATGATATACCTTTTTACGGTTAGTTAGGCAAAGGCACTTACTTTGAATGTATATATTTTCTTCGTAGAAATATTCTTTGAAAGTCTATTTGCTACATTTAGAATTTTTATTTTCTCAGGCACTTTTAGCTAAATAAAAACCCGCTTGCCAGGGTTGGTCCAAAGACGGGTGACCATTTTTAAATACTGAGACCCCTCCGTGCCTCGATAAACCGTTGGTTCCGGCTATCATTCGTAGATCTTTGACAGTCGTTATGTTCGTTCGCAGTTCGTTATACACATTGCCAAAAACCCACACCAAACCCACCACCAAAAACTCACTGAAACAATGGACATTGCCGCACATTATTCCACCAATAAACATTCTCTTGAACAAAATCATCAATTTACAATTGTGCACACAACTAATTCCCGTTAACGTGTTAATACACTATCGGAAACACATTCGGAGAATCCTTCTCGATTACGTATGCACCATCAGTCCTTGAGGCTTCGCGGTAACAATCTGACAATTGTCTTACACATCAGACCTTCCTGTTTCGTATCCAATCAATTGATGTTCCCATAAGGGATGTTGTAGTATAACAGAACAAACAATATTAATGTTGGAACATTGAATGTGAAAATATTTATGTATTAAAATAAAATGCTGTGATTGATGCAGAAAATGTTGGTTCTCGTTGGAAACGTTTTTATACATTAATGGAGGTAAGTTCATCCAAGTACATGTTGTTATAAACGCGAAAGTTTGTGAGGAAGGTTGGATGGACGAATGTTTTTTACTCTTTCACGCAAAAACTACCGAACGGATTTGGATGAAATGTGGCAAACAGATAGTTTATAACTGGAATAAACACATAGGATACCTGTATCCTAATATTCTCACGGGATCGAAACTTATGCGGGTGAAACCGCGAGGCGCCGCTAGTCAATTATAAAAATACTAAAGTGGAAGATGTCTATGTCTTTGGTAGGTAAATATCTGCCGACCAAAGTAAGTTTGTACAGTTTCAAGCGCAAACTGTAGAAGCAGAAAGAACTACACTTGTAAAAATGTTGGTCCGGGATCTCGTTTTAAATAACAAATGCCCTATGTACGGACGGCTACACATCAAGGTATTTATGATCCCATTAAGATACATGGACAAACTTGTGGAAATCATTCAGACTACCAAAATAATTACTATGGTAAAAAAATATATACGAAAGACGAATAGATACTTACAAGAAAAATAATCAGCTAACGAAAATACTCGTACACGAATGTGCCGGCAATTTATTATTTTAGGTTAAAATGAAATCACTTAAATCAGTGTTTTTTTTTTGCTTGGATATCTTTGGTGGGACGAACTGAGCGCTGTGTTAAAATTTGTTCATGTATTTTAAGGGGCTTACACGACCTAAACACAAAAAACGCAAGTTTTAGAAATAATACAAGTATGTGATCGACTACAGTAAACAAAATCAGAAAAATATCTGATATTATTCAGGATATATGCTAGGTAGATAGTGTGTTGGAAACATAATACAACCAATTTGGTACGATAGAAAAAAATGAAGATACCTCTAAAAATTTTATTTTTACAATAAAACCCATACCTACTAATATACATACAATCATTCTGATTTTTTGTCAAATTATTCTACAAGAAACATACTGAAACACTAGTGTTTTAATTTTTTAATCCAAACAATAGACTTTTTTGTAATTAAATAATTGCTTCATATTTTTCAATAAATTACCAGCGTTGTGTCATCGCGCTTCTCTTTCATTTCTATGCAGTCTGACAGGGACCGCGCTTTAGGTCATGTAAGCCCCTTAATGGGACCCTGTATATAACCAGTATAAGCTGACGTCTGATTGTACACAAAAGCAATAAAATGCGAGGTCAGCTAAAAGTGGAAATGTATACTTTGATGTGTGGCCGTGTTTACCAACAGCCATGCAACAAATAGACCATTGAATTCGTTATCCCAAAAAATCTTCAAGATTTAAGGAACGCTCCTTCCATGGAAAAATGAAAAGAGCATTCCAGTTAAATATTCATTGTTAGATACATGAGAGTTCGGTTAGGAATATGTTTAAGATAATTTTGGGATACTCAAACATACAGATATGGCTATCTCGGAAACCTTTTCCCCATGGATTAAATGGGGTAGGTACAGCAAAATGTTTCCACAATTTCACTGTCAATGTATGGTATTAATCAGCATCATCGTCATCATTTTAGCCGAATGACGTCCACTGCTGGACATAGCCCTCCCCCAAGCACCTGCACTTCGACCGGTTCTGTGTTTCTCGCATCCAATGGATTCCTGCGGCCTTCACAAGGTCGTCGGACCACCTTGTGGGAGGCCTTCCAACGCTACGTCTTCCGGTATGCGGTCGCCCCTCCAGAACCTTTCGGCCCCATTGGCTATCTGTTCTGCGAGCAATGTGCCCTGCCCACTGCCACTTCAGTTTGGCAATTCTTCGGGCCATGTCGGTTACCTTGGTTCTCCTGCGGATCTCCTCATTTTTGATTCGATCACGCAGGGAAACTCCAAGCACAGCCCTCTCCATTGCCCTTTGGGTGACTTTTAGCCTTCTGATAAGGCCCATTGTGAGCGACTACGTTTCAGTGCCATAAGTCATCACTGGCAACACGCACTAGTCAAACACTTTCGTCTTAAGACACTGCGATATGTGGGACGAGAAGATATTGCGTAGCTTCCCGAACGGTGTCCAGCCGAGTCAGATTCAACGATTTACCTCTTTCTCGAAGTTGAACCTACCTTTTTTCGTTTTTGTTTCCGGGGTGGAAAATCTTTATGGATGTCCTCCTGTCTGAGGGTCTGTCAGACTCTTACAGTCTAAAAACCACCCTGGTGTTCCATCTCACACCTACGCCGGGGGTCGCTGGAACATGCGATCCTTCCGCAACCCTCGACTGGTGCCCGCCACGCGCCGGGGCGCGCGTGGAACACTACGTGCCGCCACCTCTGGTCCTGATGTGTGGGGGGCTTTGTCCGCCCTCCACCAACGCTCGGTGCGCTTGCTGCGGGCCGGGTTAGTGGACGAGATCTCCCTTTCCCTTTCCACAGCCTCCTTCTGCGAGACGACTGTTTCGCAGAAGGAAACCACCGTGTCCCAGGACTCTTCGCTGCCGACCATCGACTCGACCATGGCCGGCAGCGACAGATCACTGCCTACTTCTGAGATGAGGGCACGGCCCGGCTCCTCCCAAGCGGCACACTCTGCCAGCGTATGCCACGCCGTATCCTCCCAAAGTTGGACCTACCTTACTCAACAACGGTATTACTAATGATAAGATATCCTTTATCATTATTATCCTTTCTTTGAGCGGAATGTCAAGCTGAGAATTTTGGGATTGCCTTTGCTTCTTTTCCATTTCCTAACACGATATTGTTTGCGAAGTAAAGGCATCTCAGTTCGGAGATAATTCTGGACCCTTATTTCTGAACGCCTAACATATTGGCAAATACAATCGCTTTTATTTTGACCGTACCGAAAAGAACCGTAGATAATATTATTATACGTAAAAGTAAAATGTTAAACACAATAAACCCGTATTTTCTTTAGACGATACCCTTTTCTTATGTAGAATGACACAGTTAGGATTTCCAGTTTCTTTTGCAAATCAGCTTAAGAACAAAATAATAAGAGCTCCATTTCTCCCATTTTCATACCGGGATTCGATATCCATTGTTTATTCCAGAATCATCTTTTTTCTTTGAAATCGGCTTAAAATGAGCGGATCGATTATGTTTTACGTAAAATATACAGCTGTAATAACATCATCATTTATACCTAACTCTTCCTAACAAGTTCGGGGTTAGTTTCCAGTCAAACCAGATGTAGCTGAATACCAACAAATTATATGGAGCTACTACCTATCTGACCTGCACAATCCAGTTATATCACGATACTCCTTTTACTTTTTATTTTTTTTAGGGTTGGAAATCGTCAAAATGACCCCTCCTGCTGGGTGGAGCGGAAGGGAGTGTCGGACTTTTACTGACTAAAACCCACCCGTGTTCCTTCCTTAGCCCTTTATGTCCCGGGCCAGCGGTAACCCTTCAAACAATCCCGCTGACCAGTCACGATACTCCTTGGTCAGACTTTCCGCCTTCTGACTTCCCGTAACGACTGTCAAAGATCTCAAAGATCTACGAATGATAGCCGAGACCAACGGCTTAACGTGCTTCACGAGCACGGAGGGATCTTGGTATGTAATGGGTGGTCACTGGTCACCCATCCACGGACCGACCTCGGCAAGCGTTGCTTAACCTTGAAGATCGACCCGTGCGTTATTAATTAACCTAATCGAATTAAACGAACCGGGTCCTGCAATAATAAAGACATCAAATTCTCAATGACACAAGTACTTAAGTACCTAATATTAGTTTTTTGTGTATTATTTTTGATACGAATGTAAAGTGGATCGAGTTAGACTATTATTCAAAGTCACGTCATCATTATCATCATCATTTCAGCCAAAAGACGTCCACTGCTGGATATAGGCCTCCCCCAAGCACCTCCACTTCGACCGGTTCTGTGCTTCTCGCATCCAAAGGGTTCCTCCGGCCTTCACAAGGTCGTCGGACCACCTTGTGAGAGGCCTTCCAACGCTACGTCTTCCGGTACGCGGTCGCCACTCCAAAACCTGCAGAGTCACGTGCAGTTGATATATTATTACGAATTGTTATATTTTTAACCACCTGTGTTACTGAATAAGACTAAAAATTGCGAATATTAAAAAAAAAAAACACTTTTCATTTCCAAAATAAAAATTATTATTAATTCTTTACGCTCTTAAGTGAAAAATGATATTTTAAAAGTTATCGTGTGTAGGTATTTATTTTTAAATAAAAAGATGATGAATTTTATTCGTAGCAAATTCAAACGTCAAGAATGTAATACATTTCCGATTGCTATTTAGGAAATGTATAGATTTCCTAGGAAAAGTGCATATTACAAAATATATCATACTTTTCCGTTAACATAGGGTGATTTTTTCAAGTGGGCGTGGATGGCCAAATCCGAAACTATGAGGAATAGCGAAAAGTACTCAAAGGAGTCGCGGGCTCGATTTCGTTGAAAGCTAAAACTGCATTATTGGATTTTTTGAAAAATTTATAGTTCTAGCCAGGAATTGAACCCGTTGATTTTAATTTAAAAAAACACACACTGCATTATTACGCCACTCGATAGTGTCCCTAATAAGGATCAAATTCTGGGAAGTACTGACATACGGCAAACGTAAGGAAAATATTGGATTTAATGAAACTGCTTCTTATTTTAAAGTATTGATACCGACATTACCTGTACCTTCCGGTAGATTCTGTAAAAATCTCACCGTGAAAACTTAGGTGATGTGAGTTTGTTTTTGCTAGGAATTGACACTATTTACAGCTGACTCCACCTAAGTTTTCACGGTGAGATAGTTACAGAATCGCACTGCAGATTCGAAATGATAACAATATTGACTTATGTTATAACCTTATACTACACTTTTAATATTCTCATATAAGTGAATTATTATTTATTTTATAACTAGCTTCTGCCCGCGACTTCGTCCGCGTGAAATTTCTTGTTACTCCGACCCACCCCATCGCATCGCATCGCCTGCCCGCGCTATTACTTCGTTTTTGCTTAGCGTTCTTTCTGACTTTTTTTCTTTTTGTTCGGCTCCTAAAGGTCATAGCGTAATGTTAAATAGCCTATAGCCTTTCTCAAAAATTGGGCTATCAAATGCAAAAAGAATTTTTCAAATCCGACTGGTAGTTCCAGAGATTAGCGCGTTCAACCAAACAAACAAACAAACAAACTCTTCAGCTTTATAATATTAGTATAGAAAGTATAGATTTAGCAAAATTTAGCTTGTAGAGTAAGCAAGCTGAAGTGGCAGTGTGCTGGCCATGTTTGTCACAGGACCGATAGCCGGTGGAGTAGACGACTCCTGAAGTGGAGACCGCGTATCGGCAAGCGTAGTACCTACAGAATGCCCCCCAATTAGCTGGACCGACGACCTAAAAAATGTGGCTGGGATAAACTTGATGCAGAAGGCGGAGGACAGGGTGTTATGGCTCAGCATGAGAGAGCGCCTATGTCCAGCTGTCGATAGACTGAGTTGATTGAAGTGAATTTTTATTTATTAAAACTTTATGCACAAGTAAAAAAATACTGTACAAAGGCGGACGTAATGCCTGAGGCATTTTCTACCAGTCAACATTAGGGTGATGCAGAGACAAAACATGGCAGGTGCAACTTACGGGATAAATATCTAGGAAATGACTATAAAATACAAGAATAAATACTAATGCATAGGTAGATAAACATATAAATAAAATGAACTGTCAGGAGAAAAAATGATCGGTAGAGAAGAAAACGAATCCAGTAAATCAGCGCTAGTATGTTACTGCCAAATTCTGACGGATATATTCACGTGCCTTCACTTTAAAAGATAACCGTCTAGTTACTGTTTTGATGTTCAGAGAAAGCGCATTCCAAAGAACGACCACCTGGACAAAGAAAGAAAAATAAATGAAGCCAACACGGTGAGAAGGACATCGTAGAAGACAATTATTGCATTTTATGAGAATACAGTTATCTGAAACGTCATCCTAAATTGTTGTAGTATAAAAAATATAAAAAACCTATAGGACAGTGGTATTCTCGATTAAAAAATCGTTAGAATTTGCGTTGCTTATGTCGCACGTTTGTGCTTTAGCCTCTGAACGTCAACGTCGGACCAAAAGAGTGGATACAGCCAAATTACCACGACTTAGATATAATCCGGGATAATCCTCGAACAAACGCACCCTGGCAGGTCTAAATGGTTTAGAATATAGATTAAATTTAATGATGTGATGCCCAATTTCGGCTTTAGCCCTTAAGTAATTTAATACTTGGGAGAAACAGTGAGATGAGAGAATGAAAATGGACCTTTAAGGGGCTTACATGACCTAAAGCGCGGTATCTGCAGTGCGATTCTGTAACCATCTCACCGTGAAAACTTAGGTGAAGTGAGCGTGGAGTGAACTGGCAGTGTCATCTTACCAGATACTAGGGATTGACCAAGCATACATTTACAATCATAATCGAGATTTTAATAATATTTTTTTAGCCTAATCCTATTGATATTTTTATATACATAATTCAAAGCTAGTATTTTAGTGGTCAAAACATTAATATTTTGTGGGGTTTTACTTACAATAAAATAGCAAAACAGAAGCGCAGTCAGAATCTCAATCCTGTTTTTTTTTATTTTTTCCCTAGTCTAGTAAGTCCTTATATAGACTGAGGCGCGAGCGCGTCACGCACGAACAGTAAATAAAATTAAAACATTCACATTTATGACAGCTAGACTGATGAAAATACGCATCGACATTGTTTGGTTATTATGAGCAATTGTAGATCGAGTCTAGTAAAGACTGCGACGATGTTCAGCGTTGTTATTAACCCAAATCTATTGAATTAGAAGAGATAACCGAGTGTGTCAAGTCATCGAGTGCTAACGGATGCCTAGCTGACGGACCATAGAATGTAATCCCACGTAGTTTGTGTGGCGTGATCACTCCACCCGATTCACGACACTAAATGTCGTAAATCGGGTGAAGTGAAGGTGAAGTGATAAGATCACGCCGCGCTTGCGCGTTAATCACTGTCATTATCACATTGCAGATTGCGTGATCACTTCACCTTCACTTCACCCGATTCACGACATTTAATGTCGTGAATCGGGTGGAGTGAAGGTGAAGTGATAAGATCACGCCGCGCTTGCGCGTTAGTCACTCATTATCACATTAGAGATTTGTTTTTACATATTTAACTTGTAAGGCGTCATGTATAAGAACATTAGGAAAATGCAATACCAACGTCAAATAAGTGCAAATATTTTATCGCTCATCGCGCGCCCGTGTTTGCACTGCACCTCTAGTAACCCTTAAATGAAGAAGTGGTTGGTGTCAACCCTGAAGTGTATGTATGGTCCCTAATAGTGCATAACGTAGTAAGTACCTACACTCCTTTAGAATATAAGTAAGCAGTTTATATCAATGCGCATTGTAACATAAATTCACTAGATATTCATTAAAGTACATTCTATCAAGCTGGTTGTCTAATTCTAACGACCCTTGAACCCCCAACATTTCATGGCGACCCTGCCTTAGAGTCTGCCAAGGGGCAGATTAAGCAAAGTTTTCGTTGAGCGATTTTCAAAATGTGTAATTCTAAAGTAGAAAAAGACGAGGTATTCGTCAATCAAAACGCGGCTGGTGGAGGTGTTGACGCCGAGGTGGTGTTGCCATGGTTACGAGATTCGAGTGGAGTGATATATGGTACATTCCGAATTGCACTGTAATCGACTACAGCGTGCTTACACCTTGACCCCAATTCTGCTGTATGGTATTTATCTATTATTCCCCGCATAATCTTACCACGCCGTACGGTTGTCAAGCGTGGTATTTTGACAGTTCAAACCGGTTTCGGTCATTGTGTCATAGAGAATACGTTAATAGCAGATGTAGTGATTAGGTTATTAAGGAATTGACGTGGTTTCGAAGTAATGAATCATTAAGTGGTCATAGTGAATTAGGGCCCTTTTCTGAATTAACGTGAACGCGATAACGATGTCCCGTGAATCGACATATATGAAGTCATGGCATGTGCCATCTTGCGATAACGCCGACTACCGACCATGCCCTAAATTAATAATTATCACCGATCTTTAAACTAACGTGGCATTTTCGAAATTGTGCTTCTGGCTACAGTCGCCACCTTACCAAAGAAGAGGAAATTCGTGGTGTATATGTCGTAGGTTTTTCATAAAATTAGGTTTTTGATGAAAAACCTAGGTTTTTGATGAAAAACCGGAAGATGACACATTTTAAACTCAATTTCATCATAAACCTCTAACAATCCAGATTTTTGATCAAAAACCTGAACTAGTTTGGCTTTATGATAAAACGAGCGCGCAGTATTATTTCTAACGACGTCAGGTCGACGGAGCCCCGCTGCGCGGGGCTCCTATTTCTGTCTTCAGGGTTTAAAGGAACCTAACCAAACCGAACCTCGGGGTGCCCCTGACGTCGACCGTCTTCTTCTGGTTCAAAAGCACAAAAATAGACAAAATCACGTTTTTAACCGTTTCGTTTTTCGCCGTTTCACACACACACATCACACATATTATTTTTTTAAATGTAGGTATGTAATTTCATAACAAATAAATCATTGTTTATTGTTTCTTAATTGTTTTATTTATTTAAAGAAATAGCAACCAACATTGTTTTTATCATAAAACTAATACAGTCTAGGTTTTTGATAAAAAACTGGATTTTCTCAGGTTTATGATAACATAAAGTAATAATTTTGTCTTCTTCCGGTTCTTGATCAATAGCCTAGGTTTTTGATCAAAAACCTAATTTTATGAAAAACCTACGACATATACACAAATAAATACTATAATCCAACCATGAGTAACTATTCAAGTGAATAGGTATATTACTGACTCTCAGCTGCCATAGTGGTCATTTATCTAAATCGGAAAGCAAATTATTCATGTGAGCGATGATGACTTAATTCGGAATGAGCCATATTTCACGCCGCGCAAGCGCGTTAGGCGCTGGCGAATGTTTTGACCACTAAAATACTAGCTTTGAATTATATAAAATTATCAATAGGATTAGCATTAAAAAATATTATTAAAATCTCTTTTATGATTGTAAATGTTTGCATGGTCAATCCCTAGCATCAGTGGGATGACACTGACAGCTCACTCCACGCAAGTATTCACGGTGAGATTTTTACAGAATCGACATGCTGTCGGACTGCATACTAACGAAAGAGAAGCGCGATGACACAACGCTGGTAATTTATTGCAAAATATGAAGCAATTATTTAATTACAAAAAATCTATTGTTTGGACTAAAAAATTAAAACAGTAATGTTTTAGTATGTTGCTTGAAGAATAATCTGACAAAAAATCTGAATGATTGTATGTATATTAGTATGTTTTTTTATTGTAGAAAGAAAGTTTTTAGAGGTATCTTCTTGATTTTTTTCTGTCGTATCAAATTAGTTGTATTATGTTTTCAATACAGTATCTACCTAGCATATATCGACACTCCCTACGTATAATATCGTAACTGTATTTGATCAACTTTACAGTATCGCAATTCAAAGGTATGCAAACGGTTTATTGATGATAGTGTCAAGTCAAGTCAAATATGCCAATTTTGGTTTCTAAATAAGCTTATTTGTCATCAGTAAACCGTTTGCATACCTTTGAATTTTGCGATACTGTAGAGTTGATCAAATACAGTTACGATATTATACGTAGGGAGTGTCGATATCCTGAAAAATATCATATAGTTTTCTAAAACTTGCGTTTTTTGCGTTTAGGTCCTGTAATCCCCTTAATGTAATCACTGAGGGTAATGTCAATTCAGATTATTATTGGACTAAGAATTCTGCCCGTATGTGTGGTTGCGTAATTTGGATTTGAAACAGTCATCTCATATATTCAGATCATTAAACTGTATCTTCATTTTAATTATTGTTTCACAAAGAGAAATTGTGAATAAAAAGCAAACAAAATGAAACCATTACGGTTTTAATTTTCTCAGTTAATAGTTTTTTATTCATCAAAGAATATGAATTGTGACTTAATTTGAACGAGAAACAAAGTTACAATCAACAAAATAAAAGCGAAAGAATTTTTCGTATACAAAATAAATTAAAAAAGTACAGTCCATCACAAAAAGCTTTTCACAAAAAAAAACCTTCAAAGATTCGTACGAGATTCGAGTAGGTATCTGCCAAGACAGTGGGATCGACATTATTGGATAAGTGAAATACTGAATTCCCTTAGTGAAGGCAAAGGGTGCGGATGGGGTGCTAAATGTCTTTTCCAACTCATAAATCTTCGATTAAAATCGGTGGCGTAGTAATTGAGCGTGCAATTTATAATACCATGGTCATCAAATGATTTTGAGAGCAATCTTATAATATAAACGAATATTCTTATGGAGTAATTAAGTAGAATTATATACATAGTTTACGGTATTTTAATTAACTCTTTGAAGGAAAATAACTTGTTTCTCTCTTCGTGCAAGTTGTAATTATTCACAGCACGGTATGAGTTAGTATTGTGCTCCCGGCAATCAGTGGTTGTTTAGTACATTCTACAATTCTTTGTGTTGTATGCATTTTTCTTTTGTGATTTTAATTACGGGGTTATATTTTTTGTATGCGTTTTTTATTAAAGAAAACTACAATTACACTGTACCACCGAATAATACTAACGTACAGAAGATACAGTCTTTTGATCTTGAAGAAAGCCGCTTTTATAATAGCCTACAAAATCACTTCCCCGCCAATGCGTAAGCTAAATAAAATTGCACTTAATCGCTGCGCTTGAGAGTTGTTATTACTTTGTGTCCTTTCTCGTCCGCAATATACCTACGCAACTTCATCGAGTACTAGGGGCCGTCTGGAAAGAAAAATAAAATACGGTACATACCTTTTTATACTTAAGCCCCCTTACTAATAAACGTTGTATAGCGCCTGTATAGATACGCTACACAACGCTTAATCTTATTTTTTCAAAAGTCAAATGACTGACGACTGAAAGAGAGAAATCGGTGTGTAACTATTCACCTAATATAATACGCTTATTAATAAGGGGTTATTGTATTTATGAGTAGTCTATCTACAGTTTTGTACACATTTGGTAGGTAGGCAACCTAATTACTAATTAGGTACATGTACACGTGGATTTCTTTACATTGTTACTTTTTAAGAAGCCAAATACGATTACATTTTACCCTAAGCGACGAACGGACGATGCGACGATGCCAACGCGGCGCCGAGTGAGTATCGAACTAACATGCGACCCGACCGCGCGCCGTGCTGCAGCCCCAGTGAATTGTCCCGGCAAGTCGAGCCCGCTGCCGCGCCGCATACTTTTAGCTTCATACCCAAAAACCTAAAATGCGGAGTGCGCCTGGCCTGACTGTACTACTAATTAATGTATGGCAAATAGCTTCATGAACATTAAAACTCTGGCTTACCATCGTTTTCGTAAACATTTTCTCATAAAAACAAAAAAAGACGGGATGCACATTCCAAACTGGAAAATACAAATCCACCGAACTAAATGACTCACTGAATATAAAACCATGATCGATTCCGAGAAGCATTATTCTAACAGCTTTGTCATTCAAAGTTTATTTTATATCTTTAAAATAGCACCAAAGGAGATACGGGCTTGTTTAAACTCAATCTCTTCGTGAATAAAATAATGATATAGCAAAATTAAATGCAATTTCAACAGCAAAGGCTTAAGCTACGCTTACTTTGAACTGTTTTTGCTTCGTTAGGACTGCACGAACCTGCAGCAGCACAAAAGCGCTTGAAGAAATTCGGGTCGATGTGGCTTGGGCTTCATGACCTTTAAACCTAAAGTGATAAAATAAAATGCAGCGTAAAATTTCCTTAAGCTTATAAAGGGGCAGATTTTGTGTCGTGGAAAGTGGACCTGGATTTGCAGCGATTAAAAATGAGGTTTTCGTGCAGCAAAAAGAGGAATTTGCGGTTCAACTGTGAAATTAAAAAGGTAAAACTACGAGTCTGGTGGTAGTTACTTTTTTTTGTTTGCATCTTCATAAATTGACGTTCGTTTTTGGATTCTTATTTCTAAATCACGTGCCCAAGGGTCGTCATTTGTTGAAGTACTTTAGAAATTAAGATTTGTTTAGATTTTTCGGATATGCAATGGAATCCTGATATTCAGTCTATACCTAACACAAAAGTCACAAAGCTTCTCTTTACAAAACCACATTATCTAATTATACAAAACATTTTAAACGCCTACTAAGTAAAACACTTTCGTACGTAACAGTACTCCTAATAAATTAACGCCTATTTAAACATTTTCGAAATAAATTTAATTATACAGTTGCTCACGCAACAGTCCGTGGCCATTTTATATTGTTTGTTTTGTCTTTAAATTGAATTTTAAATGCGATATAAGACGGGTGACCGAATTAATTTTCAGTCTTAATAGGGCTGACGCCTATTTAATGCCTTTGACTACCTCCGATAAGTTAATTTTTGAGTATGCCGTCCATTTGTTTCATTTTGAAATTTTAACACGCTGTATAAAAAAGTTGGAGTGATGTTTTTTTTTCAAATCATAAATTGTTGCAATAACTATTTGATTATAGTCTGTGGACTATTTTGTAGAGCTTTGGGTTTTGGTTTACAACTTTCCTTTTTTGTCCAAACGAACAACCCTTTGCATACTCTGAAGAAGATTTTTAGTAAATAGGTACAGCGGAGTTGCGTATCACACGCAGAATTTTTTTTCGGATATGAAGCAATGCATTAGCAATACTTATCCTTCAAAATAATGCAGATTATGATTATAATGATGATTATGTATTACGCAATTCGGGTGCAGATCTCACTTACGACTTTAGGACTTCAACCCTAGTGAAACTACCACAAAAGACAGATCATGCTGCAGCTGGTTTTGCAATGAAAATTAAGTACCTACTTACCTAACAATATAATTAACTTGAAATACTAGCATGACTCTAATAAAGGCACTGTATCTTTAGCGGTAAAGTGGTTTCCAAAGGGATTAGAAGAATTTTGAATGTCATACCTGAATTTTCATAACTTAAGCAGTATAATAAAAAATGGTCCACAGCGGACTACAACTTTAGCCCACTCTAGACTATTAATAAGCTCAACTGAGCTTATTTAAGGATTCATGAATAAAATTTCATTTGATTTATTTTATCTTGTTATTTTTGACCTGTTTCATATTTTGGGACTTACATTAATATTATGGTATTTACTTTGCTTGGATATACGAAGGTACCTACAATGTATTATTAATTATTAAGTTACTTTCATTATTATATTGTTATACAGTATGAGTTTTAGTAATGTGCACTTATCTAAATGAGGAAAACTAAGCTTAATTTTAACGACGGAAAACATGTTTACTAAATATATATATTTTTTATAGCATTTTTTAAATTCTTGTTCGTTGCCGTGACCCCTGTGTAAACAAATCGATATAACTATTAAACTAAATGATCTGTCACGATGAAACAAAGTAGTACCTAATGACTGGAAATAACAAGGCGTCCTCATAAATAAAAAACTAAAGAGAAAAACTTTGAGAATTAAGGTGTTCTTTTTAACAAAAATCACATATTTTCTCATAAAATTTTATAATAATTGTAAAATTTCTCAATAAAAGCCCGATTACCTACCCTTTTTTATGAATTTAAATTATTGTCCATCGTATCAGTTTTGTAAAAGCAAAAATACCATGCTTATAACTCAATCACGTTTCCTATCAACTATAAAATAAAAACCTTGCACTCGGCTACTTGCGCTCGGCTCGTGCACTACTTTAGCACCCTTTTAATTTTTTTTTTTTAGATGTTTTTAAATATTTTTTCCGACGATAAAATTAAGCTTAGTTTCCTTCATTTCGATGTGCACATTATAAAGACTCACACTGTAGTTTTTAATTTTAAAAGTCATTCAGGTACTGTGAGACTACTCGTACAATGATAAAAAATAAATACATAGGAGTATCTTTATGGGTATCTTTAGGTTTAATAAAATAAAAAAAATAAAAATTCAGATGATGGTACAATTACATTATATCAAGATTACAGAATTAATTACAAATTGAAAATTAAAATTATGATTAGATGACTGATTTGACAAGGGAACTCCAAAGCGGAGATGAGGTCCTATCAGCCGCAATCTTCAAAATTTCGTTCGAGTGCCACGCATTCTGCAGATCAGGGATACCGTAGTTTTGCCAATAATGTAAACACGTTTTTTCTCTGTAATGGTAAACGTTTTTACATAAAATATTTTATAACATTAAAGAAACCAACAAAAAAAATCAAGTAGATAAATTACAAACCCACACAATGAAAAATTAATATTTATTGAGTACTTTTACTCCGATCCATTTCCAGAAATAATACTTAAAAGATTCTCAATAATTAATAAAACGTCCATCGGTGTAAAAGGTGGTTGAATAAAAACAGAGAACCGTTCATTCGTACGTAATCGTTATTTTATTTTTAAACGGGTCGGCTTTTCTGTTCCAACATTAACTTTCATTGAATGGAAATCAGAGAATTAATATTTTAAGGTCTCCTTGTGATTTAATATCGACGTACTCGCATCTTGTTATTTTTCATTATTTGAGATTCCAAAACTTTTTGGGATTTCAGGATCATTTGCCTAGCCTTTTGCCAATATGGATGATCATGAATCCACGGACCAAACTCGGCAAGATTTGCTTAACCTTGAAGATTGATCCGTGCGGCTGTTATCAATTAGCCACGAGCACCTCTTCGAGATATCGGCAGTTTGAGTAATTTATGTGGCCTACCCAAATGTCCTTTCATTGGTATTGTTCGTCGAATCGTTGAGCTCCTTAAGTCTTGAGTTGAGCTGCACGATTTCTGGCAAATGCGTGCACTGACTGGACAGGTCCTCTCAATCTGTGTGGTTCTTTCTTCAAAAGACCATCTCAGACATCGACCCACATGGTCTTCATATAACCTGACATAACAAACTTAGAGGTCATAGTCTCTTTTAAAGTCCAGACATAATCTTGTTATGTCTGGACTTTAAAAGAGACTATGACCTCTGAGTTTGTTTCGGCCTTTCTTCTCAGAGTAGTCAGATAGGAAACGCCGACCTCATCTAGTTTAAAAATTATATGATTGACGTGTAAAAGTGTTTGTGGAAACCTACTTACAAAATAAAATCATTTATAAGCTATATGGATATATGCTATAAGTATGCATAATTATTAATTTAATTAAATTAAGGATTAATTAATAATTATGCATACTATTTCGACTAACTAGCATCTACTTTACATAATATTAATTAAATATGGTAAGTACAATGATTTGTTTACAGAAACTCATACACGATTTCACTAACACTGGGCGATACCTAAATAAATGCCTGAATAAAAGCAAGCGGTTGAATTTTCAAAGCTCGGCTCCGTGCCTAAAGTAGAAAATCCAACATCACGATTTTATTTGAGCTTTCGTTTAGGTGTCACCTAGTGTGAGCGGTGTTACGTTCAAAAATGGAACTTGGGTATAATATGTAATAATCTACCTACCTAAATAATGGTAACTCCTTAAAACCGATGACGTTCGCAAGGACGTGAAAATATCGCGGCGGGATTTTTTCGCGCACCGGATTTTCAACTGACAGAGATGTGCGAGGATGCGTGTAGCGAGGGATGTGTGTGAAACAAACCAATAACATAGTTTCATTTTCATAGCTTGAACTAAGTTAGCGTTGTTATTGGTTAGTTTTATACACATTCCTCGCTATGCATTCTCAGTCATCTCTAGTAGAAACGCAGCCTTAACCGAGCATTCAATAGAGTGCATCCCAGCGCGTCAAATAAACACAGTGTGCAGTACGTTTAAAACGCAGTGCGCGAAAAAAAATCGCAGTGGGAAAAACGCGCCCATACGAACCTGGACTAACACACTAAAAAACATAAATTATGTATAAAAAAAACTTAGCTGTATTTATAAGAATACCTAAACTAAATCCCTCTTTAACCAGCGAAGTGTAACAAAAAAAAGACATCCATACTAATATTATAAATTCGAAAGTAACTCTGTCTGTATGTCTGTCTGTATGTTACCTTTTCACGCCTAAACTAGTACACAGATTTCGATAATATTTAGCAGAGAGATAGATTGCATCCCCGGGAAGGACATAGGATAGTTTTTATCCCGATATTCCCACGGGATCGACACTTATGCGGGTGAAACCGCGGAGCGATGCTAGTTTATTCATAAGTAAATAATGTACTAATACTAGTACATAACTACTACAACTACTACTACAACTACAACAACTACAACAACTACAACTACAACACTACAACAACAACAACAACTACTACAACAACACTACTACTACTACAACTACTACTACTTTTTGTACTTTACTTATGAATGAACTGCAAAACATACGTTTTGCCGACGAAATCATATTAAACTGAAGCCTAAGCTGTGGTAGCCCAGTGGTAATGGACCCGACTTACGAATGGTCGTGCGTTCGGACCCATGCAGGCGCTTTACTATATTGTGTTAATTTATTTCATCACCATTGCTCTCAAAAACGATGAAGGAAAACATCGTGAGGAAACCGGCATGTCCTAGAACCAAAAATTTGAAGACATGTGACATCTACCATCCCGCACTAGGCCCGCGTGGTGGATTACGCCACATTCCCTCTTACAGAGAGGAGGCCTGTGTCCCATCAGTGGGAACAGTATAGGCTGATTATGGAAACTGAAACCTCATCACAATCTCAAACATATCTCAAAGTTGAATTTATCAAAGGTTTCAATAAATTCAAATAGATAATCGGTTTACCGTGAATTCAATTCATAGATTGCGTACAAAACTTTTGACTTAATTTGCGGTGGGAAAGCTGAACTCCAGTAAATAAATCAAAATTATTAAGGTCATAATTATATTAGTTTTGCTTGGTAAGTAAAACTGGATTGTTTTGAATTGCAAACAAAAATAAAGTGGTTAATGTTTATTTCAATCATGTTCTTCATTTAATTTTGATCACTTGATGGTCAATATTCAAGGTTAGGCAACGCCTGCCGAGGCCGGTCCATGGATGGGTTACCGTTTTTTACATACTGAGACCCCTTTTGCTTTGAAAAGCACGTTAAACCGTTGGTCCTGGCATATGTAGATCTTGGACAATAAGTAGCCCGAAGGTCTGAAAATCAGTCTTACCAAGGAGTATCGTGTTTCATTGTTTCGTGGGATTCCACAAATCAGTTACAGGGTTGTAACTGATTTGTGGAATCCCTCCTTGTAAAATTCTGGTGTTTAGCTGCATTCTGTTAGACGGGAAACCGACCCCAACATAGTTTGGAAATGGCTCGGCAGATGATTCTACATTTCATTTTGTTATCATTTTTGTGCTCACATTCGCATTAATAAGATAAGAACATTTTTTATTTCACTTTTTGTATATTAGTAGAGCTCTTTGCGAAAGAGGTCGTCCTGGAAATCTGCCACCTATGCCACCAAACTTACTTCTTTCTGTAATCAACCCAGTTCCAGTGTTCCGGTTTGAAAGGTATGGGTGCCGGTCTAGGTAATTACCATACATTTAACTGCACATGAGACTTTTAAACTCTTTAGCATCCGTGGCCTAGCTCAGTGTTTGCTATCCAAGATCATCGTCAAAGTAATAGGTAGCTCACCGTCCGATCAGGACCAGGCCCGTGCCGGACGGCGCGTACGTGTTCCACGCGCGCCTCAAAGAGATGTAAGCATCAATTGAAGGGCCCGTCAGGGCCGAAGCCTGCCGGGTCAGCGGGATTGTCCGAGAGGGTTACCGCTGACCTGGAACATAAAAGGCTAAGGAATGAACACGGGTGAGTTTTAGTCAGTAAGAGTCTGACACTCTCTTCCGCTCCACCCAGATCGGGAGGGGTCATTTGATGATTTCCCATTCTGAAACAAAAAAGATCATCGTTAAATGACAAGCGCAGACAGCAGTTCCAGAAGCAGCAGCAGTTAGGTAGTTTCAGTGTCATGCAGTAGATAAATCGCGACATTAACTTCCTAGTTCAATTGACTTAGACGATTTCAACGGGCATTTTCCCACTATTTCTATCATGGATCGTCTAACCAAGCAACAAACTCTGTCTCTAATTTGTGGTCTATCGCGTCCTCATACTAATTCTTTCAGTTTCATTCCAGTTGAACCGGGAGAGATCTATCTCTATCTCTCTGTGGAAGGCGCTCCCCTAAAAAATCAGGATGGCAATCAACCGATTTTCCTTTAAAGTTAAGGTTCGCGAGCACATTTGCAAGAAGCTGGCAGTTTCATCACAGCGGTAATATTTTCTCATTGTATATCTTATTTCTTTATAATAAGTATATTCATGTATTTATGTATATTTATTTGCGCTTATATTTATATGTAATTAGGTATATATTATATTCAGTTTTAATAGGTTTATGCGTATCTTTATATTTAAAATATTTATTCCTCAATGTTCAAGATTAAACCTACCACTGTTTGTCTCTGCATTACCCAAAGTTTGACTGGTAGAAAATGCCTATGGCATTAAGTCCACCTCTGTATATTTATGTGCTTGAAGTATTAAATAAATAATGTTATAGGCAATTTGACACTGTTATAACTTTTTAATATTCAGACATCTTCTGGACACGTTCGTTCCAGCATAGACCCCATCGCTTTCCATCAGTCATGATCGAGGTCAAGAGGAGGCCCAAACAGCAATAAAAAGAACTCGCGCACCGAGGGTTCCGTACAAATTCGTAGGTATGTAAATAGTTTATCACAGGAATCGTGTCTCGAATAGTCCTCCCGTGTTTTCGGATTTTTTCCTTTACTTGTGCTACATGACATTGCTTCTTGCCCAATTTCATGATTCAAGGTCAAAGGGACCCTATAGGTTTTAATTCCCTGGCGAGTGTCAAAATATGCGGCATGAACAGAACATAAACGCCCGTGTATTTCGATTGCGTTGACATAGAATTTTGATTTTTTCAATGCTTAAAGGGATTGCAGAGATTGGTTTGATATTAATTTCACTTTGATATTTCCACGAATTCCTGAGCAAAAGGATCTTGACAGACGGACAACGAAGTGATTAAGAGTTCCATTTTTCCTTTTTAGGTACTTACTGAATCCTAAAAAATAAAAATAAAATATTCTAATGTAATATTCATATGTAAAAATTAAATAAGTATGTATTTAATGTATGTTTTTTCTCGAATCGGCTTTTGGATTTTACTTTATTTATGCTACGTATTTAATATCAAGTAACAAAGAACTCAAATATGATAGTAACAATATTTCTTAACAACTATGTTAGTAAACTTAACCTACACACTGCATTAAAGTTCATGCGAATCCCTGCTATAAGCTCAACACTGATGTGGAAAGTTTGCAGCACAAGCAGTCCAGTCTGCTCGCGATACACTGCAGTATAATTTGATTTTTGGCCCGCACCCGGCGCACCAAGCAGGCGCATCTTTTTCGCATCGTAGCACAGAAGCAATCGACACGAGCAACAGAAGCGGAACAGCCCCACCAACACACGGAACGCGTTATTATATTGAATACGAAGGGCGCTGTACGATTTTGGAGTGTAATCTACCCACAGGCTGCACATGTAGAACGAGGTGCAATATGCACGAAAGAAGGTTTAGTATCACCACGCCTTTTTGAAGTGAAACTTCTTTACGCACGTGTGAGCTAATTATATTTGGAATTACTAAAAATAATAGACGCACATAGGGACAAAGCATTTATTTATTTTAAAAATTCAGATATTTGAAATTAGCTGTTTATTAGGTATTTATTTGTAAAGAGTATACACAAGTTCTAGTAAGCAAATTCGTCTAGCAATTTATTTTTATGGACATAGAAATAGCATAAATAACAAAGTAAAGTAAACACATAAATCATTGAAAATACATTAGAAAATTACAGAGTATTACATAAGGTTACTTAACTTAGGTCCGTTCGGTGTGACTGCTCCGGAGCGAATGTGCCGAGTACGGCGGAGCGTCGGCTTTTATAGCCGGTGGTAAACAAGTGACGTCACATCGTACGATTCTATTACAGACTTGTTAGTATTTGTATTTTATCATAAAACTATGATTAAATTACGTTAAAATATGTTGAAATTAATTAGTTCAATTACATACTTGGTCTTACAATGGCATAATCAATAAACAAATCACATTATTGTTGTAAATAACAGTTAAATATGCCATATACACAAAAGAACAGTATTTCTTAATAATATTGATAAGATTTTGATGAGGAACTATTAAATGTTGTGTATCACATGTAAAAAGGTTATAATTATCATAGGGATGTCTTTATTTGTGTCCAATTAAAAAAACAGACTTTATTTAGTGTAATAAACAAACTGAAATTATTGGAATAATCTATCACGGCCAGACTGACCAGTACTTCGCTCTCGAAGTACCTAACTAATTATAATTATTTTCAAGAAGTCTCTGGCCTTGGCATATTAGTTCTATCATTTGCTGCACATGAATTTCAAACTAATATCAGGGCAGCGACTAACCAGCAATTCGTATAATAGCCTCTGGCCTTGACATACCAGTCCTATCACCTGCTGCGAATGAATTTCAGACTGATATCAGGGCAGTGACCGACCAGCAGTTCATACAATAGCCTCTGGCCTTGACATACCAGTCCTATCACCTGCTGCGAATGAATTTCAGACTGATATCAGGGCAGTGACCGACCAGCAGTAATGTAAAATCTTTCGTAAGTTTATGTCATACAATGTTAATTGAACACAAATTATAAACAATGAATATGATCAATTTACGAATATTCTCAAGTATACATCACTTAAGACAACAACAAAAAATATATACAATCATTAAAAGAAAAGTAAGTAATTGCATAAAGTAAAATCTAACAACATAAACGATAATTAATATAAATAACAAAGAAATAATAATCTATCATGGCTAATGATGCTGGAGCTATGGGGACTCCTCAAAAGAAGAATTTTGTTCGACCCATTCTCCCGGCCAAAGCCTTAATTTTTCTTTTGCCACAATAAGATTCCTTAATGTGTTAATCCCTTTCAAAGAAATTCTATCATGCTCTAAAATATCAATTATTTCGTAAGGGCCTTTGAATTTAGGACTTAATTTGTCGTGTCGTCTGTGGTTTTGATTTACATAGACTATATCACCTATATTGAAAACCAAATTATTTCTACGAGTACTATCAAATCGTTTTTTATACTTTTCTGCAGCCTCTCTAAGATTTTGCCTAGCTAAGTCCCTATCAGCTTCAGCATCAATGTTTTGAACGGAATCAGTATCTTGTATTTCGTCTAGGCGAGCCTGTATTGGAGGTATATTTCCGTTGCAACCAATTAATAACCTTGTTGGTGCAAAACCTGTTGATTTTTGTATCGTGGTATTCAAAGACAATTGTATTTTCCACAAAACGCTTGGCCATTCTGAAGAATCGTTAACAGTAGTGGTTAACATATTAATAATAGTACCAACATATTTTTCAGCTTGGCCGTTGCTTCTAGGTGTACCCGTGGCTATCATATGGTGATTTATTTGCATATCTCTAAGAAATGATCGTACGTGATCAGAAGTAAAATTTGTGCCTCTGTCAGTTACTATCATGGTAGGTGTACCGAACAAAGTTAAGTTCTCTCGCAAGATTGAGACTAATTCTTGACCGTTAAGCGTCTTAAGTGGTTTAAGTATACAGTATTTGGTAAAACCATCCACCATTATTAAAACATGTTTATAACCTTCGGAAGATACACTAAATGGTCCTGTACAATCTAAATGTAATGTGTGAAATGGTATAGATTTTTCTATAGGGTGAAGGAGGCCTTGTTTTGGCCCCGAATGACCTTTACCCTCTACACACACTAAACAATGCCTTATATATTTTTTTGTAAAAGCAGCAAGACTAGGAAACCAAAAGTTTTCGGATATTTTGTTTAGGGTTTTGTCATAGCCAACGTGACAATTTTCGTCATGAAACAACCGCAATAAACTGAGTCGATACCCTTTTGGTATGAAAAATTTAGGTGGATCGCCATCCTCATTTTTATAAAGCAACAAGTTATTTCTGACAATATATCTGTTTGTATCTATATCACCGGTCCTAATCTTTTCTAAAAGATTTTGTGTCTCCGAGTCGTTATTTTGTGCCGAGTGTAGCCAAGATGGTGGAGAATGTGGTTCATTAATTATATTAATTACCCCTGATGATTCTGCAGGTGTTATTACTGGATTACGACTGAGATAATCAACGTGTGTAACGAATTTACCCTTTTTATATACAATATCAAACGTAAAATCTTGCATATACGTCCACCATCTTGCTACGCGAGGAGAGATATCTCTTTTGTTCATGGTTGACTTGATGGAATTACAATCCGTAATGATAGTAAAATTTAAACCTAGTAAATAAATTCGAAATTGTTTCAAAGCATTAAAAATGGCTAACGTTTCTAATTCATACGAGGGGTATTTAGATTCGGCTGGAGAAGTACGTTTACTAAAGTATGCTATGACACGGCATTGGTTATCCTCTTTTTGTAAAAGTATAGCACCGTATCCAATGCTACTAGCATCTGTGTGCAGTTCAGTTCTTAGCTTTGGGTTAAATATATTCAATAGTGGTTTGGAAATTAAATGTTTTATAACGTACTCTCGAGCCGCATCTTGTTCGGGCCCCCATTGCCATTTCTGGTCCTTTTTAGTGAGTTTAGTGATACAAGCCGTACGATATGCAAATTCGGGTATAAATTTTCTGAAATAGCTCGCCAGTCCCATGAATTGACGGACTTCTTTCACTGTTCCTGGGACTGGAGAGTTGGTTAAAGCATTAACTTTATCGTTGCTCGGCCTAACACCGTCACTAGAAATATGTCTACCTAAATAGTCTATTTCTTGAACGAAGAACTTACATTTTTTTTAAATTAATGGTAAATCCTGACAAGTATAGAGCCTCAATGGTTTGTTCAAGGTATTCTAAGCCCTGTGTTATTTCGGAAAATGGAATCAGCAAGTCATCGATGTACACTAACAAAAATTTCAGGTTTTTAACTGCTTTATTAATGGCCCGTTGAAAAACAGAGGGGCCATTGCAGATACCAAATGGCATTTTAAGAAATTCAAAATGCCCATCAGGGGTAACAAAAGCAGTATATTTAATACATTCCTCTTTTATAGGGATTTGATGGAAGCCATTTTTCATGTCTATAGAAATGAAATATTTTGCATTTCCTAGTTTATCAATTTGATCTTCAATTAACGGCAGCGGGTATCTATCTTTTTCAATAATTTTATTAAGAGCCCTATAGTCAATACAAAGGCGATCGCTACCATCCCTTTTCTTTACTAAAAGGACTGGGCTAGCGAATGGACTCTGACTTTCTCTAATTATATTTTTCTTAAGTAGATCAGAAATAATTTCCTGAACCTTTTCTTTTTCTGTGGATGCTAGCCTATATGGTCTATAATACACAACTTCATCCCTTTTTAACCTGATGGTCATTTCACCCGTTTTAACTGTACTGATATAGTTGGAATTTGGCATCACTTTGGGAAATTTATCAAAAATATTTTTTATTTTATGCTGTAGGTTTAAATCAAGATGACTTGTTAACTCCGCTAAATCCTGGACGTAATTATCTATAGTGTTAAGAAAATTTATAGTATTAACTGGTTCTGTAGAGTTTACATGTTTCAATCTACAACCACTGGAGTCTAAAACAATAGCTACGTTTGGATTTTGAACCGCATTTCTGCCTATCAAACAATCATAATGGCAATCTGAATCGTTAGCTACACAGAATTCGATTTCTAAATCGTCGTTACTAAATGTAACAGGTAAACTAATCTTTGAGGAAATGCTAATCATTCCATTTCCTATTCCTCTTAATGATGTCGAACAGGGTTCTAAACTGCGACCAAAACTATTTGCAATTGATCGTTTCAAAATACTGCAACTAGCACCCGAATCTATTAGAGCTTTAATCGGTTTTTCACAAATTTTTACATCAGTAAGCGATAAGTTACCATTTGTGGAACAATTGACACTATTAGAGTTATTATTTTTTGTCGCATCTCTTTTCTTGAAAAAGCAAACTGATTCATCATGACCAGCCTTTTTGCAGTAGGAACATCGAATCTTAGGCGTTTCAGAATTTGGGGTATCTTGGTTTTTATTTTTGAAGCACTGAGATCTAACATGACCAGTTTTATTACACAGAAAACAAGTAGGTGGCTTGGAAGAGTTTGGATCTTCAGGCTTAGGACGCTTTATAGTTGAGGGTACATTACTAGTTTCCGATGGGCGTTTTCTAGGGTTTTTAATATAGGTTGTAAAAAGAGATATTAGTTCCGATGTGCTGTTAACACGGCTGTTAAACGATGCCATCCTAATATTGATATCCGATATACCTCCACAAACAAGCTCGACCAACTGTCCTTCAGAAAATGTGACTTTAGTATTACGTAATAACCTTAGCTTTTCCCTAGCGTATTCACAGTAGGTTTCTGCTACGTCCGAGGTGTAAAGTACGGCTTTTGAAAGTTTTTCTGACAGGTTCTTTTTCTCGGGGTACAAATCTTTGATACATATCTTAAAGTTATCCCAGGTTCTACCCTCATCTGGGTCCCAGGTCTCAAACCATAAAAGAGCAGAGCCCTTAAGGGCCTTACCAGCTTTGCTGACAGTAGTAATGCCGCTCCACCCACGGTCCTTGGCTACGGTGTCGATGTTGTTGCACCAGCTTTCGGCACCGTTGTCGTTCTTTTCGGGATCAAACGGCGGCAACACCACATCATCTTCATTGCGGTTACCAGCCACAGCATCACGGATGGCTTTCAGAAGGTTCTCTAACACAGCAGGATCCATCTGTAACAGTTTTTCAACAAAAAACATTAATAAATGGAAATGTATAAAACAGGTTCCGATCCCACTTCTGATGTGAGCTAATTATATTTGGAATTACTAAAAATAATAGACGCACATAGGGACAAAGCATTTATTTATTTTAAAAATTCAGATATTTGAAATTAGCTGTTTATTAGGTATTTATTTGTAAAGAGTATACACAAGTTCTAGTAAGCAAATTCGTCTAGCAATTTATTTTTATGGACATAGAAATAGCATAAATAACAAAGTAAAGTAAACACATAAATCATTGAAAATACATTAGAAAATTACAGAGTATTACATAAGGTTACTTAACTTAGGTCCGTTCGGTGTGACTGCTCCGGAGCGAATGTGCCGAGTACGGCGGAGCGTCGGCTTTTATAGCCGGTGGTAAACAAGTGACGTCACATCGTACGATTCTATTACAGACTTGTTAGTATTTGTATTTTATCATAAAACTATGATTAAATTACGTTAAAATATGTTGAAATTAATTAGTTCAATTACATACTTGGTCTTACAATGGCATAATCAATAAACAAATCACATTATTGTTGTAAATAACAGTTAAATATGCCATATACACAAAAGAACAGTATTTCTTAATAATATTGATAAGATTTTGATGAGGAACTATTAAATGTTGTGTATCACATGTAAAAAGGTTATAATTATCATAGGGATGTCTTTATTTGTGTCCAATTAAAAAAACAGACTTTATTTAGTGTAATAAACAAACTGAAATTATTGGAATAATCTATCACACGCTTGACTTGGGGACTAAGCTGGCGATCGCGTGACGTGAGCGTTACGAAAAGTGTGATCGGGCGAGACGAACGGGAGTCGAGTGGGGGATATAAGCAAGAGAAAGCAGTGCGCGTGCACATTTTCTTTCTCTCTTCCTCTCATAGCCAAATACGTTCCGTACGAGTATATCAATTTTTTTTTTCAGTATGGGAAATCATCAAGTGACCCCTCTGGGTGGAGTGGAAGGGTGTCAGACTCTTATTGTCTAAAACCCACCCGTCTTCCTTCTTTAGCTCTTTATGTTCCGGACCAGCGGTAACCCTTTCGGACAATCCCGCTGAATCACCAGCCTCTCGTATTGTTTGGTATACCTCAATGGCATAGAAAAACGCAAAGCGCCACTAGCAACTAATTCTATCGTACAAAATGGATTACGTTCTCACCAAATACCAGTTACATTTTTCCCAGCCTAGCCGTAATTTTTCGAAGATTACATTGATCGATCTTGAGCAGGCCACCAGCTAATCCGTTCGCTCAAATATCGGCTTACACACGACTAATCATTCGCTGAGTACTAAGAAGGGGTATGTACTAGACCGAGACAGTACTCGTCGTTGACTGATTGGCAATAATGACCCTTCTACCAATGCTAAAAAGATGTCATACTTAATTAAAATCATAAACAGCCTGACTTCGCTCACTATTGAGCATAGGCGTCTTTTTTCTATTGCCAATCCCCACATTCCTGTACAGCATCAACATTATCAACCTATAACGATCCCACTACTGGGACAGAGGTCTCCACTCTGTGAGAGGGAGTGGGCCATAATCCACGTGGGCCCAGTGCGGGTTGGTAGATGTGTGACTTGTCTTCGAATTCACATTCCTGTGCCCGCCTCAATAAAGCAGTATTTAAAAAAAAATAATAGTAATAGCCATATTTCGAGCTGTTGACCTGTATTTTGACAAATAAGTACTGTGTTTTTCCTTTACTTCATTACTAGCAGTGTCCCGCGGTTTCACCCGCATAAGTGTCTATCCCGTGGGAATATCGGGATAAAAACTATCCTATGTCCTTCCACGGGATGCAATCTATCTCTGTGCTAAATTTTATCGAAATCCGGTTAGGGGTTTAAGTGTGAAAAGGTAACATACAGACAGACAGACGGACAGAGTTACTTTCGAATTTTTAATTTAGAACGGATATTATATTTTTAAATATTGAAATATTAAAAAATATAAAAATTGTTCGACGGTCAGGGCTCCATGCCTTGTCCAGAAGTACCGCTTTTTGAATCAAGCCCTTAAATCCAACTGCCAAACGAAAGCCTCCTCAGGTATTGATCGAGGCTCTTGGCGTAGCTATTGGCTGTTACGACTATCGGCACAATGATCGCTGAGTCCACATCCCACATGTTGATAACCTCGCTGGCTAAGTCAAGATACTTGATTTGTTTATCTTTCTCGGCTTTCACGAGGTGCTCATCATGCGGGATGGTTATGTCAACAATCATTGCGCACCGTTCTAATCGGTCCACTACCACTATATCAGACTTCAGGGAAGAATAGTCCTGTCAGTGATGATGGATCAATCCTATGTGATATTATTTCCATTTTCGAGAAATGGATCGGGCACATACCTCTGCCCTTTCGATTCCACAAGGCTGTATTTTAGAGCAAGTTGCTGATAGATAATCCTTGCTACAAGGTTTAGTCTATGCAAGTTATACATATTATGTTACTATGTTTATTTATTAATATCAATTTGAAAAGCTAGCTAGTCTTAGTTTTTATTGGGAATAAACTGATGTAATTTACTAGTATTGTCAAAACTTCCCACTCGAGAAAATATGTTTACCATTACAATATGTACGGACAGAGAAATTTAGAAAAAAATGTCTCTTCTAAATACAGATTACTCAATAATCTAGCTAGGAGAGCAGCGATTCACCCAACAGTTCGTTGTACAGACGCCAGCACGTCAAGCTACAACAATCTGTGAAATTTCGTTAATAGATTTTCAACTTTATCGCTAAAGCATAAGGTTCAAAGTTCATTGGGAAAATTTGAAAGTTTCGGGTAGCTTGATGTGGTGGCTTCTGTACCTACACCATGTAATTAATAATGCATACTTTCTAAGTCCCTCATGTACTACAAAACCTTTATCTACAGACGCCAGCACATCAAGGTACCCGAAACTGTCAAATTTTCCCAATCAAGTTTGAACCTTATGCTTTAGTAATAAAGTTGAAAATGTATTAAAGAAATTTGACAGATTGTAGTAGCTTGATGTACTGGCGTCTGTACCTTAATAAATTTATTATATTATAATATGTTATATATTGTTAAGGAATTGACAATTTCATACACAGAATTTTCTGTCAAACAATTACAGTTCTGATTTTAATATATGTATACGGACAAGTAAAGTTGGTACTGTAGAGACTGTATAGCTCTACCTTTAGAAGTAAATGCAGGCTGGTTATAATTGCCGGTGTGTTCCATTCGAACGTTCAAGAAATTGTCGAATATTTTTATTATGGTTTTTGTTTTGTAGTAGTAGAAGTGCTAGAAGTGACGTGTTGATGTAAAGTCGTGAATATATAATTAATACGAGTCAAAGCATTTTTCTATTATAACGCAACACACGCGTAGCACCAGTAGCTACGCCTCACATATTGGTGGAGGCGCCGTCCTTATTGTTGTTTCAGCAAATTGATATAAGGCGATACCCCTATACCTACAACCACACGGGTGTTTTATAAGAAGAAAGCGATACCACTCCTCGCAGGCCAAGTAGAGAATAAAACAGGCGCAGAATCGACGCCGGAGTAAAAGCTAAGTGGTTGAATGTATTTATTTTATTTTAAAGATTGAAATGGCTCAATTTTTCACGGGCACCAACGGTGTGTGCCTAGAGTTTTTCAACCAATTTAAGGTAGTTGCCGCCTATAATAAATGGCGTGAGAGCGATTGGGCGCTGATATTGCGCGCATACCTTCAGGGTGCTGCCCTAGTTATACACAAATATACGTACCACGAAGGTATTACTTTTGATTTTATGTGTGATGTCTTACGAACAGAGCTTCCGTGCAGATGTCACAAGATGATTTATAAGGTGCAAAAAGAAGAGATTGCACAAAACCTGGGCGGACCAAATAATGATGTAGATGATAATGCTACTTTATTATTTAGTGGAAGACAAGATGACCCGCCACACGTCGAGCAAGGCTGCGTAGAAAGCAGTGCGGAAGTTGATGGCGATGGAGAAGATGATGACGAGCGCAGCAGCCAGGGATGCAGCCCTGCAGAGGAGGAGAAGGAGCAGATGGAAGTGGTCAAGAATGAACACGACGAAGAAGATGACGAATCGGGTCAGGCCATTCCATTTAATAATATAATTAGTTGTGTTTCAGAGCCTCTGGTTGAGCATGATGTTCACGATGTGGAAATGAATAAAAATAACATCGTTGTTGATCAGTATATTGTGAATGGTTTTTCGATCGATGTCTCCGAAACAAAGCAGAATGGACAAATCGTCGCGGTGTCAGTTGACAATAGTGTGGTAAATAGTGTTACTGAGTTAGTTGAGAATGATGGGAAGGTGTGTGCATTCAGAAATGGTCATATGGAGGTGAAAGACAATTCTGCGAAATTTATAGACTCAGTTAAATGTTTTACTGTTGGGGTCTTTAATAGTATTGGTTTTGTCATTCCTAATTTTGGTATGGTTATACCTAAGTTTGGTAATATTATTTCTCGATGTGCAACAAACAATCTAATAAAAGCACGCTTAAAGAAAAGAATCCCGTTTGTTAGAAAAGCTAGGACTAAAGGCTCAATTCCAAAATTATTTTCAATTATTTATGAATTTATAAAAACATTTTCCAAAAAGTATCAACATTTTATAAAGAAGTTTTCATTTTTAAAATATAAATATAAATGCAAGTTTAGAGATAAAAACCTTTTTAAGTTTAATTAAAACCTTTTCTTGTTAGGTTATATGTAGATAAACTTTTATTGTCTGTTGTTGACATAATTATCTTGTCGTCATAGTAAATATGTCAGTTAGATGTAAACATCATAATAATTATTATGATACAATTTATTAACATGTTTTCGTTTGTATTTTATTCGCATATGCTGGGAAGAAAATGTCGGACGCGGCCGGGAGCCCGTGAGGTGCCTTGCCTCGCAGCTCCAAGGGGCCTGAGGGAGTGAACATATCGACGTCTTCAATGTTTTTAATTTGAATAGGCTGGGATAGCATGAACGTACTCCAGAAAATAGTAATGCGAGTTAAGGGAGGAGATTGGTTTTGAAAACTGTGGTCACTCCTAGAGGGGGGTGATAGACACTCAACTTAAGTTGAAACCAGCTTTGCTAACGGGGCATAGCCTTCGCAAAGTGTGTTGAGTTGACACAATTGGTTCAGCTTGTGATTGAGCACCCACAGTTTAATCAGTATTGACTGATATTTCATGGAGTTAATATTTAATGAGAACGGAGTAGTTTTTTTGAATTTTTCCTCTGGAGTATGGGCATATGATAGATATCGTCGATGAACCCTGGCCTCTTACGCTTTTCCCTCCCTCTGGCTTAATACCGTCCGATGGGGTAAAAGAGTTTGAAGTTAAGATCATTTATTTTCTTAAGCCTCTTCCAGGCTGATGTGAACTTTCACGCCAATTGTTTTTATTAGGAGGCCACGTCGCATCTTTTTCACCAGTTTTGGCGCGACGAAGTTTAAGCATGACGACGTTAGTTTGTGTTAGTGCAGGTGGGCAATTATAAATGTTAACTTACCTGGCACTTAGCGAAGTGTCGGATACGCGGTTCGTTCGTCCTGACTTAAGCTTTCTCTTGCAAGGGTTGGACCTCACCTTGTAAACTTGAAGTCTGGTGTTAGGTAATGTTTCTGATAGGATAGGCAGGAAGGGCTTGGATGTTCGAATGGTGTGAATAAAAGTCTGGTTTGGTAATGGAGCTATGCCAATACTTTTATTCAAAGGTGGGCGTAGCTCATGTAGAGACTGTATAGCTCTACCTTTAGAAGTAAATGCAGGCTGGTTATAATTGCCGGTGTGTTCCATTCGAACGTTCAAGAAATTGTCGAATATTTTTATTATGGTTTTTGTTTTGTAGTAGTAGAAGTGCTAGAAGTGACGTGTTGATGTAAAGTCGTGAATATATAATTAATACGAGTCAAAGCATTTTTCTATTATAACGCAACACACGCGTAGCACCAGTAGCTACGCCTCACAGTACCTAGTCAGTCGATTTCCGTATCAATTAATTTCCCTGAATTGACCTGCTTATTTTGCCAGTTTTTATCTCAACAACTCATGGATAAAAACTGAACCCCTGCTAAATACTTTTCCAACAGACTAGGTTCCGATTGGCTTCATTCCAGTTTTAGCATTCAAGGCCTGAGTTCACCAACATACAAACCCCCGTGGTTAGGTATCTAAACAGTTGGCCTATGTCAAATTTCTTAAGGTTTGAAATATAGAACTGATTAAATATTTAATTAGTTGGTTTAAATGTTGGTTAACACAAGGCTACGCACTCTCTTGCCTGTTTTACACGAACACTAGACGACCCCTAAATAAATGCCTAAATAAAACCATAGCCCTCCTTCTGGCGCAGTCGGGTAAAAACGCACTGTTGGATTTTAAGCTTTTAGTACTGAGCCGAGCGTTGAAAATTCAACCGCGCGTTTTCGTCGCCTAGTGTAAGTAAAAACAGGCATCAGACTTTTGTACCCCATCAACTACATTCGTCTAAATGAAAAGGCTTAAATAAAAACCCGAATGAGTCTGAATAGACTGGATGTCGTGAACGTGCTCCTAAGAATTTGTATGAAAGGGACCAAAGAAAAACACGGATGTTATGTATGGAAGTCGTTTTCTGTAACTTTGAATGGTGCTAAACTGAGCGTGGCACCGAATTATGTTTCGTGTTATCAAAGCATTGAGTGTAGAAATAGCCGAGAGTTTTGTAATCAGTGGGTTGTGATGATTTGATTAAGGAAGGGTACTGTGAACGGTCGATATAAGATTGAATTCCCTTACATTATTTTATATCGAACTAAATGCTGGGTTAAGTAAAAGGCAGGCTCATTTTTTGAGGTAGAAATATTTGCCGGTCAACATTGAATTACCATTTTGCCTGGAACCAGCGTGGTGATCAATGCATAAGCATTGATCACCACGCTGGTTCCAGGCAAAATGGTAAGTAATGGTAAGCCTTCTCTGTATGAGAAGACTCTTTACCCAGCTGTAGCACAAAAACAGGCTGGTGTTTTTTTTAAACGGTATTTTTCGGTCCTAAGCTATTTCACCAATGTTTTTCTCCTTCTGTTTCAATGTTCTGTATTATATATAAAGTCTATTTTTAATGTTTTTCTATATTACATATCCACTTGTATCCTTTGAGTATGTAGATGAATACTTACTTACTGTTACGGCTCGAAGTCGCCAGATGGCGCACTACGGCAGGACTTTCCACCGCAGTGCCTGCGTAGCCGTGCTGCTAGGCCACCGAACAACAGTGTTATTCTGTTAAAATCTCACCGTGAAAACTTTGTTGAAGTGAGCGTGGAGTGACCTGGCAATAGTGTCAAGTCCTAGCAAAAACAAACTCACTTCACCTAAGTTTTCACGGTGAGATTTTTACAGAATCGACCGGCAGGACGCGCCCATGCCTTCACTTTGCGTCGCTAGAAGTGCCAGGCGTCGCCGTCGGTCGTTCCGCCATTACAAACTTCGCTTATCATACATTAACCTTCTTTTCATCAGACATTAATTCACATCAAACCTTGTTACTCTTGGTATTAAATTTATCAGATTTTACCAGACCAGCTTACGTCACGTATTCATTTATTCGAAGCCTATTACACAGCGGCATCAGCCGTAACACTTACCATTTTAATGTAAAACAAAGACTTAATAATTATGATAGCTGCTACTTAGTACTTTTTTATATTTTTGTATATATTATAATACATAAAATTGAAGAGGCTGCTTGTAATGTCAAAATAACTGATTTTGACGAAATGCGTGTGAAAGTATACGGGTGAATGTTTCAAGTGGGCGTGGATGGCCAAATCCGAAACGCTGAGGAATAGCTAAAAGTACTCAAAGGAGTCTCGAGCCCGAATTTGATGAAAACTAAAACTGCATCATAGGATATTTGAAAAATCAATACCTCTAGAGCCAGGAATCGAACCCGTTGATTTTGAAAAAAAAAAACACTCACACTGTACAGTATTATTACACCATTTGATAGTGTCGCTAATAAGGATCGAATTCTGGGAAGTAATGACATACGGCAAACTTAAGGAAAATGTTGGATTTTAATAAACTGCTTTTTATTTTAAAGTATTCATACCTACATTACCTGTACTTTGTTCGAAATGATGCTCAATATTTTTATTGATTATTAACCCATGAAATTCAATGTTTTCCGACATTCATGGGAACGAAGTCGCGAGCGTAGCTAGTTTTAAATAATAATAATAGGGTTACAAGATTTACTTACAGCTTAGCGACTTAGTTCATCTTCCACTTAAGTCGCTGACGGTATTTTACCTGTTGTATAACAAACGCGATTAAGGGGCTTACAGGACCTAAACACAAAAACCGCAAGTTTTAGCAACAACAAAAGTATATGATCGACTACAGTAAACAAAATCAGAAAAATATATGTATAGGAAAAGGTAAAGTGTGTGTCATTATTATCAGGCATATCTTAATTACTGTGGGCGTACTAAGTGGGTAGTGTTGGTTACTGCGCAATAGAAACACGGTTTGCACTTCACATCCGATTATAATTTCATGAACAATTTAATCACATTAGCAAATCAAGCACTGTAGGTACACGATACAACCAGATACGAACGCGAGATAGTTTCTGAGCACATGATGTCCGTACGATGTCCAATGATCAAGTCCCCTGCCGCTTCGTTGCTCGCTCTTTTATACTGGTGTCAAAACAAGTCGAGCAGTGGGGCGGTGGGAGAAGTCGAGTGACGTACTTGTCGGTGGCGTGATCGGTTCATGTGTTGTTTACGACAACGCCGCCGACATATGATATTCTTCAGGATATATGCTAGGTATAATATAATGTATTGAAAACATAATACAATTAATTTGATACGGTAGAAAAAAATCATGAAGATACCTCTAAAAACTTTGACTAGTGTATGTTTTAATTTTTTAGTCCATACAATAGATTTTTGTAAATAGATAATTGCTTCATATTTTGCAATATATTACCAGCGTTATGTCATCGCTCTTCTCTTTCTTTTCTATCCAATCCGAAAGACCGCGCTTTGGGTCATGCAGTCGCTTAAGGAAATTTTCTATTTTGCTGATTTACTCCTCCGTGTTATCCTTGCTAAGTTTGGGTTTCATCTCCTAATGACTTATTTACACTTCACAAATTTTTTCAAGGAACAACTAGATGAAAACTTCCAAAGACAGGGTAAAATGGCATTGGTTGGAGGAGGCTATTATCCAAAGAAAAAGTTACAACTAACACAAGACTAACGCTATTTTAAGAAAAAAATACTAACACTACATTCTTGATTAATTGTAAACTTACAATATAGAATAGAGAACCTTCATAATTATAGTTTTTTTTAAGGAACGAATGACACTTACAGTTCGACCGTCGACGTCGAGCGAATGCGTTCTTGAAACCTGCCAGTGCGACAATTCTAGTAGCTAATAAAGATCAAATTAGCAAAACACGTATACGTCTGTATGAAACTGGCAGGTGTCAAGAACGCATTCTCTCGTCGGCCGAACTGTTACTTTACTATTGGTACCTACTGGGAATGATGTAAGTTGCCAGCCGTACTTCTCCTTGTAAAAGATGAAAGATGGTTTCAAGATGAAGTCTTTTTTATAACGTAATAAGTACTTACTTTGACAGTATAATAATTATTTATGGTGTTCGATTGGATGATTTGGTTGGGGTTAATAATTTCACCAAGCCATTTGCATTTCGCCAATAATATAATCAGTTGAAATTTCGGCCGGTTTAAGACAACAACGTATATTTTAATTTTTAAGGAAATAAAAAAGATCGACATCTTTAAAAATGGTCTTTTATTTAATTCAACATTAAATATCGAAAACAATATTATCTATGCCTATTTATAATATTAACTACAATATTTACAATCGTTCGATCTTAGATAACCAGCTGATTGTCAATCACGATTGACATTGCTTTCAATCATCAGTCAATCAATCGTATATCAATCATTTTCAATCGCTGGACTGACAATCATCCGGTCTTTATTATTAAAATTATGAATTTAAACATTAGAAACGTGAGTTTGTTGAAATGTAGTATTATTCTAGCTTTATTAACATTACCCTGATGTGTAGGATATTTTCTATGCGACGTTGGCACAGATTTTCCCCTTCAGGCTTCTTTTAATCCTGAATTAGCATGTCACGACGAAAAAAGAAGCAAAACATGACAGAACACTTACACAAAAAAGAAAACTCATTTTAAATACATGTTTGTACCCGCAATGAAAAAAACAATTTTGACATTGACACTGACAACTGATAGTTCAGATCAGTGATGTTACAAAGCGGAAACCGATTGAACAAAAATTATACTTAAGCTATATACAAAGTAATACTTACTCGTACATGCCAGAATACATTTTTGCTTTCACTTTATAACACCCTTCAAAAATTTGACACACAAAAAATACAAACGAAAATGCTTGTCAAAAAAGTGGAACGTAAAAATTCGTTTCAGCAACATAACCCCAGTTTTACTAAAAGATTGACGTTCGTTTGACAAGTGACAATCAGGATCATGGGCTTGGGATTTTGAAACATTCTGTACAACACTATTACTATTTTTACACCAGTCCTTTTAAAAAATCAACTCTGTTCTTCATTCTATTCGATTGATCAATCGAACATCTTCAAACACTTACATTCCGTATTCACTTTTCAAAAATATTTTTTAAAGTGTCTTTGGAACATTTAATTAAATTCTAAGATTGATAATTTTCAAACTCATTTTGAACAGTGACAGTCCTTTAAATGTTCTTTGTATTTACAGAATTAATAAGTATATAACACTAGCGATGCCTATTAATGTGTGTAAGTCAAAACTGCTTGCCCACTGCGCGCTTCCCTGCATTGCTGCCGGAGTTTCACCTGTGAAAGAAAAGGAAAAAATTAAAAACCGTATTATTTAGAAATGGGAGGAATATGGATGAATGTTGAATGATGAATGGCCGCGGATAAGTATGTTCCCATCTCTATTTTGAACTTACAGTTTGACAATAGTCGGAAAGTCACAGCTGGGAGCCTAAATAGGCCACTTTGGCAGGATCATAAAAGGATAACATTATTAATCATTATGGACAGTTAACTGTTAAGTTAATCGTATCAAATCCCATTGGTGAAGGATTTTTCAGTATTTTTTTTTTGTCTGTGCTAAAATACCAATCAATCCAATCCAAATCCAACCCCAATCTCTTTGATTATACCTACGTAGTGCAGCGAAAGAAAAACTCGGACTGTCTTTGCCATTTATGATTCATAATGTTATCCTTTTATGATTCTACCAAAGGGGCCTTTTTAGGCCCCATGGTCTATTCTATGAAAATCTCACGTTGAAAACATAGACGAAGTGAACATGAAGTGAGCTGTCATTCACATAAGTTTTCAATGTGAACTTTTTATAAAATTTCCGTTTGCGTTTAGTTTGCGTTTTGCATTTGCCTTTGACTCATTTTTGTGAAACTATTCTCATTGTTTCGAATATAAGATCTTACTAAACGTCTTTTCAGATTTTGATAAATTCGTCAAACGTCAAACAAATATTATTATCAGAAAAAATTTATTTTTTGACAGGTCGATGTAGGTGAACTTCGAAATGAAAGTCGTATAATTAATATGGTGTGACGTGGATGGAAAAGGTCTATGTTACGTTCATTGTATTGTGCTGCCACATAAAGATTCAGTAGCTACAAGAGTAAGCGGTGTAATACTTTCTTTCGAAGGTTATTTTTATCGAGATTTATCGTTCAGAGCGTTCCCTTTGAAAAGCATAAAAAATTCATAAGAATATTCAAACGAACATTCGACGCCACAACGTAGATCCTTATCCCAATTTTTTGCGCAAAACATGGCTTCTACAATTAACGGTCTGTTATTGGTTAAATTAAGACTCTTATTGTAGCTAATTTTACCTGTGATAGCTACTTCCATATGGTGTACAATGCGTGCCACGAAGGATGAGACTTGACCCCGCCTCGCCCGCTCTTTCCGTCGCCCGCGCCCCTATGACGTCCGGTCCCGTCCCGCACTCAGACCTCATACCGCTAAAGATACCTAAAATCGTGTACTGCGCATGTCAAACCACGTGGTGTGTCAAGTCTCATCTTTCGTGGCACGCATTATACATAGGATACTCTATATCATGCACCCTAATTGCGTAACACACTATCAATTTCAATCTGAATAATTTTTAAGGATATTGCTAATCCATTGCTTCATATGTTCGAAAAATGTGTCTGCTCAACAACGTAAATAACGCAATGAATTTTATTGAACTGTCAAAATGAAACCCAATTTACGTTACGCAATTACAACTCTGGTAGTACGTTCCCGTGGAATGATTTTCGACTCTCACGCGAGCGAAGCCTCTGTCAAAAGCTAGTAACTTGATAAGTCCTTATGCGTACAAGGAAAAGAACGATATTATTTATTATAATAAAACATGTTATTTGAACATTTACAGTGACAGACCAATATATCGCATAATAGACTGTTATTATGTGATATTTCGGTCTGTCAATGGTTGTAAAAGTCCATATGATTTGTATAGGTTGTAGTTTATCATGTCAAGGAAATGTTTCCTTTGAAGATTCCTTCAGTATGTAGACTTATCTTGTTCTGATCATGCTTCATTTATTATTTATTTCTTCAATACAGCAAGTCGCCCCTGCTTCGCAAGGTTTTGACGACATTACAAAGCATCGAGATTTCTTTATTAAGGGGACTACAGGACCTAAACGCAAAAAACGCAAGTTTTACATTGCCTTAAAGTATATGATCGACTTCAGTAAACAAAATCAACAAAATATATGATATTCTTTAGGATATATGCTAGTCAGATAATGTGTTGAAAGCATAATACGACTAATTTGATACCATAGAAAAAAATCATGAAGATACCTCTAAAAACTTTCTTTTTACAATAAAAACCATACCAATATACATACAATCATTCTGATTTTTGTCGTCAGATTATTCTACAAGCAACATACTAAAGCACCACTAGTATTTTAATTTTTTGGTCAAAACAATAGGTTTTTTTTTGTAAATTGATAATTGCTTCATATTTTGCAATGAATTACCAGCGTTGTGTCATCGCCCTTCACTTTATTTTCTATGCAGTCCGACAGTGACCGCGCTTTAGGTCATGTAGTCCCCTTAAACACTAGCAACGCGCCGCGGTTTCACCCGCATAAGGGTCGGAATATCTGAACAAAAAGTATCCTAGGTGTTATTCTGATGTTATAAGGTATTATTGTACATCTTCATAAAAATCCGTTCAGTAATTTTGGCGTGAAAGAATAACAAACATCCATTCCATTAAACTTTCGCGTTTATAGCATTAGTAGTATAATGTTAGTTTAATATGAATGTATTAAACAAATATACCTTCCGGTCGTGAAAATCGCATCAAAATCCGTTGCGTTGTTTCAACTATGTTGGGCTCGGCTTCCAGTCTATCCGGATGCAGCTGAATACCAGTATTTAATATGAACTGCCTATCTGACCTCCACAATCAAGTTACTAGGTTAATAGTATACGATAGCCTTGGTAAGACTGATTGAAAGACTTTCGGGTTTATTCTCGCCCCGCCGTTACTTTCGGGCGCTGAGTTTATTTAATATTTTAAGTAACTAATGTAGTGAAGTTATTAAAGTTCATTTATGTTAAAGTATAAATACTACTCTAAGAAAAAATAAGTCATTTTAAATTCAATTTTGACATTACATAGTGAACCCAGTAATTTAACCTGATAAATAATTCTAGATCGCTTATCATTGTCATAAAACGGGTGTTTACATGTTAACGACTTGTTCCGTTTCCCGATAAAACTCCTGTTTTAAGTATACCAAAGCATTCTTTTAATTTTAATAATGAATAAAAACAGCATTTTTTACGTTTATGTGTTCCATTATTATGATTTTACCTGTAAATTTTATCATTGTAGGGTACGAATGAAACTAGCCTTGGTATCACCACGGTTACTGACCCATGTTTTGACTCGATTTTTTCCATCTCCGTTTTACTCGTAGTAATGCTCTGAGGGGCAATAATTCTCGTAAGAACGTTCATAGTCTGTCAAAAATACCTCTAAAATCCCTAAATTTTTGGCAAGTTTATGACATTGATTGTCGCTGAGATGAGGTTGCCACTAGATTTTGAACGTTTTCAATGACGGGACTTGGCCTTCAGCATAGCTATCCACAACCACTCGCCGCCGCCACGGAAGACGCTCACCGTAGGTAGGGGCCACCGTAGGCGTGGGCCTGCAGACGGTGAGTAATGGGTAGCTCACCGTCCGATCAGGACCAGGCCCGTGCCGGACGGCGCATACGTGTTCCACGCGCGCCTCAAAGAGATGTCAGCATCATTCGGAGGGGTCCGTCAGGGCCGAAGCCTGCCGGGTCAGCGGGATTGTCCGAAAGGGTTACCGCTGGGTCGGAACATAAAGGGCTAAGGAAGGAACACGGGTGAGTTTTAGTCAGTAAGAGTCTGACACTCCCTTCCGCTCCACCCAGAGTGAGATGGGTCATTTGATGATTTCCCATCCTCAAAAAAAAAGCATAGCTATTTACAACCGAATGTATCAAATATCAATCATTGTTATCGTAGGAGTCCTCTTAACGCTATTCACAAGACCAAAATCCGAAAATTTTGTCAGTTTAAATCAAATAGACGACTGCTATCCTTCCGACAGCTGTTTGATGTCGGGAGCAAGGCAAATCAGGTTATCGAAATGTGTCATTTTCGATACGATAGCCTGTCGGATGGTTGAGAATAGCTATGCTGGTCAAACTTCAGGCGAATGCCACGCCGGATGTGGGGCGAAATTCATTCGCAGCGATTGTGTCAAGCAACATTTACCTATAGATTGTCCAATCTGACGTATGAAATGAAATTAAACGTTTTTTTTTTATTCTGTAATTAGGATATCGGAATTACTTTTACACGTGTGTTGGATCATTTAGCTCCCTCCAAAATGGTTGAGCAGAATGGTATTGATCCATGCGTCATGTTCGTTAACGGGCGCCATCAGCTTGCGCTTGTCATCACTGAACTGCCTCGGCTTACTTTTAATTATTTTATTTTTGGATTGTTGTTTTGTTACTATTTGCTGTACAAAAAAATACTATTATACTACTATTAAAAATTACATATTATTTTCTGTAAATTAAACATTATTATATGATGTAACCTATATTTATGTAAAAATATAATTTAAAAGAGTGTCCATTGAGATTCGTGCCCGTTCTTCTCCATAGGTACCTACTACGCTTTGGAATGGGCAACTAGCTTCATATTTTCTGACTGACCAACTTCTTGACAATTGAAAAGTGCCTGTAAATGGTTTAATTGAAATAAATGCTTTGAGTTTGGGACGGCATATTATAAAATATATAAAAGATAAGCTAGATGGAGTCGTCATTTCCTAAGTGACTATGAAGAAATGGCAAAACAATCTCAAGGGTCAAAGACTCTTTTAAAGTTCAGATATAATCTTGGTCAGATCATGTAATGTCAATTTAGATTAGTGTCTGAAATGGTGTTTTGAGGAAAGTACAGATTTGAGTGGACCAGTCCAGTCAGTGCAAACATTTGTCAGTAGGTAATCGTGTAGCTCAACTCAGAACTTGAGACTCCCTAATCTTAAAAAAAAAACGACGCGCCTCAGTTTTAACAGTCCTTTATAAGTGCTTAACAAAATAGTCTTGTCTTCCCAAGCAACATGGCCTTATTAAACTAGTACGAGCAAGCGCAGTTTCCGAGCGCCTTATCCGTAGATTTTGACTCGCTCTTCCGGTATATATGGCAGCTGTCATATTTGTCCATACACTACGCACTATGCAGCTACCTGGTTCCGTTCCTAACTGTTCCAAAAAAAAAACAATGGCACTCCAGGAGTGCCGACAGAAGTGAAAACTTGAAAAAGCATAGTAATTTTATAAATATGTTTGAAGGTCATTCTTCCCAAAGAAAATATACCGTGCGTTGATGTCTTTATAATGGCCAAAACTTAAAACAGAGGTGTTTCCCATCTCAAAAAATGCCCAACGCGCCTTAAAAAGTTTTCACTTCAAAAAGCCTCAAGTTAACATTCTCAAAAATAAAGACGTGTCCTGCATTTGCATAGGTACATAGAAACTAATGATAAATCTAAGGAAAGCTTGGTAAGAAAGAATTATACTAGCACTCAATCACATGTCGACCGAACCATTGATGATAATGGTACTCAGCACAAAGAAATCCTCCTTAATGTTCTTTCCATAAGGAAAATACGAACGTTCGAAGGTATACCGACTTGGATTGTGAGATCATTTTTTGTTATCTGTTTTCCTGTTGATTAGGCAGTCAATATTATTACCAGTGTTTGTTGACATAGCTCGATAGAATACCATTTTTTTTTTAACAATAGTTATAAATTTATTGAGCCAATATTACAAATTATTACCTGCCTTATATTTTAACTTAATTTAATGTCAGTCTGTAACTGTAAGCGATCTTAATTTTGATCCTTACGGCTAACCCAAAACTAGGCGGTGCCTGTGTCTTGGTGACCGAAGTTGTGATAATTATGTGAATACTATTTAACAATGGAATTTATGTAAGAATACAAGTAATTGCAAACGATTATATAAAACTAAATAAATATTGAGATCAAAGTGAAAGTGAAAACCTAAATTATAAATTATAATAAACAAAAATAAATCTTAATTTGCACTGAACAAAGCACTAAACTAAAAATATTAAACGTAAATTGAAGCAATTGGAAGAATCTTGTTTTTAATTTTATTCATATAATGATATCACAAGACCGGAGGAATCCGCTGGATGCGAGAAGCACAGAACCTGTCGAAGTGGCGATGCCTGTGGAAGGCCTATGGCCAGCAGTGGACGTATTTCGGCTGAAATGATTATGACTGATGAATGATCCCACTGAATGTAAGAGGTTCGGTACAGTAGGCATTACAATTATGGAATATTCTGTCTCCACAAGGCAGCTTAAGAAAACACAAATGCATCAATGCAACGATGCACGCAATATGGGGAAGGTGCTACATAAGAAAATAAGAAATAATAATGAATTTTCTCTAGGACGTGCTAACTTTTACGTGCCTATCTCTCATAACTGTCGTTTTATGAAAACAAGCACCGCATAATTATTACTAAATGTTGAAACTAATTGAGTAATTTTTCTACCAGCCTGCATGATTGTCTGACAAACAAGCTTTACAGTACCTAGAAATATCACATGCCACGGTTTATTTCAGGATGTCGGATCAGTTTCTTCGTCGAAAAGAAGCCAGTAAATAAAACCGGATTCTGTGAACAAAAGTCACTCAGCGGAAATGCAAATAGAGATAAGTTAATAAATAAACATTGCTAACGAATCTGCGTGTTATGAACACTTTTAAAAATAAAATTTCGAGTTCCCAGCTACTAAAAATGTAAATAAAGATAACTGAACCACGGTGTTAATAGCAAAAATAGGAGAAAATAATTACTAAAGTAAACATAATTATTGCACAATCTGGCAATATTTATTTTATTATATGGGCTTCTGTCACGAATCTTGAAAATGATAAAGCCGCGCATTCACAAAGCGACAAAATGTTAATAAACTTAGTTGCCCGCGGTTCCATGAAAGGTAAGTGCCTATTATACGGGATATTTCAATTTTCAAGATAATCCTACAATAACAAAATATTATAAATGTGACAGTTTGCGTGTTTGGATGTTTGTTACTCAATCACGCAAAAGAGGCTGAACGGATTTGGAGGAAGACGATGAAGTTTATAACCAGGATAAAAAAAACAAAGGACGAAGGATAGGTACAGACGCCAGCACATCAAGCTACTACAATCTGTCAAATATCTTTGATAGATTTTCAACTTTATCGCTAAAGCATAAGGTTCAAAGTTGATTGGGATAATTTGACAGTTTCGGGTAGGTTGGTGTGCTGGCGTCTGTATATTCGGAGGTGAAATTAAATTAAATTTATGAATGGAATAATTACACTAATTTATTCTAACAATAGGTGCGGCCTAAAAATAAACTACGATTAAGCCATTTGGGTTAAAGGAAGTTGGCTTTTGAAACTTAGATTTATCGAATGGAATATAATTACATAGTAAATTAGTAAGTGTTAAGTTAAGTAACTTTTGAACAAGTAATTAATTAGAATTTCACTTTAGCGATCCACGGAATGATTAGCAAATTCTATGATTAATTATTTTTTGAAAAGCCACTCCGTAGGTATACAAATTCTACAGAAAATGCAATGAATAAATCCATTGTTTTAAATTTTCATATGGGACACGTTCTGATCGGAATTCGGAACATGTTCAAACAGGAGTCGAGTAACATTTATTTTTCGAAATAGCACGCTTCGTAATTGTGACAAAAGCGTTGTATGTGGTATTGATTTTTTTGTTTATATCTACATCAAAACGAAATGAAATTATTGTAAAAATAGTTATTTGTGCAACAAGAGAGCAAAGCAGTTTTTTGCTGCGAGTGCTGATTTTGAATATTGAGCAAGCGAAGGATTCAACGATTGAATCACGAGCGTAGCGAGTGATTCTAAAGTTGAATCCTAAGTGTGGCGAGGGATTCAAAGGCACGAGATGCAAAAAAACTTTGCTCTCGTGTAACACACATAACTTTTCACTTCAGCAGCGAGAACACTTTAGGAGATAAAATAATAAACACGAATAGATTGAAATAACTATTTATTGTGAATCAAAATAATTAACATTGTAGGTAGACACCAATTCTATAAAATCTAAAAAATAAGGTAGCAACACCGTCTCCGAAAAACTGCTTGCGCCCTTTGTAAGTCTCCATTCATTGAAGACATGGTATGCTTTCAGATATTTCTCGCGAGACTTCTCAGGTAGGAAACTTAATTCTGCATTAATAACTTGTTGTTTTAACTCTTCCGGTGTTAAAATACTGTTCTCGTCGCTAGTTTTACTCATATTTTACGATTATTTTAATATTTTTTAACTTATTCAACTCTGTACGCCAGTCACGAAATTTTATTCCCGGTCTTTTATTTAAATTAAGGCGTGTTCGGGAATAGCACCCATGGTATTTTATTATTCAATAGTAGATTTTACAACAAGTGCACAAAACAAACCATTTTTATCCGAGACTTTTAGCAGCCCGAGCCGAAGGCGACGGCTGATAGTAATGTCGAGGATAGAAATGGTTTTGTGGACGAGTTATAAACTCTGCTTTTCACTTCGATTGCGAGGAAATAAAACAGTAGTATAACATAACATTTCTTTAATTAAAACTCAAAGTAAAATTAGAACAGTTTTGAATACTGAAGGATTTTTTTTTTTAAATCTTACTACATTGATATTAGGCTGCAGACCTATACAGCCTACTATTAAATTAATTTTGTAATAATAATTTTCTTAAATCAACTAACCTACCGTACTTGAATTAAAATTTTAATATCTATTATATCTTAAAAAACACATAAGGCAAATAAATTAAAGTAAATATTATATAATAACAAATTCTATCTATGAACTTCTTATTGCATTTGGCTGTATGGCTCATTTTCTTTGCCTTAATATAATACATTTATGAGTAGATACGTTAATGCCCTTGTGCACAAAATTCGATTTTGTGCAGCCTATACCCTGCACAAAGAAGCACTTTCAGAGCATGAGAAGTGAAAAATATATTACGTACCTACCTAACATTTTATTGAAACTAGAAATAAATATTTACAAGTTAAATATCAGTTTTATTTGCAGTAAATACTTATTTTCGTTTAAATACAACAAATAAGTTAAAAATTCAATAAATTACATTAAAAGACATAATTTTCTTTTTTGCAAAATTTCTTTAGTTAGTACGAAATTCCGAACGTGTTTGTCTTTGAGGTCGAATTCAAAATCCGAACTTCGAATGGGCTGGTCTTTGTCTCTCTCTCTTTCTAATGGCGGGAAAGAGATAGAGTGTGAATGTTTCGAATTGTATGATTAACCCAAGGCTCAATAATATATTCGCGGCTTTATGAAAAAAAAAATTAAAAAGTTACTTTGTCTCACTCAGTGAGCAAAATCGCATTTTGCTCACTGATTTCACGCAGCAAAACCTACATGTTTGAGTTACTGAAGTGAAAAGATCTTTTTATTTAACACCTTCACGCTCTGTTTCCTTTTATTTACTATCTACAGCCGTACCTTATCTTAATAATTTTCGAAATGTTAAGAAAATAATAATTTTGAATTCATATCAGAATGGGAATGATTTCAGTATAGACAGTTTTATTACTATTTATGAAGTCACTTTCTTAATGAAATATTGACAAAAACGAAGACGACATAAGACGTTTTTAAAATTTAAATTTTTGGATCGGCTGGCCCGGAACATAAAGGGCTAAGGAAGGAACACGGGTGGGTTTTAGTCAGTAAGAGTCTGACACTCCCTTCCGCTCCACCCAGAGCGGGAGGGGTCATTTGATGATTTCCCATCCTGAAAAGAAAAATCACATCGCACGTTTCGCGTCGAAATAATTTTCTATTTACCGCGATATATATTTAACTAAACCATTAGCTAAACTAATGTTCATATTTAATACGTTCTTATACAGTAATAATATAAGATTATACTTTATTAGTCCTCATAAAACAATTCCTCAGAGAGTATGTAATTTTTTTCGCCCAAATTCCACCAGGGTGTAGGTACCTACAGAGTGTTCCCATGAAAATAACTTTCTTCTCCATAAAACACCATCATCTGCCTAGCCTTTTCCCAACTATGTTGGGGTCGGCTTCCAGTCTAACCAGATGCAGCTGAATACTAGTATTTTACATTGAGCGACTGCCTATCTGAACTTCACAATCCAGTTACTGGGTAATACGATACCCCTTGGTAAGATTGGTTGTCAGAAGTTCGGGCTTCTGACTACCCGTAACAACTGTCAAATGACAGCCGGAACCAACGGCTTAGCGTGCTTTCCGAGGCACGGAGGGGTCTCGGTATGTAAAGATGGTCACCCATCCACAGACCAACCGCGGCAAGCGTAGCTTAATCTGATCGATCGACCTGTGCGGCTGTTATTATTAGCCACGGACCCCATAACCCCTCCATAATACACCATAGTATCTAAATGTCAGAAGGCTTCCTGTGACATAGTTTTGCGTTTAATATTTTTTTATTCCAAACTTTTATATCACAAGTAACTCTTGTGATATAAAAGTTTGGAGCATAAGTTTCAAGGTATCTCGAAGTTTTTTAATTTTCCTTTTCCTTTTGGGAATTAGGTATTCTGTACGACCGCCCAGTAGTAAATCATTAATTCCTTAAGTTACAATTCCGTAGCCAACTGCAAACGACAGCAGCAGACGACGTGTCGCCGCGGCACTACTGGTTTCTATGTGTTTCTATGAATTACCTTCCGTAGCTAGTGAATAATTTATTGCCTGCAGTCAGCTACGGACTATTACTATACTATACTATTTTCTTCGACTGAAAGTGTTTTTTTTGCGATATTTTACAAAATAATTAAATAATATGAAAACGGACCTAAAACCTATTAACATGTCAAACAATTATTTATAAAAAACCAAAGCCTTTAGCCAAACCCAAAAATAGCATCAAATGAAATAAATGAGAGACCAAACCACAAGTTAACAGGCACACCAATCATTCCCAACAATTTAAACCTCTAGTTAATTATTGCGTTAAGCCAGTACACAAACTACGTAGTCCATGATTCAACTGCGTGACGGAACGGAAACGTTTTAGTTCTGATCGCAATTAAAATTCAGCAAATGCACGAGTTGCTAAATAGCGGGAGAGTACAATGGCTGTTGCATGCTAAACGGAGCACGAAACAAATGGTATCTACCTTTCGCTCGTTCGTGATTTTACTGTAATTTTTTGCGATGTAAAAATGTTGCTTGTATTGAGTGTGATCGTGACACGTTTTTATAAAAAATGATAGGTTCATCTTTGAATAAATTGTAACAATAGGTGCAGAGAAAAAAAGGGGGTTATATTTTATTTATTGACGTATGTTTCTGAACCCCTCGAACTTTAATGCCATGTCAATTCAAGTAGCGATATCTACGACGCGAAATAAAAATAACGAAAAAAATTTACTTGAACACTATCCCACGGTACATCAATGCAAAGGTGGTGGAATGAGTTTAACTGCTACGGAAAAGACTAACGCTCAATACAAGCAGTGAAAAGTCATAATTCTCCTGCCCTAATGCTATTTTATTTAGGGCCGGCGTAACATGCCTTCTTCCTACTTCTCTGTTAGGCCCGGCGCTCATTATCGGCATCGGCAAGAAAAGGGATCCTTCGGCATTCCTACATGCAAGCGCACACTGCCGGAAACTATGTCTTGGCATGCTGCAACGTTCTTAGGGATGACGAGGCGTCCTTAAGCATGCCGCACCGTCCTCAAGCTTGCAAGCTACCCCCGAGTGTTGCCTCGGCGCCGGCGGCGCAGCGGGCGACGGCGTACCGAAGGATCCCGAAGTATCCCAAAGCAGCCTCAAAGCTGCCGATGCAGTAGCCTCAAGCATACCGAAGCGGTATTTTTGTTACTACGATCATATATCATGGAAATTTCTACTTTATTGCCATGAAGTTAATGTATAATGTTTTTTATCACCTAAAATCCTCAGCCGTGCCGATGCCGATAGTGGGCGCCGGGCCTTAGTCGACATCTCATTATTCACTCCCTTTCTAACTGTATCTTCATTCACACAGTCCATCCATCGTTTCTTTGGTCTTACCCTACCCTAACAGCCATCGACATTCAGACTCAAAATGGTCCTCAAGACATAAGCAGTGAAAAGTAGTGTTTAGAATAAACATCCAAATTGAGAACCTCCTCCATTTTAGAAGTCGGTTAAAAACGAGGGGAAGCCTTTGTTCTGTAGTGGCACAATAAGGGCTAGACAGATAGAAAATTATTTAAATTGGATTTGATAGGGTGTTGAGATCAGAAACTGGGAGATCGAAAAATAAATAACTATATATGACTAGCTGCGCCCCGCGGTTTCATTTCGATCCCGTGAGAATATCGGGATAAAAAGCCTATATGTTAACCCAGGGTGTCAGATTTTTGTCAGAGCGTGAAGAAGTAACAAACATATAAAGACAAACACACACACTCACAAACTTTCGCTTTTATAATATTAATGTGATTTTGATTTAGATTTTTTACTGCCGAAAATAAGAAAAAAAAATTGTGAAGCCCGTACAGGGTCGCTTTAGATTTAATACAGTATTTATGTGTCCATCGTTAAAAGAAATCTAATTACAAAAAAATATAGCCGACGTCCTTAAAAAATTCTACAAAGTGCAAAATGAGCTTAGTTTGGGAAGTCGTTGGCAAGAAATTACGGACTCCTATTTTGTTTTTAAAGTCGGTTGTATTTTATTTTATTTCACACAAATTCGCGTAAGTGCTTCTTTATATTGATACTCAGCAAATTTCTTTGATCTCTGTACAATACGTATACTGTTCGTTATTGAGGAGTTCTATTGTCAGATCTTCACTCTATTAAATGGGACCATCTCGGTCGAAACCTCTTTGAAACAAAAAATTGTGTGACATACGGACGGACTGGACAAATGATAAAAGTTCCTTTTCTTCAGCCATTTTATGTGCTACGGAACCCTAAAACAGGCGAATTGAGGACTTCTTCCTTTTGGAAGTCTCATATAAAGATGCCTCAAAGAATCCTTCAGTTATTCTTCTAATTTAAATTCGGTTACAGAGAACTGTGGAAAAACTTTAGTGAAATGAGAAATCTAGAACCAAAATAGATTCTAAGAGTCAGGTCCACAGTCCAGAACCATAACAGCATCTACGTCTCTACGAAACTACTTTCTTTCCAACAATTTTGACCACAATTTCGCTTTTATAATTAAAAATTGTCTATAACTATTATACGAATGAAGGTCAATCTTTTGCGAAAAGTCACACCACCAAAAAAACCGTGTGGGGTAGGAGGACCCCCGGCAGGAACAAAGTTCAAAATAATAAATTCAAGATACCGGCTGCAAACATTTTTCAAAATGACGAAATTTGAATCATGTTGAATTTTCATTTTGACGTCACTATCGACTTCATTACCCTCGAAAACCATGAAAACGACACCCATGACGAAATATTTGAAAAAATTTGCAGCCGCCATCTTGTATTTCAATTTTGACCTCACTATCGGCTTCATTGCCCTCGAAAACCATGAAAACGACACCCATGACGAAATATTTGAAAAATTTGCAGCCGCCATCTTGTATTTCAATTTTGACCTCACTATCGGCTTCAGCACCCTCGAAAACCATAAAAACGACAACCATGACGAAAAAATTATTTTTTTTTGCAATCGCCATCTTGGATATTCATTTCAACCTCGCTATTGGCTTCAGCATCCTCGGAAACTATGAAAACTATCTCTCTCTCTCTGTGCCTTCCTAATACATAAATGTAAAGTCAGATGGAGGCATAACGCTTTTTCGTTACGTGACTATTTCTCCCATTTTACTTCTATCGCAAGCTCCGTAAAAGAACATCGTTCCAAAACTTCGCCGCGATTTCTATGACGACATTTGCTCAACGCTATCTATCGAACAAAGGTTTTAACTCAAAACTTGCTCTGCATTAATCAACATTCATAGATCAATAATTATCTAACATTGCATTCTTTATCACTCAGAACACCACATCAGTAAGTATTATCTTACATTATCCTCACTCACTTTTTATTTGAAATTCGTTTAGCGCCACATCAATGGAAAGCGATTTTTGTAACATTAATTTATTCATTATCATTACTTTTTAAAATAACACAGACATAAGCATCAGAGTTATTTCGTCATAAAGGCAAGCCTTTACAACGTGATTATTCACATAATAATGTTTTAAAGATCACAATATGTTTTCGTTAGTATGTACTATATCGCGCCAATAGATGTCGTTACGTGTTGCCACTTTGTGATAAAAAGTTGTTATAGAATGCTTTATATTGATTACATCTTTTGATAGACTGAAGCGATTGCGATGAAACAAAAACTAATCACTACTGCGTGTTCTACACTATATTTGAGTATAAAAATTAACTATATTGGTTTGGTACTTTTTAAAACCTGTTGAACCTGTTCAAATAGATAATCTCTCACATCCAAACAGAGAAATATTCCAAAAATTTATGAAATAGCATCTGTTGGTTATCCTTTAACACCCCAACTTTTTTTTAATATTTTGAATGTACAGAAACACCTCATCTACAGATTTATTATATGTATAGAATAGATAGATGATAAGAGTGAGAATTAGATTCTCAAGCATGACAGTTGACAAGACTCAATTTATTTCGAATATTGGCATTTTATTTTCATGCATGTATTCTAACAATATTTAAATGTGGATTATGGTATGACATACGAAGCCGAAACGTGGACACACGTTACGGTTGGTCCATAAACTCAAGGTCAGCGAGCTATGGAACAGGCTATGTTTGGAGTCTCTCTGAGGGTTCGAATCCGCATCGAGGTGATCCGGCAGAGAACCAAAGTTGTCCACGTAGCTCACAGAATAAGCAAGCTGAAGTGGCAAAGGGCAGGCCATATTAGCCGTAGAACCGATGACCGTTGGGGTAGACATGTTCTTGAGTGGAGACCGCGAATCGGTAAACGTAAGGTGAGACGCCCTCGGGCTAGGTGGAGCGACGATCTTCGCAGGGTAGCAGCCGGATTAGAATTGCTGAAAATAGTGTTGATTGGCGTGCAATAGGGGAGGCCTATGTCCAGCAGTGGACTGTCTACACATATAATATTGCGTGAGATAAAATCCTAACAATGCTACTTTAAATCGGATGGTATATCGTCTACATCAAGGTATAAATCATAGACAAGGAAGCCATTCGTTATATCCGTTCCAATTCCCGTATCCCACAGTTTACAAGGAGTTTGGTACAGCAGAATGCGGCCATTTTGATTGCAGTACGATATGGTTCAACAAATGTGCTCAAGTGTGTAGGATCATTGACTATCATACTAAACTTATAACAAACATAACATCACGCCTGTAATCCCCGAAGGATTAAGCAGAAGTGTATTTATAGAACCTGGACCCATGGAGCGAACATCTGCCTCTGTAAAATATTTTAACTATAAAATTGTTATATAAGTTAAATTTAATAACTAAATCAATTTTATCGTAAAGTGGTAAGTATATTAAATGGCAAAACATATCCAATTATCATAAAACAAACATCGTAATGATCAAACGGGGAAATTAATGACAGCGTTAACCTTTTGCGAATGAAAAAAGTACCGATGTCAAGCGAGTTTATTGAATTAACGCTCGACAAATGGATTGACAGTTTTATAGCATTAATTTCGAAATGTTCACAGTTTGATTGACAGTAATTGATTTTTCGTGTAGTTCCAATGATTGACTGATATGATGCTTATTTTGTTTTGGTTTCACTTACATGTCAATAATTTATCAAGTGCCAGTGTGTTGACACTAGCTTCATATTCTAATCCCATCGATAAAGAAAATTCCTACCTAGACAGATCTTGGGCAGTTTTAGGAAACCATGTTATATAGCCACAGAAATTTCTCCTCTCATCAAAATCAAAAGTCATTTATCCAAATTAAGCTGAGAATCAGTACTTTTCGAACATCATAATTATATAAGACAGTCCCCCAAAACGCCCACCCCCTTCACCACTTCCTAAAAAAGGTATTTTTCAAAGACGAAACGCCGAAGGGACCTTCCAGTGATGTTGTGTAGTTTCTGCCTACCCATGGAAAGAAGGCGTGAGTATATGTATGTGTGTTAATCAAAAAGCGTTAACTTTAAAATACAACATCAAAACAATATTTTCAGTTCAAAATTTTACTTAAACTTGGCTGCAAACGTCTTGGCACTACCCATATCTCCAGAAATAATCTTCACATAAAAAAACTAAGGTACACTTTAGTATGCATTATGCTTCGTTGTAACGATATTACTAGAACATAAACTCAATGGCAGTCGAGTGAAGTAATGTTGTAATTTGTACTCTTAACTTCGTACATTAAGCGGGCAATGAATATGAAACTATAATATAATATGTATTGCTTGGGGTATTTCGTTTAGGATTGCTGAACTTTTATGTTAATTTTTGTGTTAAAGGAAATTGGTTTTGGATGGAGCATGTATGGTCTTACTCATTTGGGCATGTTTATACGCTAGACATATCGAGTTGTCTCCCATAAGTTTGACAACCAGTCTTACCAAGGGCTTATCGTATTACCCATTAACCCATCGCGCGTCTAATTAGCAGACACAATAGAAATTTTATTGTTATCGGTACACATGGTGTACACTCGTCGTGCGACGAGTTAACTGGGTTGTGGAGGACAGATAGGCAGTCGCAGTTGGTATTCAGCTGCATCAAGTTAGACTGGAAGCCAACCCCAACATACATAGTTGGGAAAAGGCTACGCAGATGATGTTGATATACATCAAAGACAAGAGAATATTGATGTGTAAAAGTGTCTTCAAAGATCTACTTACAAAAATAAACATCATTTCATTTCATTTCGACAACTATGTGCTTTTGTCAATAATATTAATTTAATTTAACTTAATTTGAACGAGGTCTTGTCTGAAATAAATAAATAAATAAAGATATTAATTAATTATCGTTATCATCCGTTCTCTGTACCGTAGTACACTGTATATTAGCAAGCCTTAATTGCCAGTGAGACACAAGCTGTAATTACATACGAAACAATATTTGTTTCTGGACCAGACATACAATATTAATTATGTAGCAGTAATTATGTGAAAGAGTAAGCTCTAGCAAGATACAAAAGTAATTAAGTGCTTAATCCGTTCCACTGTTAATGATATATTTTTCAAATTACTTAACTAGATACTGCTAAGAAATTGCTACTAGTACAACCTAGTGAGACGACCTGGAGATATAACCTTTTTATTGTTTTTTTTTTTGTTTTCGGGGGGAAATCTTCAAAAGGCACCCGACCTCCGGGGGGGAGATCGGGGAGTGTGGGATTTTTACTTCACTAAAACCACCCCGGTGATTACTATTAGCACATAGGGTTGGTCCCGGTTCCTCTTAAAAGACCAATTCCGGAATCACCCCGCGCAACCCCTGTAAGGCACATCCCTGGGGTGGAAAAATAACCTAGGACCTCTAGCTCCGTAGTCGTACTTTCAATGACCAGAATAACGCAGCAGCCTGAAGTAAAATATATTACAATAGATTTGTCCAACTCCGTTCTATTCCACACAGGAGGGTTAGAGGTAGGACTAATGCTGTAATTTGGAGCACATTGCCGGCACCAAGTAATGAATACATTAGTCTAACGTCACAGTCTATTTTAGGCCGTGTTCAGACCGAGATCCTAATTGCGTAACACACTTTCAATAACAATCTGAATGATTTTGAAGGATATTGCTAATCCATCTCACTAATATTATAAAGGCGAAAGTTTGTGAGTGTGAGTGTGTGTGTGTGTGTGTGTGTTTATATGTTTGTTACTTCTTCACGCTCAAACAGCTGGACCAATTTTGATAAAATTTTGTAAGTAGCGAGGCGCAGCTAGTTGCTTTATATGTTCGTAAAATTGGTCTGCTTAACAACGTAAATAACGCAATGAATGTTGTTGAACTGTCACATTGAATGGCATTGCTACTCTTCCCACGTTATACAATTACCCCGAGGACTCTCAAAAAAAAAGCACTTGCAACAAAAATGTTTTGACTCTGAGAGTCTAGGGTCTAGGCTGTCAGAGTCAAAACATTTTTATTACCTGTTACTTAGTCTAGACCCTAGACTAAGTGACATTCTCTCTATGTATAAGCTGAAGAGTTTTTTGTTTGTTTTAATGCGCTTATCTCTGAAACTACCAGTCGGATTTGAAAAATTACTTTTGAATTGGATAGCCCAGTTCCTGAGGATGGCTATAGGCTATAGAACCTAAGTAGACGAGCAAAATGAAAAAAAAGGCCGAAAAAACATTAAGCGAAACAGATGTAGAGGATGAGTGGGTTGCGGCATCGGGGGAACAAGAAATTTCACGCAGACAGCACAAGCTAGTCAGCAATAACGATGGTGTATATTGTTATTATTTTAAGACAGCTTTTTAAATTATGTGAACACTTTAAATAAATATTAATACATAGAAAAAAACTAAAACTTAAAAATGGAATAAATAATAATGTTATGATGTAGGAAAATATTCATTTGTGAGAGACTGGTGCCTAAACTAAGCCGTGACTTGTATTTCAGGACACCTATACAGGCAAAAATATCATCAAAAAAAAACAGTGGCACTCCGGGAGTGCCGATAGAAGTGAAAACTTGAACAATTACGTGTGTATTTTATAAACAAAACACGCGCGGTACCGGTTACGGCCATCCGTCTTACGAATTTTCGATCAGGTCACGTGTCCTGACGCGAGTTTAACATTTTTTACCCATTACAAAAAAGTGTACAACGCCGCTAAAGAAGTTTTCACTTCAAAAATGATTATAGACAATGCTTAACGAAGACACAGAATAACTAAAAGTACTTGAAAGTTACATTTTTATGTTTTAAGGGAGAAAAAGTCATGGATCTAACAAAATAGGCAGCAGATAAAGGAGGTCACTTCTAACTAAAAATGGATTGCGGCTCTGGGCACCAAATTTAAGACAATTAATCTTTTCCCAAAAATTTTGAAGCGTTACCTTTTTAAAATCGTTGGTAATGACCTCCTTTATCTTCCTATTTCGTTTGATCCACGACTTTTTGAACATCCTGAATAGCAAACATTTGTACTGGATTTACACGTGTTACCTTTGTAGATTTAGGACTAGTTCTTTGAAGTTTGCACAACTAAACTAAAGCCTTTATTTTTTATTTAACATATTTTAGTAATTTCAGGTCTTAAAATCTGCATATTTTCATGTCGGATACTACGAATTCATGAAACAAAGAGTAGTAGGACAGTTATTCATTTTCCTTTTATTTTTGGATTGCAACTTGGTGATTTGTTTTATGTAGGTAATATTTTATTTAGCCTTTAGTATTTCAGTGCTTTAACAGACCTATCTAACGGTATTCAAGTTGCTGGATTCTGGGCTGAACATATAAAAAATATATATACATGTTGGCAAAGGCAACGACGTGAAACATGTACCTTATGGTATCAGTACATGATTCGTATCTTCCTGCGTTTAAATTTTTCATCAAGTAATTACAAAAAAAATGCTGTTCCATACTTTTAGACCGCGTAGGTATTGCACGTTTCTATGAAACAGCTGATTATTTTTTTAGAAACATGTGCTAAATTCATGGCTTCAGTTTGCGTGCCGATGTACTGTGTGTTTATGAATTAGAGTTATTTTTGCCATCCACACGCTATGAAAAAGCAACCAACGTCTATTTGAAACAATAAAAAGGTTTTATTTTTCACTTTTTAGTTGTACCTACCCCATATAAATTCGTATAACACTACTTGCTTGTGAATATCAGTGACAGAAAGCTATTAAAACATCATCAATATAAACTAAGTGGAAAAAAATCGTACTATTCAAGCTAATTCAAAAACTATCCAAGCAAAGTTCATATAATTTATATGGGACCACTCATGAAGCATCCATTAAAAAATGAGAGAATTTTGCAAATCTGTCTTTATATGAAGGAGCATGCCCGAACATATATATAATAAAAAAAATATACTTAAACCAAATTGCCTCCTCCTTTTTTTGAAGTCGGTTAATTAAATAAATTCATAAACAAAAAGTTATGCCCGAATTTACTTGCAAGATTAGAGGTGCCCCAATAACAACTTTGACAGGAATGAGTGTGTACCGTGGTATAATGAACACATCTGCGTACCCCTTTAGAGGGTACAGGCGTGATGTTATGTTGTGTGATTGCGTAAACAATGCATACATAGGCTATAGCAGCAATCGCGGTTGATTTGCTGGCATTTATTGAACAGTTCCGTTCTCGGTCTCCGAAACTTTATTATCAGATCTTTACGAAATTTAATTTGGACCATTTCGGAATAAACAATATATATAATATAAACATTTGAATTGAGAACCTCCTCCTTTTTTGAGATCGGTTAAAAAGACTTTGGTTAAATGGGTGTAAAACTAAAGAAAACCGTTTTAAAATACAGAAAATGTTATCAAGTGGCACCACCACTAGAAAACCAATTAGAAAACTAGAACCTATTAGCCAATTAGAAAACTACGCGGGTAGCATCTTGTATCTTCAGACGATTGTCGCCTTCTCGACACCGCGGTCAGCTAATTAGAAAGAACGACGAGATGGGTGGTAATTACTTCGTAGATACCACTGTTTGAAAGGTTTTTTATAAGGTTTCTTACTTATGCGAGTTTTGTGGTGTAATAGCTGGTTCAGGAGTAGATTGCAATAGGCGAAATTAAATATAAGCTTTAACTCAAAGTCAAGTAATTTATTTCAAATAGGCAAGTTTAAGGCACTTTTGAACGTCAAAACTTACAGTAATTGTATTGATTCTAGTCGCCCCTTCCAAAAGGTAGTGTTCGTATGGAGATGAATGGGCAAGAAACTCCACCGTTACTCTTTTAAAATGTTTTACAAGGTATTTTGTTGTAGCATTTAACGACTGATATTGCTTGTAAGTAGTAATTAGTAAGTAAGCCAACTAAGTTTCCCAACTATGTTGGAGTTGGCTTCCAGTCTAACCAGATGCAGCTGAATACCAGTATTTTACATGAAGCGACTGCCTATCTGACCTCCACAACCAAGTTACTGGGTAATACGATACCCCTTGGTAAGACTGCTTGTCGGACTTTCGGGCTCCTGACGACACGTAACGACTGTCAAAGATACACGATTGACAGCCGGGACCAACGGGTTAACGTGCTTTCCGAGGCACGGAGGGGTCTAGATATGTAAAGATAGTCACCCATCCACAGACCAACCGCGGCAAGCGTAGCTTAACCTGATCGATCGACCTGTGTGGCTGTTATTATTTAGCCACGAGCCCCTCAGTAATTAGTAAGTAATTATTTATTTTACTAAAAGACTTAACTTAGGATGTTAATTCAATAAGAGATGGGTATGGCTATTACATTTGAGAAGACCTCTGCCCTTTAAACTAGGAAAAACCTGTGTCTTGAAGGACAGTGTACTTGTCAGGGATTGACACGTTTTACAAAATATTTATAACTGCGTAACAACTCTGATGCTCACATACATATTTATTAAAGGGGCTTAAAAGCTAATAGTGGGGAGTGTTTGTGTGTGTATGTGTTGCTGTTGAGTTAGACTGGTCCGTTGAGGTGTGATGAATATAGTAAATATTTGTCAAGGAAATGAAAAGTTAGGTATTCTAGTTGTAATTTGTAGAATAAATAAGTTCCTCTGTATCGCAATCATTTAAATTTAGAAGGAAATTTAACAGTTTTCTTTTTGATTCGAAAAGGTTTAAAAATAATATTTATTGTTATGTTATACGTACATACATAGTATAATAAATACGAAGAATTTTTGTCTGTCTGTCTGTCTGGATGTATGTTCCGGATTGAAACGACTGGACGTATTTGGATTAAATTTGGCACACAGATCGTTTATAAACTAGATTAACACATAGAGTACTTTTAATTCCGGTAGTAAGTTCCCCTGGGGGTGTCTTCATCTACTCGAGCGAAGCCACGGGCAAAATCTAGTCTACTTAATAAAAACCTTATATTCATGCATTCATTCATTCACAGACAGACAACGCAAAGCCTTAACATCTGAGTTTAGAAGTATGATTTTTTTTACATGAGTTTCTTATAAGAATAGCAAAAGTACACTAAGGAAGGTTTTTAAAAAATTATCCCCTAAAGAGGTTCAATTCAATGCGAAAGTTCGCAATTCTTGCGATGGGAAATTCCATTGGGCACACGGCTTGTAAGAGGGGAAGAAATAATAAACGACAAGATCCAACGACAACAAAAAACAAATGAAAGGCGAAAACAACGTGGTTCAAAAATAGAAAGCAAAGAAACAGTCTCCAAACAATTAAAGTAATCGTCGTTGATCTCAGCTGATTAAATCCACACCAATTCCATCTAGCGACAACGTCTGACGATTGTCTAACTAATTAGAACTACTAGACGCTCTGAGACGCCGTTAATTAGAAAGACAGCGCTGATTTATCGTCAATCTTTATACAGATACGAGGGCGTAAGATAAGTAATGCTTTTATACGCTTTATTTTGTTTAGAAGACTGTTTTATTTGAGATATTTTGTAAGACTGTAAGTGTGAGTGAGTAGAAATGAAATGAAATGTAGAGAAAATGCGTAGTGTGTGTTATCCTCAAAACTCAAACGTTAAGGAATTTATTCGGTATAGCGAAGATGTGTTTTTAGGCTTTAATTAACACCTAGATCTAAAAAAAGGTTGTGCAAATTGGTGATAAAACACAATTATCATAATTATCTGGCGTAACACTACGCAACACACTGGTTGAAAAAAAAACTGAAAAAAAAACAGTGGCACTCCGGGAGTGCCAACAGAAGTGAAAACAAAACACAAACAGAACACTTGGCCATCACTCACTGACATATCAGATATACATTAAAACCGAGTACATCCCGAGGACAGCCGAACACATCTGAAGCGGGTATTTTTTAATCGTCTTATAAACAAAACAGGCGCGGTGTCGTTTACGGTAACATTGGAGCGAGTTTAATTTTTTTTTTTTTTGCCATCTTAAAAAATGCCCAACGCGCCTAAAGAATTTTCACTTCAAAAACAATGACTCTGTAGGAACACTAATACATTTTTCTTGTATTCATTTCAATAACTCTAATTTCTCTTCGTGGAGTAAGAAACAGTCCTATGCCAATTCATAAGCTACCAAATATAACTTTTGTGCTATATTTACACCATTCTTACTCTTTTTCTTCGTTGTTTTTATAGTGAGTAAATTGAAGTTGTCAAGTCATTGAGATCATTAGTAAACTTTTCTAGAACTCACCAGTGAGCACATGAACCCTTGCTGTCGCTGACTGTGCGTTATCCGGGGCACACTGATACGTGCCAGCATCTGACGTCCGCGCCGACTGCACTAGCAGCCTACTGCTACTATGTATACCCTTCTCAGTAACTAAGGATATACCGCCCCGCGTCGAGTCGAAGTTTATCGTCTGTTGAAAAAATAAAGTATTTACAAGTCAAGAAGGAGGAAACAAGTGACAGGCGAGAACCGACGGTTACCGATGACAGCCGAGCGGCCATTTTGCCATCTTTATAGACCAACACCTACCGACACACATAACTGTGGGTGTCATGGCGGTGCTGCTTGCAATGGGAAAATGATGGAAATCTAAATATGTAAATTCCAGTAGATTTTATTTTTGTTGTCCATTTTGTACAACCTGCTTTATAGTTATGTGCATAACTGTTGCGCAAGTCAGTTGTAAACAAATACTTGCAAATCGAAATTATGTGGGTAAACATGATAATGTTGAAGGCATCATAATGCGTACTGCAACTACACACATCAAAAGTGTCTAGGGATCAAGTACATTTTTAACTATAAAAAAATATCCAATTAATATTTTCCAAATCTAGTCTTCCAGATTGGCTTCTCACTTTAATTCCTATGTTTAGGTAAGTTAAATACTTATCCCCATATTTTGTAAAAATTCAGAAAAATTGCATTTTTTGCTAATTGTGAGAAGATAACCTACGTTAATTTTGTCAATTAAATGACAGAAAAAGGCAAAAATGAGGATTTTTAAATTTTTATTTTAAAGATAAAAAAATTAATAATCTGTGTTTCCACAATTGACATGAATCACACTTTGAGGAATAGTCGCCCACGTTCTTTCTAACAAGTCAAAATGTTGTTGTGGGGTATGCACGGCATCCATACTCAGCAGAGCTCTTCTTTGGAGCATATCCCATGTGTGTTCAATCGGGTTGAGGTCTGGCGATTGAGCAGGCCACGACAGAACGTTGTAGCGAGCATGGGCAAGAGTGCGTGTTACGACTCTAGCCGTGTGAGGGCGTGCATTGTGCATTAGTCGAAAAGAATCACCCAACCAAAAGGATTATCACGTCTGTAACAATCCTCTCCGCATAAAGGCTCGTTCACACAGGCGCGACGCGACACGCGACACAAAGGCACCGCAAGTCGCGCAACGAGCGGTGCCTTTGTGTCGCGCGCGATTCGCGTCGCGCGTCGCGCTTGTTTGCAGGAGCCTTAAATCTGAACATTGAGGTTGCCCCTGATCTAAATGAGATCGGTTCTTCCTGACAAAACTTCAAACGTTCTTGACGTCCAGAGGTCCTCCAAACTCGAGTACGTTTTGTTTACGGCCTCATACCGAAACGAGATTCATCGGAAAAGCAAACACAATGCCGGTCTTCTTCCACCCAATTTCTGTGTTCGCGAGTCTATTGTAAAGAGGCCCACGATTGCGGGGTGCAACTCTCAGCGTCCTTCGGGAACGCAGACCCACTTCACGTAAATGATTTCGGATGGTTTGGTCGCTTATAAAAAGCGTCTAAATCGCCGACCCGGCATGCTAAAAGTAGCTTGTCTGCTGTGGCCCTAAAAGTTTCGTAAAAAAATAAAAATTTTTCAACATAAATATCGGTTAATTCATTATTTAAGGTAGTTACCCACAAGGTAATGGATATATAACAACAATAAATAACATTGTAAAGACATTTCTGTAATTAATATTTGCAATTTAATATAATGAATATGTCACACCCGCCACATAGCTGGTGTAATTATTTTTCACCTCATTTACGCCGGGTTTAAAAATTAATAATAAATAAAGCTTTAGAAAAAGGAGATTGTTGAAATTTTCAAGTATTTCAGCTTTCAATAATGTTTAGAAGTTTTCATAAACTAATAAAAGGAGGTGCTAATACTTTACAAAGAACTTGAGGGATTAATAACATTCTGACGCAGTAAAGATTTTAATCAGTGTAAGAAACTGCGAGTCAAAGTTGAGTGATGTTTACATTGTTCGTTCAAACTTTACTTGAGACGTTTGAAAGAATGTCATCTTACAGCATTTGCACAGTCGCAAATGCTGTAAGATGAGATTTTTTTAGTATTGTCACTGAAGCAGTGGCATCGTGATTTTATGATATTTGACGAAATTATTTTATTTCTCCAGATTTTATAATCAATGTTGCGCCAGTAAACGATAATAATAATATATCAGGATTATATCAGGACACAAGAGACAGGGCCTTCCATTTAAATGAAACAGCTTCTATACTTTATTATCTCAGAATTTAAAAAAAATAGTACGACTACTGTTTATTATACTTGTGCATATTTTTTAACCCTTAGGGCTGATTTTTCAATCGACAGATAATTTTTATTAGTGGAATAAAAATGACATCTGACAGATTTTGTATGTAAGAACTGCCAAAATTTTAAAATTATTTCTCGGATAAAATTATCTGGCGTTGGAAAAATCAGCCCTTAGTGGAATAAAATTAAGTACCGTAATAGTTTTTGCTTATCCATAACTAGTGAGAAAATAATTAAAATTATTTTTCACTTCTCATGCTCTGAAAGTGCTTCTTTGTGCAGGGTATAGGCTGCACAAAATCGAATTTTGTGCACAAGGGCATTAACGTATCTATTCATAAATGTATTATATTAAGGCAAAGAAAATGAGCCATACAGCCAAATGCAATAAGAAGTTCATAGATAGAATTTGTTATTATATAATATTTACTTTAATTTATTTGCCTTATGTGTTTTTTAAGATATAAAAGATATTAAAATTTTAATTCAAGTACGGTAGATTAGTTGATTTAAGAAAATTATTATTACAAAATTAATTTAATAGTAGGCTGTATAGGTCTGCAGCCTAATATCAATGTCGTAAGATTTAAAAAAAAATAATTTCCTTCAGTATTCAAAACTGTTCTAATTTTACTTTGAATTTTAATTAAAGAAATGTTATGTTATACTACTGTTTTATTTCCTCGCAATCGAAGTGAAAAGCAGAGTTTATAACTCGTCCACAAAACCATTTCTATCCTCGACATTACTATCAGCCCTCGCCTTCGGCTCGGGCTGCTAAAAGTCTCGGATAGAAATGGTTTGTTTTGTGTACTTGTTGTAAAATCTACTATTTACAATGTTTGTGGAACAATAAATATTATTATCTTATCTTATTTTTAATAGAGTATTAATTCTCATTCTAACCAACCCGATTTCAACCCTGCAAATCTCGAACACGGTCCCAAACTTAACGTCAAACTAGTGGGTAGTGGAGAAATTCTCATATAAAATAATGTCCAAGAGTACTAACTCCGGTAATTGTTTCTACGACTCGCCTGCACTTCCAGATACGCCAATCTGAAATGCAGTCGCCGTGGTATGGTTGAACGCATAGAGAATGTGTTAAGTCGCCTGTAGATTGGAGAACTCAAATTGAAAAGTTTGTTATTAGTATCTTTTCTTTACTAGTCATAATGTTCAATAAAATACAGGGTCGATACGTCAATCCGATTTTAAATAAAACTTCGTATTATTCGTGTATTATTTTTCAATTATTATTATTTCAAATACAATACCTATCCAATTTGTACTACTTTTACTTGTAAATACTAAGGACAGAATGGGATGGATGGAAAAAAACTTCCGAATGTAATTTCTGTTGTGTCAATACTATCGAAGGTTTTTGAATTTGGAAAGTATCTCAAATTAAAGGAAGGAGTATCACCAATAAAATTTTCAAGTCGCTAAGCAATAGAATACCCGAGGGGATCACTGGATGGAAACCAGACTGGATACCGGTCTGGATTTCTGCCTTTGTGCCGGAGGTATAATTAATATTTTCGTTCGATTAGACAGTACATTCAACAAGCTAACAGTCTACACCGATTTTGTTGCTGTGGCTCAGAGGATCCAGTTAGATAGAAATATATGAGTTAATCGGCTGATTGGTAAACCCCATAGACAGCCTGTCTATTTTGAATCATCATCTGCCTAGCCTTTTCCCAACTATGTTGGGGTCGGCTTGCAGTCTAACCGTGTGCAGCTGAATACCAGTATTTTACATGGAACGACTGCCTATCTGACCTCCACAACCCAGTTACTGGGTAATACGATACTCCTTGGTAAGACCGGTTGTCAGACTTTCGGGCTACTGACGACTGTCAAAGACCCACGAATTACAACCGGGACTAATGGCTTAACGTTCTTTCCGAGGCACGGAGGGGTCTTGGTATGTGAAGATGGTCACCCATCCACGGACCAACCGCGGCGAGCGTAGCTTAACCTGATCGATCGACCCGTGCGGCTGATATTACTTAGTCACGAGCCTCTCTTCCCCACACATGCTAAATCCCAATTTATTTGGAGACCCGGCCCCTTTCGTTGTCTTTTCCCATTCTGTTTTTCCTCATAGATTGCCAAAATAACAAATTAAATCATACTGAACGCAAAGCCTATTATTTATCCTCTTTAGCCGCAAAATAAAGGTTGTATTACGAGGTAAACTATACAAATAGAAATATTAATGGAATTTAACAACTAAAAATTAAGTTAGCAGCTCAGACCAAATAAAAAGTCAAGACATAGCGCTACGAACAGTACAGTGAAGCATGCAAAAACTACACCTCCGCTCTGTGGATACACGCTCACACGCACACATTTACAATCAAACTACACCACACTATGTGCACACATGTTTACGAAACCGGCCTCACTTTTCTGTTGACAGCCCTCTGTCTTGGTTTTTTATTTGGTCTGAAGTTAGCAGCTTAATTTTAATCTTTATATTTCAATATTTAATTGGAATTTAATCCAATTTTATCATCGTATATGTTATAACTGACTGCGGCGAAGCTTAAAAGGAAGGTATTTTTTTAATTGATCCGATATTTTTTTCCATAAATGCTCAATCCTTTATTTGGAGTCTTTGTTTCTTTGTCTCTTCTTCTTTGTGAAGCCTAAAAGGAGGTTTATATTTTAATGGGGAAGGTCAGACAAAGCTAATTGTAGATGACGTGATCATATCATGGTCCTTACGGCCTATATAATAATTTGGAGATTTCGTTCATTCATGAAGTTGGTTTTCACTATTTCGTTATTGTCCGTAATTTCAACCGACCTCATCTAGTTTAAAAAAATATGATTGACGTGTAAAAGTGTTTGTGCAAATCTACTTACAAAAATAAAATCATTTATCAATATTTAAATCAAGTAGGTATTTAACATGGACAGTGTCAGAATTTTAAACCTTTTTTATTTCCCCGTAATCACTTGCTTCAAAATGTTACCGACATAACCTCGAACTCTGTTTAATTAAAAAAAAAATATCTACGAATAGCTTTAAGCTACAATCTTCTCATTGTTGGGTCTTTCGGGAAATGGTGGTCTCCAATTTCGGAGTGTTTAGGAACACAACAACGCGTTATTTTGGCAAAAATAAAATAAAACCACCGCACACCTTGTATTATTAGCTTGTGTTGAAAACTAGATACGACAGCGCCATTTTGACAGTTGCCTTCCCCATTGATTGATTTCTCGACAAATAAACAATACTTTAACCATTGCCTACTAGTAAAACAAAACATAGACAGTAAAAATTAGTTTTACAATAAAAGATAATAATAGTTACTTCATCGTTCTAGTTTCGAGAAAGAAATTAGAAGTTCTGACTTGGCAAACAACTTTGAGATTAAGTGGTGCAAGAAAACTTATGCTGGGTTGTTGAAAGCTGAGTGCAGGGAAAACATTAATATAGAAACTTTTTGCATCTCGAGAGCGAGTAGGTACAGGTCAATCTCTTAATGTACAGACTTGAAGTAAAAGATTTAACACGCGTTAGGTAATAATATTATAGTGTAAAGTAACGTAACACACGTAACTATGTCAGATAATGTAATGACATGATAATAAAATTCAAACAAACATGCAATTTTATAGTGAATACACTGAGAATATGTTTGTTTAGGATTATACAATCACATAATAAAATCATGAAAAGTCGTAACTATGTCAGATAATGTAATGACATGATAATAAAATTCAAACAAGCATGCAATTTTAAAATGAATACACTGAGAATATGTTTGTTTAGGATTATACAATCACATAATAAAATCATGAAAAGTCGTAACTATGTCAGATAATGTAATGACATGATAATAAAATTCAAACAAGCATGCAATTTTAAAGTGAATACACTGAGAATATGTTTGTTTAGGATTATACAATCACATAATAAAATCATGAAAAGTCGTAACTATGTCAGATAATGTAATGACATGATAATAAAATTCAAACAAGCATGCAATTTTAAAGTGAATACACTGAGAATATGTTTGTTCAGGATTATACAATCACACAGAATAAATTCATGAAAAGTTATAAAAAGTTGAAGGATAACCTATACCGAAAAAGAAGGAGAAAATCAATAATCAGCTTGTAATGTTCCCAATGCTGGGACACAGGCCTCCTCTCAGTGAGAGGGAGTGGGCCGTAATCCATCATGCGGTCCCAGTGCTGGTTGGTAGATGTAACATGTCGTCGAATTTTTGATTCTAGTACATGCCGGTTTACTCACGATGTTTTCCTTCACCGTTTTGAGAGCAGTGGTGATGAAATAATCTACACAAATTAAAGCGCCTGTCTGTGTTCGAAAATACGACCATAAAGACTCCTACAAGTTAAATCAGTTAAATATTTCCTTTCAAATAGTAGTTGGGGTCTGTCTCTAAATATACGTACCTACTTAAAAAATAGATAATTGCACTTAATAATAAATTCTAGCGCTAAATCAGCTAAACTTAATCAACTTTCTACTGACCTAACCAGCTACATACTCGTAAAAGTCTAGTTTAAAGCCAAAGACAATGCCATTATTTCCGACCCAATTTGCTGTTAACAGACCAGTGTAAAATCAGCTTAATCCCAATTCCCAGCGGTATTCACATGTTGATGCGTCGAGTTTGCGTCTAATTGCGATTTCGGGAATAGCATTCCGCTACTGTGGCATATAATAGATCGGAGTACTAGAACAGAGAATATTATAGAAGGTTCGCTCCATACACTGAATGAAAACGCACGCACACATACACACGCTTCATATAAAGCCCGATGCAAACTCTATGACGGCTCAGAAAATGAAGTGGATTATTGCGTAGTAATAAATTCATGTGTCAGCGGGGGTAAGGTATAGGGAATTGCGTAGCGGGTAGTGCACTTCAGAGCCCCCACAAAGTTTGACGCGTACTTTACAGCGAGTGCAAACGAATTCGGTTAAGATCACCGTACGCACGCATCTACACCGAAGAATTGCCAAACTTAAGTGGCAGTGGGTAAAGCACATTGCTCGCAGAACAGATGGCCGATGGGGCCGAAAGGTTCTGGAGGGGCGACCGCGTACCGGAAGACGTAGCGTTGGAAGCCCTCCCACAAGGTGGTCCGACGGCCTTGTGAAGGCTGCAGGAACCCGTTGGATGCGAGAAGCATGGAACCGGTCCAAGTGGAGGTGGTTGGTGGAGTCCTATGTCCAGCAGTGTGGACGTATTTCGGCTGAAAATTATGATGATGACGCATCTATTATGTAGTTTCGTACATTGTATGTAGTCGAACTTCTGAACTATACTGTGATTCGAATCTAGATGGAACGAGAACTTAATTCATGGACTTAGCACGCGAACTAACGACATATGTACTTAGCTTGCAGGCTGACGTTGTATGTTTGCGTACGAGTATAACTGTTGTTTACAGTTATCATTATATTTTTTTTTTATTAATAGTTTCTTCTTTATGTTATGCATTAGCTGGTGATAGAGAAGTGCAGTAATGCTATTGTGTATAAATCATACCGTGAAAACTGTGGTGAAGTGTGCTTAAAGTGAGCTGTCAATAGCGTCAATCCCTAGCATCAGCCGGTCGATTGTGTAAAAATCTCACCGTGAAAACTTAGGTGAAGCGAGTTTGTTTTTGCTAGGAATTGACACTATTGACAGCTCACTCCATGCTCACTTCACTTTAGTTTTCACGTTGAGATAGTTACAGAATCGTACTGCTGGTGGAATGACAGCTCACTTTAAGCTCACTTCACCTTAGTTATCACGGTGATCTTGTAACAGAATAGCGCCGCAGTATTTTTAGTGTTAGCGATCACTAATCGGATAACCAAAGGAAAAAATAAATACATATCGCAACAAAACATCACGCCTGTAATCCCCAAAGGATTAGGCAGAGATGTACAGACGCCAGCACATCAAGCCACTTGAAATGTCAAATTTTTCCAATCAACTTTGAACCTTATGCTCTAGCGATAAAGTTGAAAATCTATTAAATGAATTTGACAGTAGTAGTAGCTTGATGTACTTGCGTCTGTACCTATGTATATTGTATAGTGCACCCACATTTTGACAGTTATTTTATGTTTGTGAAGGAAAAATCCTATATTTTTTAGTAGACTTCAACGGGCAATTTAATTGTAAGAAAGAAAAAAACCGGTCAAGTGCGAGTCGGACTCACTCACCGAGAGTTCCGTACTTTGTGGGTATGGAACTAAAAATTTACGGTTTTCGGATTTTTTCCTTTACCTGACATTGCTTCTTGCCAAATTTCATGATTATAGGTCAACGGGAAGTATCCTAAAGCTTTTGATTCTGGAACATAAACGCACATATCTTACAAGCGTTAGCGCTGTCGTTGACTTAGAAGTTTGATTATTTCACTACTTAAAAGGATTGCAGCCCTGAGTATTTGATATTAATTTTAACTTGATAACTTCACCCGTTCCTGAGAAATTCCTGACAGATGGACAGACAGACAGACAATGAAGTGATATTATAAGGGTTTCGTTTTTCCTTTTGAGATACGGAACCCTAAAAATGTAAGTAATGACGGTTACAATATGAAGTATAAATGTTATCTCATTCCTTTTAATGTATAATTCATGATAAATACGAAACCGTTCCAACATAAATCATGAATTAAATATCTCGATCCCGATTTCTGGGAATCTCGTTTGTGGATGACACAAAATGATTATTTACTTCTGAAGAAACAACTTTTATTATGATAATCAAACTTTTTATTGGATTTTGTTGTGGTTTCATTACTCTCTTATGTTTGAAAAACTTTGTAATACGCTATTGAGTTCTTTATGCTTGTGTAAATTTATTTCAGTACCTAAGTATGTTTACGTAAGAGGGCCGCGGGTTGCGGTTTTTATTGCGATTTTTAAACATCTTAGGTACTTCGGATATAGTAGGTACCTAGGTACGATCAGAGAAATTTATTGTTTATCAAATTAACTTACTTCGTCAATTTGCCGTGTTATAGTCATTTTATACAACTGTCAAAAAGTAACAGTTGCGATTTGAAGATACGGGCAATTTAAGTTGGTAAAACCAATAATAAAATTTCTTTAACTATATTTCAAATCCACAGCAACATAGAGGGTAGTATTACCTTAATAAAAATCTTTATCAAATAAAGAGGAATACCCGAGAAAATCTAATATAGCTCAACATGAAACCATTACCTAAGCAATTTTCATATTTCCATTCGCATTTTGCAATGAAAACAGTTTTCTTCATATCGTATCTCAGCATTTTTATTTCTAACCTTACACTATTTCTATTGCGATGTCATATTTCTGAGAGTTTTACAAAGAAATGCATTTAACTTGCATCTGTTGTGACATTAAAGTAAACGAGAAATAAATAGAAGCAGCTTATAGTAGTCTTTAACGACACAAAGAAGTCCTGCTAATGTCCAGACAGGCAAATCCTTAGGTATCCGTTTGCCTTAATTATATTAACAATCACAAAAACCTTAATTGGAATAGAAAGAAGAATGACGCAGGGAAAGAACACAAAACACAAAAAAAAAACAATCAATCATCAATCATAAATATCGACAGCTATATATAATAGCTCCAGCAGCTTTCTTTGGTATTGTTCGTCGAATCGTTGAGCTCCTCAAGTTCTGAGTTGAGCTGCACGATTTTTGACAAATGCGTGCACTGTCTCGACAGGTCCGCTCAATCTGTGTGGTTCTTTCCTCAAAAGACCATTTCAGACACCAATCTACATGGTCTTCACATGATCTGACCAAGATTTTGTCTAGATTTTAAAAGAGACTGAGACCTCTAAGTTTGTTTCGGCCTTTCTTCGAGCGATCAATTACAATTGACTATTTTTACCTAGGTAATTGATACTAGGTAAATGATCGTCTATAAATGCAATTGAAGCGATTGAGAATAAAGACACAAAACACTGACAATTCCAATCGATCAGCTTAGACGATGCAATTCAATTGTTGCTGTATATTTTTATGCTAAAAGCAGCCTATCTGTAAACTCTTTAACATTATAATTAAAAAGTATTCTTACCTTCCCTCTATGCGTCCAATTAATAGTATTGGGCGGTTCTGGCGTATGTCTGACAATGCATGTCAGGTTTATCGTAGAACCCGCGTAAATGAACAGGTCTGGACCTCCCATGACCTCGGTCTCGGGTTCTGTGAACAACGGGTTTATATGTGAGTACATTGTTAGAAACATGATGTGTAATTAGTAAGGCATAATTTGAGGTACCTGGTTACGTGTATTTGATGTAGGGAATTTTTGGGAATGGTTAATATTACATTTCTATGGGTTAAAAGAAAGGCTCATTAAATTAACATCTCGTTTGGCCGCCGACATAGCCTTATTTAATAATCCATTGTGTCTTGTCTCGCATAGATTTACCTTCCATAGCGGGTTAATTCCGCTTCTGTGCAATTTTATGTACAGAAAGTTTCATATAAAAATAACCTGTTTCACGCATCTTTCAAAATACTTCTAATACAGTTTACTTTTACGCGTTCTATTAGAAGCAGTTTCTTAATTCCATGATTGTGTTAAATACAGTGTGTGTTGTGTTGTGTGTATATTTATTGTGTGCAATACTCTGATTTGTTTCGGCCTTTCTTCTATAGTAGTTAAATAGGATACGCCGACCTCACCTAGCATATTTTTATATTTGTTATAGTATGACTAGTAAAAGGATTCCTATATCCTATTTACAGAATAAACAATTTCATTTCATTGTTTTAGGCGCGTCTGTCGGTACGTTAATCAGTCTGATGTCATTTGATTAAGTAACAATTATAGTGACCAATAGGTATTTGAGACTTAAAAGCAACTTGACCTAAGGCCTAGTCCGCGTCTTAAAAAAAAAGACCTTCTCCGCCTCCGTTACTGTCACTATTTTTATGACGTAAACAAACAAAACAGATGTATGGCTCTAAGCTTTAAAAAATAGTTATTCTTATAGAAACGTACGAGTTTATAGTTTCAAAACAGAAATAAAACTCGGAATTTCTCACACTTCTTCTCGTCTGTTACATTTGTGGTTTCTAAACTGCTGAAATATCTTTATAAACTTAAGAACTACAGTTGTCTTATTCCCTAAACAAATAAAACTAAAACTATTTTCAAACTGCAAAGTGCAAACTGTGCAAAGTTTGTAAATAAATAAATTGTGCTCAAGAAAACACGTGCGGGTCAAAACTTGTTCTAAAGCTTACAATTGAAAACACGTTGATGTTTAAAACATCTCATGTGCTAAGTTGACAAAACTAAATGGCTAAGAAAACGAAATTAATATATGTATTAGATTTCTTGATTTTACCACGCTCTACTTAAACTAAAATAAACATGAGTGCAGGCAACATTTTACCGAATATAACGTTATCCTATTTTTAGAACCCTTTGATAGTTTTGTGGTAAAAATAATATATTAGAGAGATATTAACATTGTTTCCTTTATTTAACTAAATACATATAAATTATATTTTTAAATATTAGTATAAAAAAACATAAAAACATTTAAAATTATAAAAAATAGTAGCCCACCGGTATCGGGAACAGGGTCTAAGCTATCAGCGGTCAGGGCTCCAGAGAGAGGAACCTCCTAACAATGCGGGCCGTGTCCAGAAGTACCGCTTTCTGGATCAAGCCCTTGATCCAGCTGCCCAACGAGAGCCTCCTCAGTTGTTGGTCGAGACTCTTGGCTATTAATCCATTGGCTGTCACGACTATCGGCACAATGATCGCCGAGTCATATTAACATTATTTTTATTTTGTTAATTTTGTGTTTCACGCACTGTGTCCAAATAAACTTTTTTCTTTCTTTCTTTCTTTAGATATAATATGTTATTATTACCCCCAGAAAATACTAGAATAAGGGGGTTCGTTGCTGAGTAATAATAACTGCCGCACGGGTCGATAGTTTAGGTTAAGCTATTCTTGCCGTGGTCAATCCGCGGATGGGTGCCCATCTTTACAAACCGAGACCCCTCTGTGCCTCGAAAAGAACTTCAAGTAGTGGGTTCCTGCTGTCATTCGTGATTAGACTGGAAGCCAACCTCAACATTGTTGGTAAAAAGCTGGGCAGATGAGATGGTAAATAAATTATAGCAATATAATAAATTTTTTTTTAATTATATTGGTATAATTTATAATTATTATTATTTTGGTATATTTATAATTTATTTATTTATATATAAATATATATACCCATGATCCTATAATATTCTAACTGCTTGGACTCAGGCCTCCTCTCTTCGAGAGGCAGTTGCATCTACGATGCGGGCCCAGTGCGGGTTGGTATATGTCACATAATATCTTCGACTTTTTTGTCCTAGGACATAGCGGTCTCCTTGCGACGTTGTCCTTCACCATTTTGAGAGCAGTGATGACGAAATTATTTACACAAAGTAAAGCGCCTGGTTTTTCGAACCTTTGACATACAACTCGCAAGTCGGGTCATAACCACTGGGCAGTGGCGGCCCAGTGGTTACGGCCCGACTTGCTACAATGTAATAAAATCTGATAGTCCAAGAAAGAAACTCTGTACCAATTACAGTAACTTGTCTTCAAAAAAGGATACTTAAGGAGCTTACATGACCTAAAGCGCGGTCACTGTCAGATTGCATAGAAAAGAAATAGAAGCGCGATGACACAGCGTTGGTAATTTATTGCAAAATATGAATCAACTATTTAATTACAAAAATTCTATTGTATGGACTAAAAAATTAAAACACTAGTATTTTAGTATGTTGTTTGTAGAATAATCTGACAAAAAATCTGAATGGTTGTATGTATATTAGTTTGGTTTTTATTGTAAAAAGAAGGTTTTTAGAGGTATCTTCATGATTTTTTTCTATCGTATCAAATTAGTTGTATTATGTTTTCAACACACTATCTACCTAGCATATATCCTGAAGAATATTATACATTTTTCTGATTTTGTTTACTGTAGTCAATCATATACTTTAATTGTTTCCAAAACTTGCGTTTTTTTATGTTTAGGTCCTATAAGCCCTTAAGGCAACGATTCAATAAACTTCTTACAAACGAACCAAACAATAGAGCATCGAATATTGAAACACGTAATGTCACAGCTCCATACATAACCGTCACTCACAAAAACGCAATAACGCGGAGGATACCAAGCAACCTTTAACAAAAAATAGTTGCCATGAAATTATGCTTCATTACTCTGAAGGAAACTTTGACATTTTGTGAGAGACAGCTGCTGTTCTTTAACAGGAGGGTTCTATTACACATTGAGTAGAAAGGCGAAAGGACATTTTTCTAGGTACATATTTTTCTATCCTTTGAAGGTATTGGGAGGCTTGAATGGTATTCATTGTAGTGTGTTATAATAGTAATATTCAAGCTATTTACGAAAAAAAGTCGAGTTCCTTCTAGAAAAAAGTATTTTATTTAAAAAAGTGTTTGTAACATTTTAGGAATCACGAATTACTATAATCGTGTGCTTAGTGGTTAACGAATTTAAGACATCGGGACAAAGTATTTAGGTAATAGTGTTACAGATAGTTTATAACCAAGATTAACACAGGTTACTATGCCGATATTCCCACGAGATCGAAACTTATGCAGGTTAAACCGCGGGGCGCTGCTAGTGGACATTAAATTCAATATTTAGTTTCGAACGGTTGTAATAACTTAATAACTTCTGCGTTCAATATATAATGTCTCTTAAATCAACACAAAACATAAAATAGAACCCCAACCCTTACACTAAATAAACTTTCGATAACCTAAAACAATATCTACTCACCATTTCCTAACTAAGAACAAACAAACAATGTACTAACATAAATAACTTAATATCGAATGAAATAATAATAGAACAACACACAGACAAAGTAAACATACGGTACGTTATGTTTAAGGTTCAGTTCAGGCGTGTCACCGCGCACAACCACACCGCAGAGACAAAAATGTGGCCAAGTTACGCGGACTTAGCGTTTGACGGTCGCGCGTCGTAGTGATCATGTGGTTATCTTACCGACCTCAAGGCACACGACGCGCAATAAGCCGACCATATCGTGGTCACTTTGTATTTTGTTTGTGTAACAAGGCCATTTCATGCAGATGGACACCGTCTTCACTTTCCATCTACAGTTTTGTCACTACCGTGGTTTGGTTGTGATAAAAGCAAGATTGTAAAACACAAGCCTTGCAGAGAATAGTTTTAGGAAAGTATTCCATTTAAGTTTGGTATTTCTCTACCTAAAGTTGCTTCCGAAAGTTTTTGCAACCCTATTTCTTTGAGCTAACAACACGAACGAACCAAGTATTATAAATGGAGTCATAAGCGCCAATGGAATTATAAGATTTAAGCTTATGTCATATAATCCATATTGGTCTTGTAAAGGTACTGTGATGGATGAATATAGTGGCAAACTTTTCACTTTTCATACTTACAAAGTTACAAATTGTTAAAAAGGCTATAAAATGAAAAGCCATAATTTTCACGGTTGAGCCCTTTCTTATTAGTAAAACTAGGTTGCATACTTCAAAAGCCGTAACTTTATTTTAGACCTTTTTGTATTATCACATTAACTTCATTTTATCGTAACTTTATTTTAGACCTTTTTATATTATCACATTTATCCATCGTGATTTCGATATCTTACAATTAAAATCCGTAATGGTTGTTACGGCTATTCAACTTTGTATCAAGTGATTGCGGAGTGCGCAGGATATTTTAGAATTTACTTTATTATGTTTTATTTTGCATCCTAAAAAATATGTATCTCTCAACATAATTATTATTTGTGTCACTAAGTATTATGAAAATACTTTCTTAACATTTAAAGGAATAATAATTATTTTAAGATCTTACTATTTAAAATAGTAACGAACAAGAAAAGCCCTAACTATGAATTTACACTTTGTAATAATTACGTCAATTCACCCGTATGACGGCAGAATCCAAGGAAGATGAGACACCAGTTGACCTCACATGCTCGTTCCAATCTTTACTTTTCCATGATCTACCGTGACATCGAGCTATTTGTGTCGAATTCAAGTTTAGTGCCAAGAATTTCTCCAATTCACAAACGTCTATTGGCTCCAAAGTATTTTCTATATTCTTGTGAAAAATATGGTACAGTAAAGTAGCCTATCTTTGGACAGTTTCGAATGGCCCTGAATTTGGCGGCCGAATCCAAGTTTTGAATGGACCTCATTCAGTGTAATTGGAACGTATCCAAATAGGAATGCATGTGGGTAAGTATTTTAGAAGTATTTTAGAAGTATTTTGGAAGTGGGAATTAGTGTTCTCGCTATTCATGGTCGTGATAACGTTTTAGAGGACGGAAACAAGACGCTTATATAGGTAGTAAACACTGGAATTCTTGAGATTAAACCTTGTATTTCGCAAAATTAATTCTCAAAACTAACATATGTATTAAAATCGTTTAAAAACTTACCATAGAAGTTGTTGCGGTACGATTTTCGACTATTATTTATTTATATAAAAGCTTACAAACTAAACGCATACACAGCTCTTTGTCATAAATATAGATCTCGCATGCAATTGTAGGAAAGCATGACCATTTTTTTTTTCAGTGTGATAAATCATTAAATGACCGCTCTGGGTGGAGCGGAAAGGAGAATGTCAGACTCTTACTGACTAAAACCCACCCGTGTTCCTTCCTTAACCCTTTATGTTCCGGGGCAGCGGTAACCCTTTCGGACAATCCCGCTGACCCGCAGGCTTCGGCCCTGACGGGCCCCTTCATTTGATGCTGACATCTCTTTGAGGCGCGAGTGGATCACGTACGCGCCGTCTGGCACGGGCCTGGGGGCTTACTCTCCAAACTAATTTTAATTCCAATGAGATGCCAATATGATTCCAATGTTAATTTTAGTCACGTGATTCGGTACTGAAAACAATATTGTCAACAATTACCCCACGCCAAGCCCGAACCCAATTCCACTTAGTTCCAAAATGGACACCCAATCTAAAAATCATTTGGCGCTAGCATCGAACTCAAGAGTACGAAACGTCACAATTCCAATGTCGATCTATCGGAATTAAATTGAAGAGTAAGCACCCTGGTCCTGATCAGACGGTGAGCTACCCATTACTCTCCGTCTGCAGGCCTGCGCCTACGATGACCGGGAGTCGTCACGCGATGACACTATACCTAAGTCTTGAATTACAGTCAGTTTTAATTCCGAGTTTATTACCGAATCATTAATTTTTTACACTTTTTCTTTTCGATATGCTAATAAATGTTTGTGAAAATTCATAAAAACGATAAGAATCTTTGATCACTAACCTACTATATTAAGATGCACAGCATGCCCTATAGGCGGCGTGGTGGATATCTGGCACTCGTACTGGCCGGAGTCGCGGCGCTGCGGGCTGCGGATGCGCAGCGCCCACTCCTCGGAGCGCGGCTTGTGCTGCGCCTCGAAGCGCTGGTCCGACGTGTACGTGTAGCGGCCCACCGTCAGCAGGTGGATGTCGCGGTGTCGGACCCAGGATACCTGCACAACAAAAATAATATAATGAGACAAAAAGACTCTCATCTCTATGACGGGCGTCATTAAAATCACTGCCGAAACAGCACGATGGTACGACGGTTTGCGACGTAGGTTTTCACGTTTATTGCTATCTCTTTTCTTTGCAAAGTGTGTGCCGGAACAACTTCCCTTCGGCACTATAAACCTAATTGCGTAACATTCTATCAATCTCAATCTGAATCATGTTGAAGGATATTGCTAATCCATTGCTTCATATGTTCGTAAAATTTGTCTGCTCAACAACGTAAATTACGCAATGAATGTTGTTGAACTGGCAAAATGAAAGCCAATGCTACTAATAATGTGACCCCTCTAATAAAAGAAAATCAAGATTTCGAAAAAAAAAAGAGTGACCAAGAATAATTTAGAATTCAAACCATATCACTGATGTGAAATGTCAATAATATTATCTTATTTAAAGAATGCATGTTCCACTATAAAATATCTGAACTAAACCGCTCATAAATACAGAATGACCAAGCGAAATCATAGAAGTGGTTCTAAGTATTTGTGTAAAGTACATTTAGAACCTAAGAGTTACTTAAATAAACTTAAGGATTCAAACCCAAAATTTTGATAGCTGGAAAGTAAACTGAATTTCGGTAACAATTATATTATTCAAAGACTATTATACCAAACTTCTCATCTAAACATATGTACATTACAAACTGAAGTACATGAAACTTATCGAATAACCTTAGAAATACTGTTGGGTTAATCAAAATGGCATCGCGATAACTAATCCAGTGGATTGCCCTGTCTAACTTATTTGAGATGGGTCGAACAATGATAACAAGAAAATAGTTATTCGTATGTTTAAGCAAGAATAACCAAACTTGTGATGATGACAATGGTATTGACATAAAGCCAGACATAAAGCAAGTAAAGATATAAAAGAAGACACTTAAAATTTAAAATATGTTATTTAGAAAAGGTAAATGAAAAAGTAACAATACATTTAGACGATAAATGTAGAATAAAAACGCAAGAGTGTATTTTATAATCTGAAGCCCTGATACGGGGCCCACGCAATACAAATAATGTGTTTGAGAAAGACTACCTACTACTGTCTCTCGTTTCGTCTCGCCTTTAATGATGATGATGATTTATTTGGTTTTGGCCACATAAAAAACATCTAGTAAGTCTATTTATTTGATTACTGAATCACATTACCAGTAGCCTGCATGCCTAAGTTCTACTCTGATAACTTTCAAAATCGTTTTGCAGAAACACAAAAACAAAGAACTATAAAAATATTTAGTCATTCTTTCACAAATTGGTTAAAATAGTTTCCATCAAGAATTGAGATGCACGCTGAAATGAAAAAGCAGAAAACTCTAAATCGATTGTGATATTGATGATAACATTTTTAAAGATATTTACAAAGCCCATATCTTTAGTCAATCCCTCTATTTACCCAACAGGTAACAAGGACCTAAGTTGGGTAATTTCAAGACTGCCTTTCAACTCCCAAAGCGCTTTGGGTTCCGTTGCAGAAATGAGTTCTACACGAATCGGAAATTGCTTATTGTAAAGTCGAGCTAAACTGTGTTCGAAGACTTTGCGAGACCTACATATATATCCAAGCTTGATATTACAGTTTCTATACAACCAAACAATCTTGCGACACCTGTTTCTGAACAGAACTTTATCATAACTTTGTGCACTTATACAAGTTTTGTTAACCTTGCTGCAGTTTTGTTTAAATTGCTGGAATTTAGATATGCTGGATTCTTGGGGCTGTTAAGTTTTGAGTTGCTGTGTTTTAACTAAAATCTGTTATTTTCATTCAATGGCTGCTTTAAAAAGAAAAGAAGAGAGATAGAAAATATATTTATTTGGAATAGACAAATTTTTTTTTTTTTAAACTCTTGATGACTATTGCAAATATGTTTAACTAGCTGCGCTTCGCGGTTTCAACGTCATAAATTTCGATCCAGAGGGAATATCGGGATTAAAAGTAGCCTATAGTGTCAGCTACCTCCATATCAAATTTTATCAAAATTGGTCCAGCCGTTTTAGGGTGAAAAAGTAACAAACATATAAACACACACACACACACACACTCTCAAACTTTCGCCTTTATAATATTAGTGAGATGTCCTTTATTTTTCTCTTAAAAACCAATAATATCCAGCTTATTATGTTTCCACTGCTGGGACATGGGCCTCCTCTCGTTAAGAGGGAGTGGTCTGGAATCCATCACGCGGGCCCAGTACGGGTTGGTAGATATAACATGTTTTCGATTTTTTGGTTCTAGGACATGGCCGGTGTCCCCACGATGTTTCCCTTCCTCGTTTTGAGAGCATTGAAAAATGCATGCATGATGAAAAAAAATACATCATATTGAAGCGTCTGGGATTGAACCTACGACTCGTAAGTCGCGGTCGTTACCACTGGGCCACCACAGGTCTCTTTAAAAACACAAATTTCAATTAATAAAAATCCAATGCTTTTATTGCCATTAATCTGAACTACATATTAGTATCTGATGAAGATAAAAACATCAACGATCCCTGAACTAATCTATATCGTTTTAGACAAGACCCTTGTCACTATAAAAGCACAAAACAAAACATCACAATCAATTCATTCCTATCTTCACTACTGAAAATTCAATAGACCAATCATTTGGTACATTAAAACTGCCAATAACTGTAACACTACAGTTTAGTACAGATTTCAATGCGACTAGCTCACTATTCATCCTAGAAGTATGCACGGAAACTGTGACTGAAATAGAGGAACAGGACTTTGAAGCTCCAGCCAATGGTCCCTATTCAGTCTGAGCATTTGCTAAATCGGAAATAGAGCTTGGTAATTAGTCTTTTGATGAATTTCTTCCTAACATTTAGAAGCTAAATTGCTTTTATATGTACTGTAGGGATATTTTTCAGAATTGCAAAAATAATCTCTGAGTTTAATGTGGGTCAAGTGAAAAAGATGTGATTAATGGTGGCCACACACCGATAACAACAACATCACGCTTGTTTTCAGGGTTAGGCAGACCTGTTCTGACGGTCTAAAGCCGAGTCCGAACCGAAAGCGATCGTCACGCGAATACGCGATAACGCGATCAATCAAGTCGCGTTTGCACGTCATAACTATGGCGTTGATTGTGTATTCTCGCGAGGGATGTTTTAGGTTATGCGGGCTTTACTCAGGTGACTACAATCCGCACGATGTTCACCGCACGGCGAAAATCGGCTGTCTAAATGGCAATTCGGCTAGGGCGCACGCGGTGACTTAAATAGCAAATTCCAAAGTAGGTTTTGACTTTTATTGTGCGGCGACAGGTCGCATGCGGCGGGTGTCGAAAATTTTCCGTGAAAATGCTCAGTCGTAGGCGATTGCCAGCCGCATGAAGGGCGACATTTTGATACACTATAGAAAATACACTAGTCACCTGCGATTTTTATCGACCTGTGTAAAGGCGTTGGTGATTGGGCTTGTGAGACGATTTGCAAAGCGACCAGCCGCAGGACGAAAATCGACCTGGTGAAAATCCCCCATTAAGACACGGGTAGTAGCTCTGTTGACAAAAAAAAAATACTTACAGTTCTATTCTGTAAATTCTTCACTTTGCACAGCAAAAGAACCGGGTGTCCCACAAGACCGGTCACGTTGTCAGGTGTGCTGGGGTCAAAGTATGGCGATCCAGGGGTCTGTGGCCAGTCTTCTAAGAACTCGGTCCTGAACCTTCTGGAAGATTCTGATACTGTGCTTTGGTCTCGAGGTCGGTTGTTGCCACTGTCTTGACGGCACACTGTGAACAAAATAGTATTATTAATACCTACTGAAATATTATTATACTTATCTTTAATTAAGGAGGCTAAGGGCTGATTTAATCAAAGCTAACTAATTAGTCTAGTCTAGTCTCGTTGTCTTTAATCCGTGGAATAAAATCAACGTCTAACATTTCTATTATGGAAAACGGACAAAAATTAAAAATTTATTCTCAGGTTGAGACCTATTCTAAGTATATAAGTTTGTGAAATTTGCCCTAAGGCTGTGTGTCCCCTAATCTACTTTTCATGTTCTGTATTTTTTTTGGCAATCGTAATTTAAGTAGAAGGTATATTTATCATGTCAAGATACACATTTATACCTTTTTTCGACGAACGGGAAGTAAACAAGTATATATCTTTACTTAACGAGAAATCTATCATAGAAACATGTTACCATAGCCCAAAAAACATCCATTTATTCTTTTTCTAAGCGCTAAGGTCATTCCGAAAGAACAGTTTTTTGCCACGAGTACAATTATGGTTTCTCACGCTCCGTAGAGGTCAAACAGCAATCGCTTCATCGAAAGAAATCAATCGAAAGAATGAACAAGAAATGAACGGTTATTGGATCGGAAAGGTATTGAAATGAAAGTTTTTTGTAGTGCTCTGGTAATAATTACAGGAACTCAAATCGAAATATCTTTTAAGAAAAGTTAATCTTACAGACGCGGAACGAAATATTAAAGTAGTTTTTTTTTCAAATACATTTCTATCATGCTCGATGAGCACATGGCCGCCTTTTATGTTTTATTTTTCCGTTATCAATTTTGGTTTTATTTATGTAGTCGTTTTAATGATAAGTAGTTACAAATGAAAAACATTTATGTTTAGTGTAACGGCTAAGTATAAATAAAGAAATCCTCTAAAAGCATTATAATTTTTTGATTAAAATATGAAGAAGATTTTTTCTTCTAATTTTAACGACATTAAACAAAGCACTTTTTTAACTTTCCTAATGAGATTAAAGATCTTCTTTGATTAATTAAAGTTCTCTGAACATTTCTCAACCCTGAAGTGAATCGTAAAAATGAGGAATTTCATTTTAATGTTAATTTTCGTACCAAAAAAGATTTTACTTTTATCTGTCTTTTAATTGTTGGGCTGGGTTAGAAATATGTTATAAAATAGTGATTTCAATGAAAAATAACAGGAGTTTTAAGTGTGTTAACAGGTGTTCTATATGGGAACACCCAAATATTCCGACATATTTTATTCCGAATTTCGATGTTCCGATTTTCAAAAGCCCGAATTTCATAATACCTAAGAATGTCTGTTATTAAAAATCACGAAATTTATTTTACCGAAACTCATAAATGCGATTTGTTTGTTTTCCGATTTTCATATGTACGAAGAATCAAATGTTCGATGAGTTCTCGATCCGGAAAACGACATTCCGATTTTCAATACTCCTAATTATCTTTCTTCTTTCGCTATATACTTACGTTACCGTTACTGCACCTGAACTCAACGAACGCAATAGGCAACGTAGGATGCAAGAGCGAGCGACGGTTACGGTTACGGACGCGAAGCCCGAGGTTAGGTTTGATTAGGTTACTTTAAACCCTTTACACAAAAATAAAAACCCCGCGAAGCGGGGCTCCGTTGACATAGGATGCAAGAGCGAGCGAATGACAATACAAATACCTTTACCGTGCATCGAAGTTAAGTAGTACCTCAGTGAAAATCTTTCGCGATAACGTGCATCGAGGTGTAGTGGAGTCGCAGAGACGATCCTTCGCAGTAACATGTATCGCAATTTTGTAGCAATTAGCATTTATCGATATTTTGTGCGTCGAAATTCCGTATTGTACTCATATATTTGTCTTGCTATTCAGTTATACAAGGCGTTTTTATTTCGGAATTCTAATTAATACGAATTCGTATTTTTGATGTTTCGAATTATCAATAACTCGGACTTATTGTTACTCGATCTAACGAAATTCGGTAGGTTGAGAATAGTTATTATAAACGTTAGGAATATTAAAATTTCGGAATTATAAAAATAGGATGAATGATTTAATTGGAGTGGTTTATATTAGGAATTTTGAACCATTCGGAATTATGAAAATCGGTATTTTGCAATTCGTACTTGTGACTGTCGGAATAAAGTTTTTCGTATTTATGTAGTGTACCCGTTCTATATGAATGATTCTAAAACAGGAAAATATAAACTCCACTTTAAAAATTCAAGTTGTTTAGGGTAGGTATACTTAAGAAAGCAGACACCCACTAGAAGCTTTTATTCAAGAAGTTGCCTACGTAGCTGCTACGGTTCGTAGCCGCTGACGTCAGCGTCTACGAATCGTAGCGGCTACGTCATCAACGCAATCTTAGCGGAACATGGGTCGGCTTTGTCGTAATGCAGTTATCTATCCTCCATGGCACGCAATCGTGTTAAAACAGTTATTTCAAATAAATAAGCAAAATTATTATCTTTTATAAATAAACCTTTTATCACGCGAAACACATTACACTGTCAACAGACAACTATAATTAAACTGTCATGAAATTACCTACTACCACTTTGATATGGCAATGTATTACATGTGTACCAACGCCAGCATATCAAGCTACCCGAAACTGTAAAATTTTCCCATTCAACTTTGAACCTTATGCTTTAGCGATAACGTTGAAAATCTATTAGAGAAATTTGACAGATGCGCTGCGTCTGTACATTAGATTAATAACTACTGAAAAATCACGCTCTATAAAGTATGAAACAAGAAAATAGTCTCATCTGAAATTGTTATGTACAAACTATTTAATATTATCGTCTATTAAATAAACAACTTACACGTATCATATTTTAATGAATTTATTACATATTCATAGTGATTTTTGGAGGATAGCCGTAGTTTAGTGCCACTTTGCCAATGTATTGGTTTATTACGATAGGTTTAATTTTTTTTTTAGTTCATGACATTATATACTCTAGAGGGCGCCATATTCTATGTAATATGACGTTACATCATATAACCAGCAGACAATCAAGACGCCTCCAACGATACCTCATTTGTCAAATTATGATATGACGCATGAGAACAGAGGGAACAGATGAACGTACATACCGGTCAAAATCATAATCCTCCTCTCTGCTTCGCCGTTGTCGGATAAAAATACACATAACCCATAGCAGAATTATGAAATTACTCGAAATATTGTCGTAAAAATTATTTAAAATCATTGTAATTCATATCACACTCCACCGCCGTTTCATCAAACTAGAAAACAAAACACGTCCGATCAACAGAGAACAAAAAAACAAAAATCTCTCCGAAATTATTGTTCGTTTCAACCGTAAATCAACAGTAATTGTAAATATTCAGGCTCTAGCTACAATAAGCAGCGATAACTTCATTAATTTATTCTCTGACTGCTGCGATCCCCATCAGATTAATGATACCTTCTGATCAGATTAAAAATTAATCGCATTATCTCTTAAAGACCAGAGGAAAGTAATTGAGTGGAAAATGAAATGTCCACAGAGGAGACGTAAATCGTGATTGTCAGCTGAAGCTTGATTAAGTGCTAAATTTTAAATTATGATCCCTCAGCTTTGCTGGCGAATTTAGTGACACTTTATTACTATAGAGAGTCGGTTACGCAACGGAGTTGTAGAATTTCTTAGGCTGGGTGCAGATGACCGATTTGTGTTCGACAAATGTCGAACGTTCGGTGTCCGATTTTCCAGACTCGAATTAAAAAGCAATACTTAGGGATGACTATGTCTTATTATTATCCTTGTTTTTGGAGCATTTTTACACTAATTACTTTAAACTAGCTAGAGAACGTCTTGTGGCTAAGTAATAACAGCCGCACGGATCGATCGATCAGGTTAAGCTACGCTTGCCTCGGTTGGTCCGTGGATGGGTGACCATATTTACATAACAAGACCCTCCATGCCTCAGAAAGCACGCTAAGCCGTTGGTCACAGTTGTCATTCGTAGATCTTTGACAGTCGTTACGGGTCGTCAGAAACCCGAAAGTCTGACATATCGTATTAGCCAGTAACTGGGTTGTGGAGGTCAGATAGGCAATCGCTCCATGTAAAATACTGGTATTCAGCTGCATCTGGTTAGACTGGAAGCCGATCCCAACGTAGTTGGGAAAAGGCTAAGCAGACGATGATGACTTTAAACTAGCTGACACTACAGATGGTATCCTGTCACAATTTCAATATAGTCTTGATTTCATACAAAAATCCTTTTGTCAACACACTTTGAGGTTTTCGTGAATATTCAAATTTCTCAGTCATCTTTTCCATTTTCTTTTTCTTAAATCCCTTTGTTGGACTATTACGAACACTTTGTAACAAAAAATAACCAAATGGGTACAGCCGTTCTCAAGTGAAGCTCTAACCAACAAACAGTTTTTCATTTTTATTATTTTTAAAGATGCGGATTAGTGAAAGTCAGCTAGACTCAATTTTAAGTTTTAAGATCAGAGGATCGGTCTCAGATTTCTTTGAAAAATCATAAGTCTCTTACAAACTTTTTAAAAGTCGGTCATCTATCCGCTCCCTTACCCAGTTTATTACGCACATGAAAAATGTATGCCCCACGTCTGTCACAAGTAGATAAATCGCACCTGCATTGCGCGTTTTTGTGCCTGTTTCAAACTGAAATGATAAAATCTTGACTGACAGTAATTGCGGCCGATTCAATTGACCGTGTAACTAGCACCTCATTTGTCTGACGGAAGGAGGAAATGAGACCTGTAGCTTCTGTTTTCGAATCATATTTTGCTTTAAATCATTTTTCCAAATTGAGAATTTGCAGTTGTGAACTTGTTGAAATCTACTTTACATTGAAGAATTCGCCATTTTTTAAGATAGTGAAATTCAATATTTCTTTGCAAAAAATTGAAGAAATTTAAAATTTCATGGGCTACTTTGAAGAAGTCACCAGTAATGCAGCTGTGAGAGTTTAAAAAAAATTCAACATCAAATTCTAATTCAGAAATCGTGTGAAAAGTTGCGGCCCAACACAGAAACGTAACTCAGTTTCTGTACCGCTGTGGTAAACAACATTATAAGTCAAATAAGCGTATAATATAGGTTAGGCACGGGATTGGATATACTTTTGGATACTTTTTAATAAATGTTATTCGGTTCTATTTAGATTATTATTAACAGGGTGACTTAGTGTCTCGAGCTTCGTGCTTACTCATTATTAGTTTGGTCACAACAAGCAAAAAGTTATGAGACGTTGTTAATTTTTAGATGTTGTATAAAAAATAAGGTTTTTCAACAGCACGTTATTCTTGTAACGTTAAAAGGTTTTTTCATAAACTTCCATAATTAAAATTTTTACTTGTTTTTTATTTAACATTATACTTTTTATTAATACCATAACTAAAGTTTCGTAACGAAGCGTGAGTTTGGAACATTAATCATACCTACATATTCTCATAATTGTTATAATAAACATTTGTACTTTGAAGTAGATTTATAGAAGTGATAAAAGTCATGAAAATTACTTTCATTTACTTTCTTTTCAACATGGAATTTTTTATATCCCTATAACTTATTTTATCCGTTTGAACTGAACTTTGCTTTTTTTCTGTACCACTCAAAATGCGTGTTCGCAAACAAGGATACAAACTCAAACTCACTCATTCATCATTAATTTCAAATAACCCAATTACAGGCACTTCTGAACTATCAAGGGATCGGTCAGTCGGAAAGATGAAGCTAGTTGCCCATTCCAAAGCATAGTAGGTAATGATATTCCATGGACACTCTTTTAAATAGTTTAATAGATTTCGACATATTTCCTTATATCAAATAAATGAATATACACCTCGACCATATTAACACTTTCCACAGCTACATCCATTCATTCATTGAACCAAAAACAAATAAAATCTCCCAAACGCCACGCACTCAAGATAAAATCACAAAAACGCTTACCAATAATGCATCCCAGGAAATGAGCTGTGAATAGGCATACGGCAGCCGCACGCGCCATCTTTCAGGCCTCGCCGGGGTGCGAGGTCATCGCTCCTGGAAACAAAAGAAAGCGCTAATAACCTCTGTGACCCTTGGTGTTAAGGTAAGTGTTCACTTGGTGTGGGGAGTACCAGAGTAGGCACTCTGGTCGTGAATTATAATAGTTGGACACATAATACAACGTATTCACATCTGTACTCCTGGCAGAGGTGCATGGTAAGCCCTGCTGGTAATATCCTTCATAGGTAATACGATCGGAGAGACTTTTGAAAAGTCTCAGTAAAAAGTCATAATTCGAGGTTTGGCTCTCGCCTATTTTCTCCTCCAATATTGGACCAATTTAAAAGGTATTTCATAAACTGAATCAGAAGGACATGTACTGTGTCCCTACGTTTCTTTTCTACGTCTTTTTTCATTAATAGTTGTCAAATTTGTACACTAGGCCTCTGTTGACAGCGGTTTAGATCGGCATTTTATGAGGGTTCTAGTGCTTATAAAAATAATGTATCATCAAAAAGGAAAACATAGGGATATAGATGTAGTTAATATTTATTATTCCGTAAAAAATCATTGCTGTATGGTCCTTAATTAGAAAGAAAACAGGCGAGAGCATTTCTATGGAGAAAAGACTACCCGCATTTCCTCTTTTTTTTTTTTTTTTTTTTTTTTTTTTTTTTTTTTTTTTTTTTCAGGATGGGAAATCATCAAATGACTCCTCCCGCTCTGGGTGGAGCGGAAGGGAGTGTCAGACTCTTACTGACTAAAACCCACCCGTGTTCCTTCCTTCGCCCTTTATGTTCCGGGCCAGCGGTAACCCTTTCGGACAATCCCGCTGACCCGGCAGGCTTCGGCCCTGACGGGCCCCTTCCATTGTTGCTGACATCTCTTTGAGGCGCGCGTGGAACACGTACGCGCCGTCCGGCACGGGCCTGGTCCTGATCGGACGGTGAGCTACCCATTACTCTCCGCCCGCAGGCCCGCGCCTACGGTGGCCGGGAGTCGTCGCGCGGCTCCCGACGCCCGGAGCGTCTCCCGCGGCGGCTGGGACGGGAGGCTCTCTCCCTCATCCATCCCGCCGCCTCCTTCGCTAGCATGACTGCTTCGCAGAAGGAGGCGACTGCCCCCCACTCCCTCTCGCCCCGGACCATGGCTCGAACCAGGCCCTGACGCGAGAGGCCGCCGCCGCTGCCGATCGCCTCAACGAGGACACGGCGGTGCTCCGCCCAAGCGGGGCAGACCTCCACCGTGTGCTCCACCGTGTCCTCTGGGCGATCCTGCATTTCCTCTTAAGAGCGTTTACGTTGTACGGCATTTCATACGAACTTTCAAGTCATTGTTTTTCGAAAGGAATGAACCGATTTAAATGAAACTTCATATGCATAAGCAGGATACAAAGGTCGAAAAAGTTACTAACGAACATTTTCGAAATTTCCTATTTAAAAAAGTAAAATTGAAAATCGGTCCAATTTAGCAGTAACACTATTTTTCGAAAATGTTCTTAAGTTCTTAGTCCTTTGTATCCTGCTTGTGCGTATGAAGTTTCATTAAAATCAGTTCATTCATTTCGAAAAATAAGGGCTTGAAATTTGTATGAAATGCCGTACGGCGTAAACGCTCTTAAGTTACATTCAAATAGGAATCTAGAGCAATTAACTTAGCCCAAATTCAAACAACGGGATGTTACTCAGAAATTGCTGATATAATCAACTTGAATTTACCACTGTGATTTTTACCGTATTTTTCATAGAGCGAAAAGGCGTTTACAGGTCAAACCAAATACTATTAAGTTTTCTGACCTAGGAACCGAACCCAGGCAGTAGCACTTGCGACTACTAGATCAAAGAGGTAGTCCAACTCATGAAATATAACAGTAATATTTGTTGACTCTCGTATTTTAGTTTATATATATATATATTTTTTATTTATATATATTTTTTTTAATTTTTTTTTGCCTTACCTCAATATTTCAAACGTTTCACAAATAGCCAGATAATTTTTACCTGAACTGAACTCGATAGATTGACTGAATTGGGGTAGCGGGTATTTATTTATTTATTAAACTTTATGCACAAGTAAAAAACTGTACAAAGTCATCGGCATCGGGTATCGATTTGTTCCGAATGGTAATATAATCTATAAAATTGATCTCATTTGATATTTTTAGGTTTCTGGGTATCGCAAAGAAATAAAATCTTTATTTTAAACTTTGCAATAGCAAATGTAAATCTCTATGTCATCGAACAGATATAACTGTTTTCGATTTGACATTGACTTAAAAGACTATCTTAGACACCTAAACTTGGATGAAGAAGCTTGGTATATTTATATATTTCAATATAATGTTATGTCATGTTTGTATAGACTTTAAAAGATACTGTGACCTCTGAGTTTGTTTTGATCTTTCTTCTAAGAGTAGTAGGATAGAAAACACCAACCTCATCTAGTTTTAATAGATAATTTAATTTTATCGTATAAAAGTGTTTTTTTTTTTAGCAATATAAGGAAATAAATATCATTTACCAATCATTGTTGCTATCGAACTGAGAGTCCCGTATTTTTAAGAACTATCGCTTTTTAATCTCAGTCCCAATCTGTCAAAAATATGTACAATCAAGTTACCTACAACTTTGAAAAGATTTTGACCTTGATTGTCGCTAAAATGAAATTGCGTATTAGATTTGAACGTTTTTTTTAAGTAGGTACGAATGAAAGAAAGAAAATGCGTTTATTTGCGGCAAATATGAAACGTAAAAAGAACACAAACAAAAAAAACATTAGGGGAAAACATGCATCACATCCACGCAAAACGGTCATCGCTCAGCATAATGCTAAGCCCCTATACGAGACAGAGCCCCAGCGCTGAATTGACCTTCTGTCATTATTGTCATCATAAGTGAATACGCAGCTTTAGATGGTATGTAAAATAGGACGCGGCATTTGGAAGCTCGATGAAAACGGTAGGGTTTGCAAGTCAATTTTCTTGAGTAGGCACTCTGACTGCGTGTTTTATATTGTTATTTTGCTGTCTTTATTAAGGCTCCTTCAAACAGCGGAACACGAGCGGTGCCTTTGTGTCGCGCGCGATTATATCGCGGGTCGCGCCTGTTTGTAGGAGCTTTTACTCGTTGGGTTAGTATGAGACTTATATTTTTTTCGCCTTTATTTTTTCTTAAAGCCCGTTGTACACGGTACGGTTTCTTTCCAGTACGGCGTATAAACCGCGCCTTAGAAAAAAGGTGTCTGTCAACAAGCTTCTACAGTGATCCATATAACACTGACGAACCGTGACGAAACACTGACGTGGTTTATACGCCGTGTGTAGGACACACGGCGTATAAACCGCGACACAGTAAAAACGTGTCCATCAATAAGCCTCCATACAACTCTGACGACATACACACGGCGAATAAACCGTAATGTTTAACGCAAGAAAAACGTGTGCCTAAGAGTGTAACTGAACGTACATTTGGAAGGCCAACCTAAACATATTATCATACTTATTGTCTCTATCTTATTTTGGACATGTTCATAATTAGCGGCATATTGATAACTGTGAGCAACGTTTGATATTAAAGCTTTCAAACAGCATTTAAATTGGCTAATCAAGCACGTTTTTCCCATATATCTCGGTTAAATTATCTGACACCTTATTTTACATAAATTCTATTCAAGATTTTTTTTCTTTTGAACGAAAGGAATAAAGAAACTCGGACTAAAAGGTAAACAACTCAAAAACAACGTTTTGGATAATGTTGGTGGAACAAAGGGCTTGTTTCACCAACAAACAAAAACACCCAAACATTTACAAAGATCTCACCGACCATCTATTCCAGAACATCACTAATGAACGAATACTTAAAGCCAATACGCAAGCAGTGTAGTGTGTTCACTAATGGATTCTTTGTGTAGCCAAATCTAATACCAATTGTGACTAAGAAAACGGTCAATAACCTAACACCGCTTTAAGTACTCATAATATGTTAGTATTACACTTCGGGTTATGGAACAAAAATATGAAATAAAATTATCTTGCTTTCGTAGTCTAGGCTTTCCGACTATCTATCATGCAAAAACGGCATTTATCGTGCAAAAACTGCCTTGATCACCCAGGAATATATTAAAGAATTTGACTGGTACAGTCAAGCATACATTAGGGGTAAAATTTGACAGTGACAGCGCCTATACGTCGTAGCAATAATCTTCGATGTGCAAGTTTTACCCACCACCAAACCGCACATCAGTATATTGCGCGGACGGTGGTACAGTCAGCAACAAAAGTCGATTAACACTTCAGTTTTTTTAATCTCAGTTATTGAGCAAAATATTAACACTTCAGTTTTTTTAAATCTCAGTTATTGAGCATAATATTTGTTCAAAATCGCATTGTACTTCTGCTGCAATTTTGAACAAATATTTTGCGCAGTATCCAAGATTAAAAACACTGAAGTGTTAATCGACTTTTGTTGCTGACCGTATCTAGGTTAAAAGTACCACAACTAATCACATCAATTGATATGAAGTAAAACAGCAGATTAAGTAATAATTTAAAAGGGCTTTCAGTAACCGGGAGTAGATAATTAAAAAAACAAAATCAGAAACGTAAAATATACAAAAAAAGAACATGGTCAAGCACCCTAAAAATGTTAAGAAGCAATTTCAAATTAAAACACGTAGCCCGATTTCAGCCCTGGGGACTCGTGGCTAAGAAATAACAGCCGCATGGGTCGATTGACCAGGTTAAGCTACGCTTTCCGCCGTCGGTCTGTGGATGGGTGACCATCCTTAGTTACCGAGACCCCTCCATGCCTCGTAAAGCACGTTAAGCTGCCGGCTGTCATTCGTGCATCTTTGATAGTCGTTACGGGTCGTCAGAAGCCCGACAGTCTGACAACAAGTCTTACCGAGTAACCAAGTATCGTGTTACCTAGTAACTGGGTTGTGGAGGTTATATAGTCAGTGCCCCACGTAAAATACTGATATTCAATACACTACTGGTATACAATAAAAAGTTGGGAAAAGGCTAGGTAGATGATGACTCCGATTTTAGCCCCTTTTCACTCCAGGAAAATAGGTATATCCCTGCTATGATAATAAAAAAATCTAATTAGGTATTTACCAACATTTAAATTTTGAGGACGTTAACGTAAGTATAATATCAAAAGCCACGCATATACTGACCATAAAAGTTTATGCTAGGCTAAACTGTGCCTCGGTTATTTGCCATGAATTTTATGCATTAAATTCTGCCTGAATAAAACCGAAGGAAGGATGTCAACAAAAAAAAATTGTTTTTTCAATGAATGAGTTTTATTGAATCCAGTATTTTTATTTGATATGGAAAGTTAGATTTTTTATTAGCAAGAAGAATTAGCAAGCTGAAGTGGCAGTAGGCCGGCCATATCTCGCGAAGAACCGACAACCGCTGGGGTAAACGAGTTCTTGAGTGGAGACCGCGACTCGGCAAACGTAGTGTAGGATGCCCTCCGGCCAGGTGGGATGACGATCTGCGAAAGACTGCAGGCAGATGCTGGATGCGTCAAGCTGAAGACAGGGCGCTATGGCGCTCATTAGGGGAGGCCTATGTCCAGCAGTGGACTGCTATAGGCTAATGATGATGATGATCTTTTGCCTGGTTGGTAGCAATAAGCTTATAGAAGTAGGAAGAACAGGTTGTAAAGTTCACTCATCCTCCTTAGAAAAGGGAGGATTCTCCAACCAGACGGGTGATGTGTCTGGTGGGCAACTGTCCGAAGATTGATGTCGGGACGTTCTAGTGTATATGCTGGTTGGGAAACCGGAGGTCGATAGTGGGCTTAGTCTTGTATCTTGAGATGCTAGCCAGATCCAGTTGGGGTTCCAGTGCGTTGGAATTGAGTGCCGCATAGTTTACGGTGAGTCGAAACTGTCTGCAAAGGTGCCCCAGTAAGTCGGGGTGGTGCTGAGTTATGCACCAGTGCGTCGGATGTGGTACAGCGCCGGGTTGAACTGACTGCTGGCGTCCACCAGGAGAGAAATTAAGAACTCTTTTTGTTGACCGGCCGATATTGCAGTGTACCTACTGTGCCAAGGTTGTTGATAGGGTTGACAGTGATGATCAGAGGTATGCGCGGTCGCTGCATGCTGGTCGTCAGGGTACCCGATGAAGCCGTGGGTGCTGGCTGGCTACGTGAATCGCCGCTCGAAAGCTTGAGAAAGTGATGATGATGGCGTCACGCTGAACTAACTGCTCGAAGGCTGGGCTCTGCGGGAGGATCCTCCCACCAGACGGGTGATGTGTCTGTATGTGGGCAACTGCCCGAATATTGATGTCAGGACATTGTATATATATATGCTAGTAGCGCGGTAAACTCTGGAAAACTCTGCAGGATTTTGCGTGACGTCTGTATGATGATAAGTTCGCACGTGGCGATGTAGATATCGCTACAAGCTTGCCCCTTTTATATGGGACACAAACACAACTGGCAAGACGTGGGTACACTATACGTACACCTCTGTGTAACCCTTTGGGGAATATCTAAATGATGTTATCTATAATAAGTATAAGATTGTTACTTATTATAGATAACATCATTTAGATATTCCCCGAAGGGTTACACAGAAAAATATGGGCTCTGATTGAAACAGTAGGCTTTCTTAAAAATACTTCTCTGTTTTCTACAGACTGTACTTCGGAGAGTGTGCGCAGGAGCTCCACGACCTGGTCCCACCATCGCCCTTTTACCACCGGATAACCACACGTACTGCAGCGTACCATCCGTTGATACCTCGACGAGTCGTACTCAGCGCTTCTCATCTACGTTTAATATGCGCACAGCCAAAGTGAGGAACTCTGCTAGCATCTGTGTTCCTTCCCATATTTAACCCGCCTGCCTTAAAAGCAAGAGTGAGCATCTTCTGGGCACGCTCGTTCCATCATAGACTTCATGCAACGCTTTCTATCAGGCGTGATCGAGGTCAAGAACAGGCCTAATTATTATTTAAAACAAAAACTTATTAAATAGGCTGTAAAAAAACTTGAAAATTTGAATGCGAGTAGTTTACTTCTTTCTGCTAATAACAACATAATGCTTTGGCTATTTTTACTGCTCATCCTATTTCAAAATTAAACAAGATTTCATTCATCATCATTTCAGTTAAAACACCTCCATTGCTGGACATAGGCCTCCCCCAAGCACCTCCACTTCGACCGATTCTGTGTTTCTCGCACCCAACGGCCCGAAAGGTTCTGGAGTGGTGACCGCGTACCGGAAGACGTAGCGTTGGAAGGCCTCCCACAAAGTGGTCCGACGACCTTTTGAAGGCCGCAGGAACCCGTTGGATTTCATTCATAATACATCATAATTGGTAAACAAAGGTTGAAGGTCAAATAATTACGTACGATATTTCCGTACAGGTTAAATCATTTGTCCAGTTTTCATACTGTAATTATTCGGTTCATTTGATATTCATTCAGCGGGAAATATTACAATATGCCAAGTCCTGCCATAAAAGGTTAATAAAGTCAAACGATGTCTGTTTTATGAATAAAAAAAGGTCTTCTATAAAATATTTATTATTGCGATTTTTTGGTTGTAGCCTGTTTGGTTCCATAATGGCTAAACAAAATGATTATATAATGTCAATGGTTTTATTGGTGACTTTATCATCAACTATTAGAATAACAATATTTTGAAATATGTGAGTATCATACACCTATCTATCACATATATTACCTGTCATTGCTTTATATTTACCTAATTCTTTTTACCTGTTGTGGTATAGTCATTTTATTCTAGGTGCATCGTCTTCACATACAATAATTATATAATTAATGTATACAAATTATTGCCCATTTTTCTCCATATGAAACTACCTTTTAGATCAAGTAGAATTAATTCTAAATTTTTGTAAATTTTGACGTTCAAAAGCGCCTTATTAATAAAATAACTTATTTTGAGTTTAATTTTTCAAAACACCAATTCACAAAAGCATCAAGTACTCTTAGAGATGTATGTATTGTTATTAGCAGATTTGAAGAAGCTACTCATGCTCTTGACAAACTTTTATTACAGCTACGAGACGGATGAAAATCACTTTTACAGGTGCACAACATGGGCACTTAATTTTTTTTAACTTTTTGCCTAAAAGCAATTTGTTGTTGTGTAGTTTCACACCAATGGGCAGGCTGAGTTCACATAGTTGACACGAGAAAGATATTCTATAAATATCTACGTAATTTTCTTTACAATACTGTTCAACAAATTATTACACAAAATCAGCCACTCCAACTTTATCTTCAAACAATATCCATACGAATCAGAATGCTAAGATAGTTACATCCCCCATTCTGTCTCATTCAACATTCCTTTGTTAGCCCGTCGCTCCACTAGCTTGTGAGACAATAGAACAAATAATGGATGCTTGGACTTCTAAGATAACATGATACTCGTATATCTTCGCCATGAAGCTGTTCAAAGACTCGTTATGTTCGTTACTTCAGATTTTGGGACACGATAACGTTAACGACTTGATAATTTACAAGTAAATGAAGAGGGTCTGTAGGTACATATTATAAGGGTAACTACCTATAGATAATCTCATTTTAAATTACGAACCCCTCAAATATCTATGTACACATTTCAATTATCCGTAATAGACATATCACACCACAGACTACCAACAGTATTTGTCTCTCCTTCCCCTTTTTAATTCATCCAAAGGTTGTCTTTAAAAGATCGCTCTGAGCGATAAGACCGCCCATTGTGTAACCCTTTGTATAATGTCCATATTTATGTCTGTAATTTATATGTGGTGCACATAATCACTCTACTTTATTCTATATTGAAGAGGAGCATGCAATTGACAATTACACACATACATTACGATACGTGTGACTTCAGTACCAACTCCATTATTGCACGGCGTCAAATTAGGGCCCGAGCGTAGCAAGGGTGCAGAAAAGCGTGACTTAAGTGCGGATGTAGGTCACAAAGTGCTATAAACAATCTTTAGATTAACTACTTTTATCGAAGACTAGTCTGACCTTTTAAAAAAAATAAGTATTTACTTTATAAATAGAAGTCATTTACCTACGTTCTTTGCAGACATGCTGCTTTTAGTATCAGAGAGAAGGGATTTATTAGCTTTCCAGAAGATTGATACTAGTTCTAAGCAGATTCATCTTAGCGACTGTGAGTTTGGTCACAATAGCAAAATCACACTCGTTCCGTTTGAGTACTGTTTATTGCGTTTTCTAACGACGCGCAATTGTTTGGCTGAAAGATTTTTTTGTATAAAAGAAATCTGAAAAAATAGTCCTTAAATGATTGGTAACAAATCTACTGTCAATTAATTAACATTTTTTTTCATAACTTTATAAGTTTCGGCTTCGGCCGAAAATAGAAGAGGAGTCGAAGGTTCGGTTACGGTTTCGGTTTCGGCTGAAAATCTTGTTTCGGTCGGTCACTACTAATAATGTTATACACCATTTCCGTTCAATAAAGACGATTCTCATCTTTGTTTTAATTTCGGAAGCTCTTAACAAAGATTTCTACCAATTTATAAAATTAAATCAGAAACAAACACACCCACAAAACCCTCAAAATTTGGTGCCATTTAATTACAGATCCTTGATTGCAAAACTGGTACAGAACCAATATCCCTACCGAAGCCCTTTAAAATTTCTTAACAAACTTTTGAGCGCCATATTGTTCCAATTTCAAATATAAGGCAATAAGCTTAAAACGAACTGGTTCGTTGCTTTCTGATGAAAGCCTTAGCACTGGCACGGAGTAGGCTTCAAGATTTTATTGTTAAGGCTTTGTGTTATATCAGCTGTGTAGGTTCCACTGCCTATCCCAAATTTTCTTTGATATCGAAATTCGGAATGCGCGCGTTGGAACATAAAATTTATTGATGTGTAGCAAATCTGTTATATCCGGAAGGCATTTAAGATGTCCTATCAAGTTATATTATTATTATTGGCGAACGGTAACAAAAGTGCTTTTGGTAACGTTTGCCAATTATTATCGTATTGCGATTCATGAATAAATATAATAGGTACGTTTAATAATAACTAGCTGCGCTGCGCGGTTTCATCCACATAAGTGTTCATCCCGGTGGAATATTCGGATAAACTGTAGCCTACATGTTGATCCAGGGTGTCAGCTACCTCCATACAAAATTTTATCAAAATTTGTCCAGCCGTTTGAACGTGAAGAAGTAACAAACATATAAACACAAATACTCACAAACTTTCGCCTTTATAATACTAGTGTGATATAGAAATAAAGTAATTTTGTGAGATGATATTGATTGAATAAATAATGATGAATAAGATGCTGGCACTGGAGTCAACAGGAAGGAATTGTTTATTGACATACTGTTCTTTATTGACTGATAAATTCCTATTTAAACAGAAAGTTTGCTTATGATATTATAATGAAATATTTTAGCTCTGAAGACATCGCTATTATTTCGTAAGGAAACAACACTATCATGTTGTTAGTTGTTTATGTTGTCACTGTTAAGCATACTATTGCGAGCAAAGATCTTACTTCCTTCCTTGTCAAATAACAGCTATATGCTAGCTCCTCAAGCGTCAAATGTACACCAAGTGTACATAAGAGAAAGTGCTCAAAACGTCAAAGGTACACCAAGAGTACACAACAGTGTCAATGTCCTATTGTCATTGTCATTCTTAAAACAATGACTTTACTGCGCCCATTCAACTACTCCGACGCGTGGGGACGGGCAAACATGTGAGAGGTTAGTCTAAATGGCTTTTATTCTTTTAAGTCTTGCTGAAAATGACTGAAACATACTAGATATCCCTACAATACCCTACAAGCATGAATCCAGCCGCTTAATCTTTCAGTGACCTAAAGCACTAAAAGCGCTTCAGAAATCTAATACCCAAATAACAGATGGGCAAAGATAGTTGGGCAAAAAAGAAAGACCATACCTACACGTACGGTGTAAAACAATAGCCCCATTACGTCAGCGGTGGGAGGGAAATGAAATAATTTGTCGTTCTTGACGCTACTTGGGAACAAGAGCGATGGTGTTGGAAGTAATATATCGCACGTACTTGAGGTGTGTTTCAAGAGCTGTAAGGAGCTATCCATAACAATAGGGAATATGCATGATTTTTTTTATTTAAAAAATTAATCCTCATTCATGTAATAAACAGTTTAGTAAAACTGTTTTTCGGATAACTATGAAATTAAAAAAGATATGAGCCATCGAAGATTTGTTTCTATCTCTTTCCCGCAAAACGAAATTTAACACGGAGTTTATATGCCCATAGTGACATGTGACGTCACAGTCTATGTCGGATCTCTCTGTCTAATTGGTGTGTAATCAATAGTTTTAAATGCTCATATCAGCCGTGTTTCTTGGCCGATTTTAATTTTAATTTCACTTTTTGTCATCTCTATTACGGTATTTTCATATTTTGTTAATAAATGCCATGAAAAAAATTCATGCATATTCCCTATTATTTGGAAATATTACATTTGCTAACGTGGGGAATTAAGATGAAAGAAAGAGAAACCTTTTTTCCGAAAATATACGTAAAAGGTAAAATCCAATTAAAATTGTTTAAAGCTGATTCTGTTCAATAAATCATTCGGTTTGAATTCGTTCCATTTTTAAACGTGAAAAAAAACCATGTGGCAATTTAGTAAAAATAAAAACAAAAGAATCAAATCTATAATCATTTATTCTTCGTTTTATTCAACTGGAACCATATTGAACAAGCCACTAAAATAGTGGAGGAAGGAAAATGAAACAATTTGTCATCCCCAGCACTGCTTGTGTAAACAAGAGCGATGGCGCCTTAAGTAATACATCATAATTGTGGTCCGTTTTGCCCGCTCTCCCTTCGAGGGGCTTAACTATTATTATCAATTATATGGGGATATTTTTGCTAAATTGGACGTAAAGGGAATCATTATGTTTGTTGAGGTTAATTGGATTTCCTCTTTCTTATATGCCTTCCTTTTACAAGTAGATGGCTCACTGGAGTTACTCGTACGCTCATCCCGCTAATGTTTACCCCCAACTTATCCGCTAAAAGTAAAACTGATCGCGGATTACAAAAACAAAAAAAAAACTCTTTCCTATTTTTCTGACATCATCATTGTACTCATTATTGCAATTTATTTAGGGTTATCGCTGTATAGTACCCGGCGATAAATATTGACCTTTGGAAAGAGACAATCGGCTAATTTCGGCTTCGTAGAGCGTTATCTCTGTCGCACGAAATACAAACTATCCGGTATCTATTAGGAGCTGTTAAAACAATTATGATTTGCTTCTTTTGATAATTATTTTAATTCTTTGTATAAAATACAAAAAAGGTAAAGGTCGATGTGCAATATTTATCTCCGGGTACTGTACGTCTTTTACTTCTATTATAATTCAACCAGTCGCCATTTCAGTGCCATTATAAAAAGCCTCGCCAGAACACTTGGAAGGAAAAGGAACTTACAGGAGGATGTACGAGTAAGATGATGTGTCCCTTCGATAGCAGCCTCCAGCACACCGGTTCAAGCGATATTTCCACCAAGTGTCACAAGAGAAAAGAGAGTTTGAGTGTTCACCACACAGCACCAATAAATTTATCACTTTTGAGTTTTTTGGCGGGAGCGCGGGCGCACACGACATACGTGTCGCCAGTAAGCGAGCGGATTTTGGAGTGTTAGAGGGCGGGGGTCGTTCGAATGACCGGAACATGAAATGAGTGGGAGTAAGAAAAGAATCGATTTTGATTGGAAGATCCTTCTCGAGTGAGCTAATGAGTGAAGTGTATAGTGTTGCAAGTATTATATGATTTCAATGGATAATTAATTAGATAAAATTAATAATAAGCATAGATAAAAGCCTCGCGTCGTTGGTATAATGGTCACAACTGCTACTGCTAAGCATGAGGTCCTGGGCCCGATTCCCAGGAAGGACAAAGTGCTATTGGGTTTTCCATCAGGGATTTCTCAGCCAGTCAGCCCGAAGTCTGGATTAGTGCGCGTTTGATGACATTAGATTCGTGCCCTATTACATGGGACTTTTAACTGGCTAAATGCGGGAGTACCTACTATAGGTACCTAAGTATCTTTGCCTAACCATTTAGGGAATACATGCGTAATGATATCTATACTAATATTATAAAGCTGAAGAGTTTGTTTCTTTGGTTGAACGCGCTAATCTCTGGAACTACCAGTCGGATTTGAAAAATTCCTTTTGCATTTGATAGCCCAACTATCAAATGCAAAAGGAATTTTTCTTCTTGAGGAAGGCTATACGATATTTAACATTACGCTATGGCCTTTAGGAGCCGAGCAAAAAGAAAAAAAGTCAGAAAGAACGCTAAGCAAAAACGAAGTAATAGCGCGGGCAGGCGATGCTATGCGACCGCGGACGAAGTCGCGGGCAGAAGCTAGTGTGTTATAAAAAGAAATGAACAGCCGGACGATGCTGTAAAAATTTCACCGTGAAAACTTAGGTGAAGTGAGTTTGTTTTTGCTAGGAATTGACACTTTTGATAGCTCACTCCACGCTCACTTCACTTAAGTTTTCACGGTGAGATTTTACAGAATAGCACCGCCGGTATCAGTGCGTTTCTAGTGCAATATGTATCATAATTAGCCCATATTATTCCCACTGCTGGGACACAGCCCTCCTCTCTTCTACAGGGAGTGGGCTATAATCTACCACGCAAGTCCAGTGCGTGTTGGTAGATGTCACATGTCTTCAAATTTTTGGTTCTAGGATATGCCGGTTTCCTCACGATGTTTTCCTTCACCGTTTTAAGAGCAGTGGTGATGAAATAATTTACACATAGTAAAGCGCCTGTCTGGGTTCGAACTTACGATCTACAACTCCTAAGTCGCGGTCGTTACCACTGGGCCATCATTGCTCTTAATATGTAAATACTATTCAATTTGAAAGTTTAGAGAAAAGTTATATTAGGTAGAGGACATTTTTGCCTAGGCTTTATGGGGTAATTAATTGTCACAAATGAACCCATTTCAGACACCCTGTCACGTCCTGGTAGGAATACATCATATAATAAGTCACCATGTAAATTTCAAAGAAAAATATTTCAGGGAAAAATATAATTCAAAGCAACTTGACTGAATATTCTAAATTACCATAAGCAGTTTGGCCTGAAAACGCAATAACAGTTAACTTTTTCATTCGAGAAGTCTTTAATCTTACTAAAGTAAAATATTTCACCATTAAGGAAAACTCATAAATAATTTATCTAGAGCATTAAAATAAACGCAACCAACAATAAGCGTTGAAATAATCGTCCAATAAAGTTCAACACTTAATAGAAACTTCAACCTTTAACATAAAACTCAGCTAATCTTGAAATGCGAATAAAAATAGATATTAAAAGTACTGAACGGCAATCTTGTGAAATGGAGCCACAAATACTTTTAACTTTTCAATTTTTCTACCCAACCATCCCGATAACTGCGGTTTATATTTGAAACAGATTAAAAATCATAGTCGGTTTTAAGGTTTTTTATTTTAACTTGCCGTTTTTAAGTACAGACGCCAGCACATCAAGCTACCCGAAACTGTCAAATTTTCCCAATCAACCTTGAATCTTATGCTTTAGCGATAAAGTTGAAAATCTATTAAAGAAATTTGACAGATTGTAGTAGCTTGATGTGCTGGCGTCTGTACATAAATGTTGAAAGTAGCTTTAGACGATAAAGAACCTCATTTCGCGGAAGATCCTATGTCCTCCATTTTCACTAACAACTAAATATATAAGCATTAACACATTTATTTCGCCCGTATACATAACATACAAACTAACATAGTATAAAACAGAACTTGGTTGCCACCCTGCCATGTATATAAAGTATAAAACAGAACTTATGTTAATAAATAAAGCTTAAAACTACGTTAGTTTTTTTTTTACGTTAATTTCACTTCACTAGCTTGTCCTTGTGCTCTCCTGTGGTGTTAATCCACCACGTCCTGCGATCAAAAGTGTTCTTCCATAGTGACGAAAATAACGAACGCCTAAATATTATTGCACTGTTAGATTTGAACAAACGATTGAACAGTGAGCCATTGGGATAATTTAGGTGTCACCTAGTTTTAGTGGAACTGCTTACACTAAAACTAGGTGACACCTAAATTACGTTACCACTTGGCTACAACTTAGCCGCAACTGGCGAGTTACAGGTCAGGTTTAAACCCAGACAGTCGCTTTATTTTGTGTAAATTATTTCATCACCACTGCTCTCAAAACGGTGAAGGAAAACATCAACGAGGAAACAGGCGTGTCCTTGAAACAAAAATCCGATGACATGTGATATCATACTACCAACCCGCACTGGTCCCGCGTAGTGGATTACGGCCCAATGCCTCTCACTAAGAGTAGGCTTGTGTCTCAGCAGTGAAACAATCATAGGCTGATCAAAATATTTTTTAAGTAAAAAAAAAATTTAATAAATATTTATAAATATTCCGTATTTTTTTTTAAGTAAAAAAAAATTGTAGCCTACCTAAGAACAGATTGACATCATTTATTTTTCTGGATTATATTTGTAAATTTTAGGTAATGAAACAGTAAAAAAAAAAAGTGAAAGTTCCATATTAAAGTATGTATGTATATAGTTTTCTATCTACAACAAAAGATCATAGGTAATAAAACCAACGTTCGCACACAGACTGGTAATTGTTCTTGTTTTCAGCAGACAAAAGTACGCCAAGACTCATCCTTGCCGTATTTTGTTGCCCTTTACAAAACGTTGTAGATGGAAGTCTATTATTTGCAAGGAAAACAAGTTCTTTTCAATTTATTGAAATACTTTAATCCCAAAAGCACATAGAATTTTGGTTTGAAAATTCACAAAGTTTGTTGGCGTAAAGCAGAGTGCACACAACGCTTTTCCTCATGACATTCTGTTTACTATTTTGCCTTGTACCTTGTGGTTTGAAACGCAAAATTTCCGTCAGCCAAGCGACGCCGGGGTGTGTTCCTAGGATATACAAATGCGGTAATAAATTGTGTGCTTTAGTTGCCATACAAGTCACAGATACCGGTAAGGGTAATATTAATGTTCAAATGGCGACAAATCGCATACTATTATAATGTTCAATGTGTGACTTGGACATGGGTAATTGAATCGTTTACCGACCATTTTGGTCTTAAGCTTAGAATGGATGGCTTTATACGGAATTGAATAAATTTACTGCTTCGTTGGTCTAGTGGTCGCAAGCATTACTGTTGAGCATGTGGTCCTGGGTTGAATTCCCGGGTCGGGCAAAATGTTATTGGGTTTTTCCATCTGGAATTTAATGGCGATAGGCTCGCCCCCTATTATCTTCATGGGGCTTAAAACATAACTGCAAAATGTGGGTACTTATACTATAGTTACATCCCTGCCTAGCCCTTATTATTTTTATTTTTTTGGTGTGGGAAATTATCAAATGACTTCTCCCGCACTGGGTGGAGCGGAAGGGAGTGTCAGACTCTTGCTGACTAAAACCCACCCGTGCTCCTTCCTTAGCCCTTTATGTTCCGGGCCAGCGGTAACCTTTTCTGACAATCCCGCTGACCCGGCAGGCTTCGGTCCTAACGGACCCCTTCATTTGATGCTGACATCTCTTTGAGGCGCGCGTGGAACACGTACGCGCCGTCCGGCACGGGCCTGGTCCTGATCGGACAGTGAGCTACCCATTACTCTCCGTCCGCCTAGCCCTTTGGAGAACACAGCTATGATGCTGTGTTGAATAAATTACTTAGTTTAGTATGCAACATTTTTTGGGAGATAATAAGACTACCTCAAAATTCTTAAGAACTGCAGTTTCTGTTGCTAAGCTAGAATATATAGCGGGTACAAAACTAAAAAATAGAAAAGCGCCGAGACAAATAGAATTAAAGGCAGCGAGTCACAAGGAAATTATTCAACTGTTGTAAAGCCAGCAAGAGAAATTGGAGGAGGAAAGGAATTTCTGGTACTTCATAATATACAATACAGAAAGTAGGTAGTTCTTACATTAGGTATCTAAAAATATCTGCAGCCGATAAAAATAGCACTGATGCAATCCTCAAGAATTCCCGAAGCTCCTCCGCATCTGATCAAGAAGGCCCCAAGAAATTTATAGCGAGTCCCAAATGAGGTCGGTTTCTCTCAAATAGAAACCCTTTTTCAGAGACACCGTCGAATGAATTTGTAATGATGTCTATTACGTTTGAAGCAGAGTATATCTCTATTATTTTATTTTGGTTAATTAATCTTAATAGTTCTATGATTGCTGAAAGAACACATAAATAAATTTTCCTTTCCTTTTTCCAACTATGTTGGGGACGGCTTCCAGTCTAACCGGATTTATCTGACCACCAATATTTTACACGGGGCGATTGCCTTATCTGACCAGTATAACCTAGTTACAGGGTAACATGATACCCCTTGGTAAGACTGTTTCTAAGACTTTCGGTCAACCCATAAAGACTGTCAAAGATCTAAGAATGACAAACGGGACCAACGGCTTAACGTGCTTTCCGAGAGATGTCTCGATATGTAATGGATGGTCACCCATCGACAAAACGACCGAGGCAAGCGTAGCTTTACCTTCGATCTACCCGTGCGGATGTTATTAAAGATAATTTTCCCAAATTGACTTTCCTTTTACCATCTACAATCAACGCACCATTTATTATTATTTTCTATCTTTTAATTTTTAAGAGGTCATCTAAAATCCTAAATCAACTTCTTATCTTGAAAATATCGCAGTGGGCACTAAAGTCTAACTCACAAGGGCAAACGCAAATAAAAACACAAAGGGTACACTGCTTCCTCATAATTTAGCCTTACTGTCTCATTTAGTGGTCGGCAATTCGTTCTTTCATTTCGTTAATGTACCCAAATATAATATTCACATTCGTCCCCATTCAAACCTGGACCTTATATTTGAATAAGCCCTTTTATGAGCCAATTACGGTACATGTTACGGGGATTTGCCCTTTTTTCAAAATACAAATAGGGAGGCAAACCAATATGTACGATTTTAAGCCAATTGTGACCTTTCGAAATGTATTGTTTGAAATCACAATGATCGTTCGTATGTAAACGAACTCGTTTTATGTCTTTGAAATATTATGACCAGGGATTTGTAATTGTGTTAACCCTCCGCTGCGAGTCGAAGGTAAATTACACCAAGAATAACTGAAAGGAATTATTTTTCTTTGAATTAATTTCTTAATTTATATTTGCTTATTCGTTTGTTATTCTGCTCACAGTTCTCAACTTTGTGAAACAGCTGCGTATGTATTGTGTTCTTGAACTTGGGGTGTTCACCTTGCAAGATGTGATTTGAAAAATGTTCTTCAAGAGTTGTGAAAAAGTTTTATATTTCACTTGTTAGAGTTGTTCCTTAGTTGGTTGAGATCCTAAACTCATAATCAATTCACTACGAAACTTGAACAGATGTTTTATTCAGTTTCTTTTGTTATGTTTTTATGAAGTGAATGTATGTAGTTGTCACTTATTTGGTACATACATATAAATGAGCTAGGATCTTTTCTTCTGTTAAAGTCGAAAAGTCTGTAAGTCACAAGTCATTTATTTCGTAAGAAAATACGTAGACAGTAATAAAACAAACATTGTGTGTTCGGAAAACTTAGTAAGCTGGTCTTACCTTAACAAAGTGATTTCCATGCTAATAATATAATTTTACAAAATATAAGGTAATCCACTATCTGCAAAATTGGAAGATCTTGGACTTATAGAGGTATGAGGAACAGGGTGTAAAGTTGACTCATGCTCCATAGAAAAGGGAGGATCCTCCGACCAGACAGGTATTGTGTCTGACAGGCAACTGTCTGATGATTTATGTCGGGCCGTTGTAATGCTAGTTGCGCAGTAAACTCTGGAACTGTCTGCGAATATGCTCCAGTGCGTCGGATGTCGTACAGCCCCGGGTTGGGGCTGACTGCTAGCGTCGACCAAGTGAGGGTTTTTTAAGACTCTGCTTGTGGACCGGCCGAAAGTGCAGTATGCTATGCCAAGGTTGCTGATGAGGCTGAGGGTGATGACTAACTATGCGTGGTCGTTGCATACTGGTGGTCAGGATATCCGTTGAAGGTGTGAGGGCTGGCTGGCTGACTCGCCGCTCTAAAGCTTGTGGGAGTAATGATTATGGCGTCACGCTGAAGTGGGTGCATAAAGGCTGCGCGGACGTTCATCACGTCGGAGTCACCAGTATAGAGGTATGAGGAACAGGTTGTAAAGTTCACTCATCTCCGACCAGACGTGTATTGCGTCTGGCGAGCAACTGCTCGATGATGATTTTATTAAACTCTGCTTGCGAGATGCAACATTTTTGTGTGACGTCAGTACGACGCGTGATTCATACGTGCGTGGCGTTTGAAGATACTGCTACAGACTCTACCACAACAAACTATTTGTTTGCGGACGAATGGACGAAGATTTTGTCAGCCTGACAGAAGTACTGTGAGAGGGATTTATGAAGGTGTTGTTAAATTTACTTGATGATATACCAACTGCGTCTTTAATTTCTGTAATTGGTTTCAAACCGTTTTAATTAAAGATAGAAATTAAATAATTAATCTACTTAAAAACTACTAACTAAAATCTCCTTCCTATAAATAAATCCTTCTAATAAATTTGTAAAAATTCTACACCAAAAGTAGGTCATCAAATATTACAAACACCAAAACACCGCCGTGTCAAGGTTACTTCAAAATTTGGTCAAAATAAATGATGTTGGTTAATTTGAAGGTTCAGAGACGAACCAAGTAATTAATTAAGCAATTAATATTATACACACATGATAAAACTGCTGTGTTGTGACATAATGTTGTTAATTACAATCAATTACTAAGTTAAACCACATTGAAGGTTTGTACCTATATAGTTATTACTAATTATTACGTAAACACATTCTGTTTGATCTTTCCGAGAACTCATATTGTTTCCGGAAATTTGAATTAAAAAAAAAACTACTGACATTCTTAATAAATAAATGTTATTATGATGTCAAAGATTATTTAGGTGACAAAAATATTGTATTTTAATGACAGCAAAGGTCCGGATAGTAAATAATGTAATATATATTATATGTTGGACATAATCATATATTTGATATAATGTTACACATAAATAATTTATAATTGATGAATTCGATATAATTTCTGGATTTCATTTCATTTTATTTTTATTTTAATTTTTCATTATTAATTTGTATGACAGTATTATTTTTAATTCCTTATTTTGTTGGCTGATCTGTAAGTTAAAATTCTTGTTTTATATTTGCACACCTTATATGGTTGTTAACAGTGTACCATTTGACCTTTTATAACATCCACTGAACCTGTTTTATGCAAATAAATGATTTGATTTGATTTGAATGTAAGAACACAACACGATATATTTTTTGGTTGCAGCTTAATTTGTCAAGTACAATTTGTATATTAAGATCAGAAGATCTCTCCGGTGGTATCGGATTGCGTGCCATCCCATCGGTCTATGAGAATGGGCGAAATACGGTCTTGATGATTAATTATTATTATTACTTTTATTTTTTAGAAAATTGTGTGAGTTAAACTATTTATTTTGGGAAAACTCATACATTGATTAAAACTTTTAACTGCTTGACAACTGCACACAAGACTTCTTTGCATGCAAAGTTCTGTAAAATTAAAATGTTCCAATCAGTGACCCAATCAACTCTGGATTCTTAATTGCGTTCACCAATGATACATACTAGTAATTGGTAAATAATATAATTAAGGTCATTATAATATCACACTTAAAACGCCATCATGTTCATTTGCGCGATATAATAAATACACTCTAACACAAAATAATAATCACCAAACTATCACGTGACCACGAAATTACCTCTCACGCACTAAATTAATATCACCAACAAAAAATATGGTCTATCATCTCATAATAAATAACGAAAATAATGGGTCATAGAAAATTAACAGAGACAGGGTTCTATTGTACCTCTGACCGCGAGAGGGTTGCCAGATGACGCATCACAAGTTGGCACTAAAGTGACAGGGTCGCACATTGTTGGGGAGTGCGGGATTAGACTCTTATGTACCGTACCCTGTTTGTGATTATAATGTAAGAAAATTAACTGTTATTATATTTTTTGGGATATATTATTATTTTTGGGATGCATGAAAAAGCCTCCTCGTGTAGCGCAGTTTGTTCCGCCAGTTACTCACTTAGTTAGTTCAGTTACTGAACCGAGCGCTCGGCGCATCTTGCACAGCCACACCCAAGACCTTATTTGACTGGCCAATTCTTCGCTTTCTGGTGGTAGGGCTAACGCACGCCTGATTTGCGACAACCCTCCCACCGGAGTCCGGCGTCAAGCAGCCTGCTGTGTTTCGTCGATGCGTGGGAGTTTCAGTGCCTTTTAGGCACGCTCGTGCCATCATAAACCTCATCCATCGCGTGATCAAGGCCAAGAGTGGGCCAATTCAGCAATAAAAAAATTTAAAAAATTGGTTGGGCAAGCACTTTTGTAAAGGCTGTTGAAGGAATGGAGTGCGTCAGTAGATGATTTTTTTATTATGTACGAAAAGTAAAAGCTCTAAGAAAAGCCAGTCGATTTTAAGAATGCTTTATTCTAAATTTCTCGCTGTAGGAGTAAATCTTACATCACACCTATTATATTGGCGGTTTTGTATTTTTTTTTATATTAGAAATAGTTTTGTTCATTGTGCTTGCCTAATTTAAAGAAGAAATATGATGACTCAAATAATTTTTATTACATTAGTACTAAATACGGTTTGTGTTACGCTAACTCATGAGATAATTTTATTATTTGAACCCTAACTTTCGAGACGTAAGGTAAATAAGAACTAAGTGTACTTAGTTCTTATTTACCTTAGTGCTTTTTACAGCAAAATTTAATCCTTTTTCAATTACTCTATAGTATAATTTGTTTTGAAATTGCTGTTTCAATTGGCAAATAAATTTCAATTTATAATCACTGACCCGACTTGGGAATTAAACATACACTGAAAATAATTGTTTTATTTGAATGTTTTAAACTATCTGTTTCAATAAAAAGTATGATTTAAAAAAATCCTGCGTGATTTTATTAACACTGTTTTGCATAACTTTCACAATTTCAACTTATTTTTTCATGAGTCAACAACATTTTAGTAAAAATAACCCAATTTCTGAACAAAAACAACGATACCGACATCTGGAGTGATTCCCACAAATATAATTAAGTTAAATTATACAATTCAAATATATAAAAAGAGAGAAACATTAAAAACACGAACGGAAGAATTCACCGAAAGAAAAGTAGAACCATACATATTAAAGAGTTTTGGAACTTTTCCCAAAATAGCTGGCAACGTAGTATTTAAAGATGCCAAGAATCCGAACAATGTGATGACAGAAGTGGTAAACTAGGGGTATTTCTATAGTGGGAAAAATATTGTTTAAGATTTCCAGTATGATATTGGGGCTAAAATTGGGGAAATGATTAAAATTATCATTTTTGCATTACAAATTAATGGTATTTTAGTGACAACAAAAAATTACAAAATGGACATACAGATGTATGAGGAACAGAGTGTAAAGTTCATTCATCCCCATATGAAAAGGAAGATCCTCCGACTAGACGGGTGGTATGTCTGCTAGGCTACTGCCCAACGATTGATGTCGGGTATATATGTATGCTAGTTGCGCAGTAAAATCTGCTTGTGAGATGTAGAGTTTTCCGCTTCGTCAGTGTGATAAGTAGTTTGCATGTGGCGTTGAATATGCTGCCACAAGTACTTGTAGAAAGAAAATCAAGATTCATTGAGAATAATATAACACCAACTCTAAAAATCCGTACAAGGACTAAAGAGACCACCTCGGGCTTAAATTCAATAATGATAACTAATGTATTATCATTCGATAGGTAACGAAAGGTACCTACAGACTGAAATTTATCGGTGCGGATATTTTCAACCACTCCTGTTGTATATCACATACTAGCTAAGTTTGCCGGTCCGTGGAAGGCGAGTCCCTCCTCCCAACCGCCTACCGTACTGCTGAGTCACCTTCTCAAAACCGTAAGCAACGTCATCGTAAGCGCGTGTGATTGTTAATTGTTCGGCACCTTAATCCATACTTCCATACTTAATATTATAAATGCGATCCTAACCTAACACGATATATTACTTTTTTTTAGTTAGGACTAACATCCGTTATAAGCCGCCATGTCGGATTTTAATATATCTTATAACCTGCGGATCGTGACACTTCAAAATACGACTAGGATTTCAGGAGATGAAGAAACATACTCGTACATAGCCTGTTAAAATTATAACCCTCCTATGGCATTGCCGTAATCGGGTAAGATTTTATCGCATTTCTTGTTTGTGTCTTTAGTTCATTGACACAATGGATTTTAATGCGATTTTTATCAACATTTTGGGAATTTATATCGGAAGGTTTATGTTTATGTGTATTTATCTTAAATAATTATAAAGAAATCTTCGTGTTTTGTCAAGTTGTAAAACCGTGCAAAGAAGGAGCGGGTGGCTAGTATTATAATAAAGGGGGTTACACATAAAGTACTGACACTTTTCTATTACTAAGAAGCAGCAAGCAATAGATTCGTTTAAATGTGTCTTTTATGGAATCCAACTTATAAAACGAGAGCGAAATTTTACTTATAATATTTTCTAGGAAAAATATATATCCGTATTCTTGTTCTAATATTGTCATCAAAATGTGTTATATGAATAGGTAATTGAAACGGATGTTACTACAAAATAATATTTTTTATTTATATATTATATACATATTTCGGCGTGATAGAATATGAGTGCTTTTTATTATATGATTGATACAAATTGGTGAAATAGCCATTTTAAACCCACTGTATTTTATACCCATTAGAAGGAAGAGATAATTAAAAGTAACAAATTAATAACATACATATTACCAAATAATTATAGATTCAAAACGTTGGAAAGGAAGAGGAAATTTAAACAATGACATGCATATAAGGTTCATTTTACACACATTTTGAATATAAGCTTAGAACAGTAAGACTTGCATTCAACACAATGTTTGCTTTTAATCCAAAAACCGTTTTGTTAGCTTTAGACCGATGAATATCCATAAGCTAGAACATTGTATTTAGATCGTGGCAAAGCTGATCTATGCAAGCATATGCGGAACAGAATGTAAGCAAAACTTGCCGGTTCAAGGAATAAGTTAGAATGGATATTGGTAGGATTACTTTGCTTCATAATTAAGGCAAATTACTATAATAAGTGAACGAAAGAAACGAAGACTATATTTATTCGGACATAGTTCGTGAAATACAAAATAATATAAAAATGAAAACAATATTTTACGAGGAAAGCGTTTTTTGCAAATTATTTCAGGCCAGGGTGTTGAATAAAATATGATTCGCGAACGCAACAAGTATGTATTTACAGAAACATAATCATTAAAATTAAAATCATCAAGATAATTAAAATCCTAACCATGTACAGACGCCAGCACATCAAGCTACTACAACCCGTCAAATTTCTTTCATAGATTTTCGACTTTATCGCTAAAGCATAAGGTTCAAAGTTGATTGGTAAAATTTGTCAGTTTCGGGTAGCTTGATGTGCTGGCGTCTGTACATATGTACATATTATATATCCATACTATACTAATATTATAAATTCGAAAGTAACTGTCTGTCGGTCTGTGTTACCTTTTCACGCCTAAACCACTAAATGGATTTCTATAAAATTTAGCAGAGATAGATTGCATCCAGGCGAAGCAATTTTTTTATCCCGATATACCTACGAGATCGTTACTTATGCAGGTGAAACCGCGGTGCGGTGCTAGTAATATTATAAATGCGAAAGTTAGTTTGTTTGTTACCTTTTCACGCCTAAACCACTGAAACGATCATCCTGAAATTTTGCATATACGTTGTCAGGTGTACAGAAACGGACATAGTAGGGTAAGGCTCAAATTTTACGCGCACTCTCTAAAAATGTGTTGTCCCAGAATTAGAGGAGTAAAAATAAAATATTAAAAATAATAAATACTTGTTTATAATAATATTGCAAGAAAGATGACTATTTTGTCATCATGTCTAATTTTTTTCGTTTAAATATTCCAACTATATACGTATTTAATACTTGAAAATAAAAAGGTCCATGTTTGTCTTCCATACAATTATTTGTTGATGTCCGTGTACGTACACTTATCAAAGTCCATTCAATATTTAGGAAACACATGGTTTTTGTCAGTTCGTATACTTTATGGGAATATTATTTGTTTAGTTCATAGTAAAATAAGTTCAATATTTATCAAAGCGTTTTGATTATATCAAGTAATTTAAAAATGTCCTAAATTTTAATCCAGTGAGACACTTCAGTTGTGCAACGCGATATTTTGGGATTAATTGACAATCTACCATGATCATTAAATTATTTTGGAGTGGCAAAACAGATCCTTGATCTTAGTCGATTTTTTTATGAAACTATTTTAATATGGAATGGGAGACATTTTTTAGATGCAATATTCTAATATACATTTTTGGCTCTTGTTACCCAATTTCTCAAATAATGTTTTAGTAAATACTAGAATGTAATTTCTACAAGGGGTGGGAAAGTGTCTTGCATGTGTTGCCTAGACGTTAACGGAAGAAATGGAGGCTAATGAAGGGACGAAACTCGCCAAGTCTTGGGCCGACTCAATTTAGATTGCCATCGACACACTAAGAAGAATGGACGGGATAACAATTTACGAGTTCACACGCTTGTCCGCCACTTTAGCCGTAGGGCTAATAGCCTAAATGTCACCTAAAAGTGCCATGCATCACTGCCTTTTCAAATAAGAATCTTTTCTTACAGTCCGGCCATCGAGAGAATGGGTTCATGAAACCTGTTAGTGCGACAATTCTAGTAGCTAATAAATATCAAATTCGCAAAACACGTATTTGTTTATATAAGACTGACAGGTATCAAAAAAGGGTTTTCTCGTCAGTCGAAATGCAAGGTAAAACCACAGTACGCAGCACTGAAATACTTAGTAATTTTTAGATAGAAACTTCATACCTTTTTTTTTGGTGTGGGAAATTATCAAATGACCCCTCCCACTCTGGGTGGAGCTGAAGGGAGTGTCAGACTCTTACTGACTAAAACCCACTAGCGTTCCTTCCTTAGCCCTTTATGTTCCGGGCCAGCGGTAACCCTTTCGGATAATCCCGCTGACCCGGCAGGCTTCGGCCCTGACGAGCCCCTTCTCTTGATGTTGACATCTCTTTGAGGCGCGCGTGGAACACGTACGCGCCGTCCGGCACGGGCCTGGTCCTGATCGGACGGTGAGCTACCCATTACTCTCCGCCCGCAGGCCCACGCCTACGGTGGCCGGGAGTCATCGCGCGGCTCCCGACGCCCGGAGCGTCTCCCGCGGCAGCTGGGACGGGAGACTCTCTCCCTCAACCTCATACCCTTAAGTGACTGTTAGAGTTGCACCCGTCGTAAAGGTAAATAGTTTTTGATTTATTCGTCTAGTCTAGTTGAAATACATAGTTTTGAACCTATAAATAAACCCAACATACTTGTAGACGGCGCTTTGGAAATTTATTACCCCTGTACGATAAAATATGTGGAGGATTAGCCATACAAAAATGCGGTGGAATTTTTCCTGAATTTCAACCTAGCTTTTCAGTTCAGAAATAACAACAAGAAGAACGTAAATATACTCAATTTTGGTAACAGCGGCTGTTGTTGAAGCTTATTTACAGACTTAAATCTTTGGTAGACGTAATTGGATTCTAGTGACTTGCCTACGCTAACTATTTTGGTCTGGACTGAATTGAATAGCCTTAGGGTAAATATATTTTAGGTGTTTGTAGGTAAATAAACCTAAACAATTGAGAAGAAAGAATGTTCTTTATTTAGAGTTTAAGACTGTGTTTATGTTGTTTTCTGCTATCTTTAAGAATCGAAAAATCTAGGGAATAAATAAACTCTAAAAGCAACAGTCTTTATAGGCTAAAAGATGTAAGACATAAAATAATTATAATAACATGTACAAGTAAAAAAGGAGGGGAAAAAAATATAAGGTATCGAAAAATTCGTCCGCATCGTTGTCAACAGGAAAAATACCCAAAAGCCTGGCAGCATTGCCACGTTATATGGCAATGCTGATTCGTTGGCCAAAAAATAAACCATCCCTCTGGTCACGCAAAAGATCGACCATCCCCAGAGGAGGGTCCGGCAACGAACAGCCGCGGCGGGTTCACGGATGAGTGCTAACGCGTGCCCGTGTTCCCGCTGTCAGCGGCAGAGGAGGACACCGTGGAGTTTTAGTGGGTTAAAGTCCCACATAACTGCACTATCTCCCCGTGGTAGTGCAGTATGCATGAGCATTTCTCCACGTGAAAAAAAAAAAAAAGCCGTTCTTGGCTCGATAAACTAAGTGGGCACTCGGACCCCATGGCCCTAGAGTTTCAGTAATGTCAATGGTGGATGGTTTAATATTTATCCTTTAGGTGTGATCGAACTGATTAATTCATGGTCCGTTTTTAATCCAAGCCTAGTCCTTTTAAACTCATCAAAAAACAAAACAATAGCTGGATGTTCAATGCAGTATACCAATTTGTCGACACTTATTTGCAGTAGCTTTATTTACCCAGGGTTACCCAACAAAACTCCTACCTCATACAGTAACCACCTAAGTGATTACTTAAACGTTACATAACTTTCACTCCAATATCCTAATGGATGTGGTGTCGTAAAAATTACGCGAAACCCTCAAATCCACTCAGAAAATTAAACGAATTACTTGACGCCATGTAAATATACGGGTTATTGGATTTCGTCCAGCTAAATTTTAGGGTTTTATTAAAAAAGAAAACAAATAATATCTGCCTTTTGAAGACTTTAGCAAGTATATCTGAACCTGTAAGACTGTTCTACTTTTCTGAAGGTTTACTCTCAAAGTCGGTTAACAAAGATACGGGCTCGTCCGGAAGTATGATAAAGTTGATCCGTCAAAACAAGTGTCAAATTAAAATTTGCGGAGGGAGAAAAAAACACATCGGGATTAGGGACAGCGGTCAAATCGTGTTTTCATTCATTCTTTCATTTATATGGTGTACATAATAAAGAGTATTCTATTCTATTCTATTCTTAGTTCGGGCCCCGAACTAGCCTTTGTTCGTAAGTGATACGCCCGTATCTTAGGCCGTAACAACGAACGTCGTGCTTAGGGAGTACACCCCTTGTAGGTACCCAGTTTTCTTAAGGCGTCAGCTTCGAGTGGGTAGTAAATCTTTATAAATTGCCCTCAGCCGCAAATGACAGATTTCTTTCCTATTTGATCACCTACAAACCTACTTTTATTTTTTTATGCAAAAAATGCAGGCCGATACATAAATACCTACATATTTTTATAATAAAACACACTTAGGTGACCAGTGAACACTAGAAAATTATTGTACGGCACTTAGCATTGTTCATAAACATTTAAAAAAGTTTTTTTTTTGTGTGTTTCTACTTTCTGTGCGACATGCCTTGGCGCATATAAGCTAATGTCCTTTCTTTCTTATTATTTAACCGAAGAAAACACACACAAATATATCATCAACTCCAAACTTCTAAAACAAATCTCCACATAACCTCATACCGTCACCCTGTTAACGAGCCTCGAAACTGACCGTCCCCCGGCGACCTACACATTTGTCCCGCTAACAGCAAAGCTTAACTGTGTAACTGCGACCCGACATCGACACGTAGATGGGAAGGGAACGTGTCGTCGAGATAACACCGTCAAATGACGTATCGAGACGTGGACATATGGCTGTCCGTCTTGTGTATAAACATGTATAGACATACGGAAGTAAATACAAGAGATAGTTGCAAGTCTGACCGATATTGGCAAGTGTGAATGTAACCCCATGTGCGATTATGTGATTTATTACGACCTGTAATAAAGGCCTGTTTTGAAAACATTGACTGTGATTGTTGACTGCCTCATAAACGGAAAAAAACTTCTTATACGATAGATTTAGTGTGAGAGACAGAGTTTTATCTTTCTTCTCTCTCATAATTATGATGAAATATGCCTATCGTGACGAGTCCATAAAATTATACTCTCAATTCTCGTCTAATTATCGAATCGCCGCCTAAGAAATTTCACTTCAAAAACAAAAGACAAATGAAACTCTTACGAGTATACTACTCTCTTGAATGGCAAGATAACTAAATCTTTCGAAACAGAAGTAGGAAAATATTTAGTAAGTACACACACATTACATACATACATACATAAACATAGCCATAGCCATGGTCATAGGATTTGTTTGTAGTACATTACTTACGTAGGTATGTATGTTCCACAAGCAACAAAAACTGTGGAGTTTGCACTAAAGATTGGATAAAAACAAAATGAAAGGTCCATCTTCGTGATGTTTGGTATATAATATGATAGATAATGATGACAGAACTGGCTTATCGTCCATGTATTAAGACCCCATCCATAATTCCATACTAAGATCACTAGAATAGAAAGATTCTCGTTTCAAAGTAATATTTTCCTAGAAAAAAAAAAAACAATGAATTCGCTCACACCGAAGACTTCCTACGATTTATTTCAAATGGAGTTCGGAAAAATGTATTGGAGTTGGAATGTATGAAAATTGACACTAGCTATCAACTGACTGCGGAATTGAGACTACATTTTTACTTCCTTGAAATATTCTTCCTTTATTCTACGACACGGTTGGCGCAGTGACTGAGCGATCGACTGCTGCGCTGCGTGTCGCGGGTTCGATTCCCGCATGGAACAAATATTTGAATTGCCTACAGGTAGTTGTTCCGGGTCTGGCTGTTTGTGTATGTGAATTTAAATGTTTGTAAACGCACCCACGATACAGGAGTAATTCCTAGTGTGGGGCAACGTTTAAAAAAAAAAACTTGCTTAGAAGGAATTTGCGTGGCTTGACTAGAAATAAGAAAGTTGATTTAGGTACTATAATTGCGCACCCCGTTTATTGATGATAGCAATAAAGCCTGAAGGACAATCATTTTGTTATTCTGCGTATAATCGTTTTGGTTAAATTGTCAAAAAAATATATAAAGGAACTTTTTTACAAAAAAAAATCAACTGACTTCCAAAAAAAAAAACACTACAAAGTGAAAACTTTAATTTCGGAAGTCGGTGTTGTTGGTTCTGCACTTTAGTTTTGACACATCTGCCTACCCTTTTACAGGTACAGGCGTGATGTTATGTTGTGTTATTGCGTGAACAATGCAAACATTTATGCGATAGCAGCAATCGCTGTTGATTTGCTGGCAATTATTGAAGAGTTCTGTTGTCTGACTCCGAAACTCATCATCATGTCTTTACGAATTTAAATGGGACCATTTCGGAATAAACCTCTATCTCTATATGACGGAGTTATGCCCGAACATACATAAAAAATATGCATAAACATCCGAGTCGAGAACCTCCTCCTTTTTATTAGAAGTCGGTTAAAACATAGTTGCATGTTCTAGAACCTTATAGAAATTTCATACCCTATTATGGATAAACTAGACTTGAATCTAGTTCAAAATCGAAAGTGATAATTTAATGAGTAGGTACTTACTAAATCTATTACCTATACTAATATTATAAACAGGTAAAATTTGTTTGTAAGTTTCTACGTATGTACGGGATATTCTCCGGAATTACCCGTCGGATTTGAAAAATACTTTCTGCAATTTGATAGTCTAATTCTTGAGGAAGATTATAAGGTTATTTAACATCATGCTAACCTATACGATCCGAACAGAAAGAAAAAAGTCAGAAAGAATGCTAAGCAAAAACGAAGTAATAGAACGGGCGGGCGATGCGATGCGACGCGGTCGTTGCGGCCAAGGGAATTTTATAAAAAGGTAGGTGTTATCTATCATCTATCTATCATGGGGTTTAGGTTTCCGCACTTAGTCCTTGAAGTGGACCATTGTGCGTGAGCCATGGTGGCCGATTACTCCAACCAGCCCACCTCCCTCCAGAAGCAGATAAGACTTCCCGGTCTCCTCAGGGCATCCGCAAGGGATGTTGGTGTTCCCAGGGTCTCCTCGCGAATCTTGGTAACGCCTGTGCACTCAAGAAGCACATGCGCCACCGTTTCCTCCGCCTCCATGCATGCTCTGCACAGGGGACTATCAGTGATTCCCAGGGTATGAAAGTGTTTATTTAGTGAACAGTATCCAGTGATGGTCCCCGCCACCAGGCGCAGGCTGTCTCTGTCCAGGCGCAGAAGGCGCCTGGTCAGCTTTGTATCCAGGGATGGCATAGCTTCCTTGGATTGCCTACATCCTGGTGTCGAGGTCCACCATTTTTCCGCTTGAGGTAGATGTTATTTTTTTTTTTTTTTTCTTACGGCTTCCACGCGAACGAAATCGTGGGTACAGCTAGTTAGACATATCACGTTCTAAAATACGGACCTAACGCTATCAATCATTCGAAATGTGACAGGTTAATATTAAATCAAGTACCTGAAGTCTATTCAAACTTATGTTTCAAACTAATCAAATATCAACTTCATATTAATGGTAATTAAGTTGATTTCTGAGCGCCTAGCACCATTGAAAAAGTTATAAAAATGTTTGAAGTTGTAGGGTAAACTGAACTTTATGGTGTAGGATTTAAAGTTATTTTTCCATAAACTCATATTTGTTTACATTTTTGGCAAATAAATCGCGAATGCAGATTACCTAAAGGATCGCTTGTGTAACATTCGATCGAGTGTGAGTTAACACAATATTTCACTTTATTTGCATGTCCTTACTTTAATTTCAAACGACTGTTTAAACTTGGTTCCAATAAACAAAAACGAATCGTTTTGTTTTCCAATGGTAGCATTTTTTATGTAGATTCGAAAAACTTTGATTAATAAGTAAGGTATAAGTATACTAATTATAGATTCGTAAGCTAATTTTACCTGCTACAGCTACTTTCATATGGGAGGATCTACTATGTAGAGCTATGAGGTCTTTGCTTCATTATTGCTCTTTACCAATAAAGAAGCAAACCGCATAACCGTCTTTGGTTAAAATTAAAACTCTTGTATCAAAATGGGTCATAAGCCTTAGGCCCCAACTAATTGGAACAATTGAACCTATAAAATTTTCGGTCTATTGAATCGCTTCTAGCTCAGCTCAAAGGTAACGTGCCTGCGGTAACATAGACAAGATCTCGCAAGCGTCACTGGTCACAAATTACGTGAATTATAGGAATCTGCCATCACTAAACGTAATAATCGCAAGCCCTACAACTGTTAAAAATAACGTGTACATTAAACCCTAATTTTAAGTTGCACTGACTTAAAAACCACCAATGAAAACTAAATAAACTACTATACCTAAACCATTTCTTGACCAAAAAATGCTTTTTTTTTTTGGGATGCATGAAGAAGCCTCCTTGTGAATCGCAGTTAGTTCCGCCAGTTACTCCAACTAAACCAAGTGTCCGGCACATCCTGGACAGTCACACCCATCACCTTATTTGACTGGCCGATTTTACCCTTGCGGTGGCAGGGCTAACGCCCGCGTGGTTTGCGACCAGCCTCCCACCGAAGTCCGGCAAACAGCCTGCTGTGTTTCGTCGATGCGTGAGAGTTCCAATGCCTTAGGCATTTTCTGGGCACGCTCGTTCAATCATAGACCTCATCCACCGCTTTTCATCAGGCGTGATCGAGGTCAAGTGCAGGCCCATTCGCAATAAAAAAAATAAAAATAATAATTACCATAAAAAAAAAACGATGGACTATGTGAAAGATGATTTGGCTAAAAAGTGATAACTATCGAGATGACGATGGAAGAAAAAGACATGTTGCTCCGACCCCAAATAAAGGATAAGAATAGAATACTCTTTATTATGACTCTTTTTTTCTCTCTTTACTCTTTATAAGGGCAGGAGAATAAAGACGAAAGTACCTCATCATTTTCAGCCTATAATGTTCCCACTGCTGGGACACAGGCCTCTTCTCTGTGAGAGGGAGTGGGCCGTAATCCACCACGCGGGCCCAGTGCGGGTTGGTAGATGTCACATGTCTTCGAATTTTGTGGTTCTAGTAGGACATGCCGGTTTCCTCACGATGTTTTCTTTCATCGTTCTGGGAGTAGTGCTGATGAAATAATTTACACAAAGTAAAGCGCCTGTCTGGGTTCGAACTTACGACCTACAACTCATAAAGGCTCCTACAAACAGGTGCGACACGCGATATAATCGCGCGCGACACAAAGACACCGCTCGTTGCGCGACTTGCGGTGCGTTTGTATCGCGTGTCGTGTCGCGCCTATTTGAAGGAGCCTTAAGTCGCGGCCGATACCACTGGGCCACCACTGCTTACCTAACATGACTTAATCTGCGTTCGTGATTTATTTGCACAAAAATGTAAACAAATATGAATCAATCGAAAAATAACTTTAATTCCTACACAATAAAGTTCAGTTTACGCTACAACTCAAACATTTTTCTAACTTTTTCAATAATGCTCACTCTGAAATCAACTTAATTGTCATTGAAATAAAGTTGATATTAAATAGGGTGGGGTGTGCAACACTGCGCATTTTTACTATAAGTTAGTGTTTATTACCAGTCATATTAGTTTAAGTCAAACTCTCACCATAAGTCAAACAAACACTACCACAACCGTACCTACCTATAAACCTAGATACTATCACGAAACCTTGACCCAACTATCAAACTACATAAAGAATCACTCTAATGCTTAAGAGCTAAGTGGAGTAGTAGCTTATAAAACTGGAATCTAACACCTAGTTCAAGAAAACCGATAAAGTTCGCCTTAGCATGGATCCTTGTGATCCAGGCATCGAAACTTTTTCAACTTACTAATTATACAAGTCTTTAAAGGAAGTGATAGTAAAGTTGGTCGCTGTGCTGATGAGTAAAGCGGATATCTTAGTTGGAATTTTCTGTGAGGAAAATTACACTGGATATCTTTAATAATAAGACGATAAATTAATCTCAAAGTTATAATTTTCTGCGATCCTGTACTTAATTACTTGGAAACAAATAGTTTGCTTTCTTGGCAGTTTGACAGTAGAAAATATCAAGAGTGGTGGCCTTGGTTTCGGCTCTGGCTTACGAGTTGTTGTAGGTCGTGAGTTCGAACCCAGTCAGTCGCTTACTTTGTGTATTTAATTTCATCACCACTGCTCTCAAAACGGTGAAGGAAAACATCGTAACGAAACCAGCATGTCATGAATAGTAAAGTTGATTATGATGAGTATTTCTTTTTCTTACATCATTCTGATCCAGACTCATTGTCAGTACACCAACTTTTAAAGGTACAAATAAAACAAGGGACGTAACAACACTGACATAAAACAAATGCCAACACTCACGAAAATTCGATTTCCAAATACAAATACAAAATAGAATGTGGCAATTACAAAAATATCGAAACAAAAAAGGTCCACGCTAAACTGCCTACCGACCAAAAAAAGTCATGATTCGAAATTCAAACGTGTAAAACAGAAGTCAAGCATATAACGTGTCAGGCGTTAGTCATTGACTCTACCTTTTTACCAAACACTCGATTCAGCACCAACCGATTGAATCAATCGTTAACGAACTATAGAAACGTGACAACGGCCGGAATCTTTTTTCGCATTTTCACATCAAACATTTTTCGCATTCGTATTCGTGTATTGAATTTGAATAGTGTCCCTCTAGTGTGCTTTATGATACAAATTCGTCTCATTCGCCTTGATTCATTAAAGTGGCGTACATCCGGTGTGTAGGTACCATTTGGCTGCTTTTTCTGCAGAAAATAAAAGTGCACCGTGTGAGCGTGATAGTCCGTTCACTGCAGTGACAGTAGAAGAGAAAAGTAATTGAAAATCTCAGTACAGAGTGTTTTGCGGTGAAATTCTTGTTTCACGTATCTATTTTATTCTTGCAACTTTTAGCCTTTATCCCCGAATGATTAAACAGAGGTTTATGAGACTAAATTAATAATCGTAGAACAAGTTCGGCTTATCAATGAATGTTTAAAGTCCCTTAAAATGTAAGATAGAGGTTAATTTTCATGTAAGGCGCGCCCTACACAATATCACGAATTGCGTAATGATTGAACAAAAATTTGAGAGAGTTTAATTTTTATTGCACCATATTTTACTTGCAACGTATAGGTTAAAAACTGCGCAGGTCTTGTTCATGCGAAAACATTGAAACTTATGGGCTGTCAATATTATTGCGTGAAAATAAAGGATCTTTTGAGTGCAAGGGCTAATTCAATCATATTGCACTAAGTATATAAATATCGTGTAAGCTTATTGTAGGTGCAGGGGCTGCATGACGCGGAACATTATAAAGAAATCCAGCTTGACTTACAGTTAACCATCACCTTAATTGTGTAACGCATATATTTCCACATTCGCCTTCAGTTTGACATTACGACAAAATCCACGATATGTATTATTACCTATAATTATTTTTACTCAATTAATATTTAATCGATTTTTTTATTAATTGCTACACATTATTATCTATTTTTCTACTTAAATGTTTACTCACATCATAAAACTGATTTGCATCCGTAAGTCGTCCTCGTAACATAGGATCCAGTTAAAAAGCAGCGTCAGGCATAGTTGTCTGAGATTTATGCTGAACTGGGCTATTTTTTTTTTTCGGCGCAGCCGATAGACACTATTTCGAGTTTTTTTTTTGTGCGAATATTGTGTGCCTTACTTAACCTGGATCAAATACAGGCACACATCGTGATAAACTACAAAACTGTCAAGTAGATAATTTTGTGTTTTAATCATAAAGCATTAAAAGAAAAAAATGTATACCGTGGGATTTTCAAGATAAGAGCGTTTTGAAAATGAGTGTAAACGCTAATAATAATTTATTTATTTATTTGAAAGTCAAAGTCAAAGCATTTATTTCAAATAGGAACATAAAAGGCACTTTTGAACGTCAGAAATTACAACAAATAGAATTGATTCTAGTCGCCCATTCCAAAAGGTAGTTTTTGAAAGACAACAAAAGGACTATATTGTAAAAAAAAGATGTTAGTAACAATAGATCCTATGTTAGTACGTATATACTAGTATGTTAGTAACAATGTGGCTTATGATCTATGTTAATACTTATACACTACGACAGACAGTGTAGTTTTGATGAGATGTCCCATTATGGGGCTCTCATCAAGCCTGTCAGCTATCACCTACAGGACGCTAAGCAAGGAGGTTTATCTACGAGTAACTGTCACTTTCACTTATTCTGAATAACAAACATAACGTCAAGCTTCTAGTCCCATGAGGGTTAGGCAGAGGTGTTTCTATAAAGTCAAAGTCAAATAATTTATTTCAAATAGGCACATTAAGGCACTTTTGAAAGTCAAAAATTACAATAAAATAGAATTGATTCTAGTCGCTTCTTACAAAAGGTAGTGTTCGTATGGAGAAGAATGGGCAAGAAACTCCACCGTTACTCTTTTGAATTGTTTTACAAGGTTTTGTATACATTCATTATATAATTATATGTGAAGACGCAACTAGAATAAAATTGGTCTATCACAAAAGGTGAAAAGAATTAAAAATACAGCAATGACAGGTAAATCAATTATGATAGATACATGGTGCTCATATATTTACAAATATTGTAAAGTTTTTATGATTTTTTTTTAATTTGAAATGGGTTTTCTCTTGACTCTAGTCTAGGTTGAAGTGACAGAGACAAAGTCTACGATGGAGTGAGCTTACCCAGAAGAAGCCTGTTCACTCTTACTTTGAAGAGATTCGGCTTGTATGCACTCGGAAACACAAACGCAGGTAGAGAGTTCCACTCTTTTGCTGTGCGCATTATAAAGGACATTTGAAAACGCTTAGTGCGAATTGATGGAATAGCAACTAGGTAGGGATGGTAACTTGCAGTGCGTCTGGATGATTGATTGATTTTAGGTATATAATAATACACCCAGATTTCACCAGCTAATTTTAAGTTCCACGAAATAAGGCGGGGAGCCAATTGCCATCAATCGGGCGCAAATGCAGACTCCGAGCTGCTACTTAGAAATTTCACATGGAAAAACCCAATAAAACTTTGCCCGACCCGGGCATTGAACTGAGGACCTTATGCTCAGTAGTAGCGCTTACGACTAGATCAACGAGATATTCTTAATTAATTACGTGAACAATATAATCACACTTCACACTAACATTATAAAGGCGAAATTTTGTGAGTGTGTTTGTATGTTTGTTACTTCTTCACGCACAAACGGCTAGACCAATTTTGATAAAATTTGATATGGAGGTAGCTGACACACTGGATTACCGCATATGCTACTTTTTATCCCGAGATTCTTACGGGATCGAGAATTATGCGGGTGAAACCGCCGGGCGCAGCTAGTTAAGAATACACTGAAAAAAAAGAATTGTTGAATGTACTAAAGTAGCGTAGGTTGAGTAATGAACTGCCATAGTCAACCCTTTTCATAGTTAATTTTACCTTTTCATAGTTAATTTTACTATAGCAAGAGTGAATTTAACAAAATCCATTAGTAAAATCAACAATTTCGTGTGTAGGACCTATATAACCCGCGGATTTGATAAAATTTACGCGGAATTTAGTAAAATCAATCATTCTTTTTTTTCAGTGTATCTTCATAGCGTACCCTATTTATATTACTCCTAACAGTGGGAATGCATGACATTTTCGAATTATTTTTCATACTAGCATTATAAGCTGTCGTAGTGTCACTCCTTACACTGGGAACGAATGATAATATTTTCGAATTATTTTTCATTCGTACACACAGCTCCATTAAGTGATTACCCCTCCAAAAGACATGTGCGTTCAAATCCGTGATAGGCCCAAGTTGGTTTTTGTATTTTGCAAAAACATTTTATTTTAAATAATTTATTGTTTTTGTGAATAAATAAGTTTAAGATAGTATTTAATTTTTAAAATTCTGTTTTTATTATTGTTTTTTTCAATAAAACGTTAATACTTTTATTATTGCGAAAACGACAAGCAATAATAGGATTAACATTTACGAACGTTTTATTCATCGTCTAAATAGACTAGAGGTTTCAAGACCGCTTGCCGTGCCTGTGAGTGGAAGTTCAAATCATGGGCACGAAATGTGCTTTTTGTTCATTATAATTATTATTTTAATATATTTTTCTATTTTGTTTTAGTAATTATTTATAAAGAATTTAAAAATAAATAAAAATAAAATACCTTGATAATCATATAATAATATTTATTATTGCTATTATTTAACAAAACTATGATCTTATTTTACAACAAAGATTTATTTTGATTTGATAATTTTATTTACAGTTATCATAATATACTATTTTGCCAACTGACACAATTGGGTTCCTAGACAAGTGGCATCCTATTAACGTAAACGATAAAACAGTAAGCGGTAGAAATATTTTAGATTGACATAACCTAACGAAATGTCACGTGACCTGTCATGTCGTCTCAGCATACAAATTTGACATTTGACAGTCTGACAAGTGACATCGAAAGAGACAAGTTTTGAAGCGTTTGCAACTTGTCTAGGAACTAGAAGTTAGTTTGGCAGGATTACAATCATGAGCATAATAAGTGAATAAACATGTTATCAATAGATATCAATTAACATCTCTTATTAGCTCATGATATCTACTTCGAATATTTTGCTATACAAAGTAAAATAGTGGGATCAAATGAGTTAAATGTCTTCGTTGTTTATTTTGTTGTCATACTTAATTAATATAACTGCTACTTCTGGGCAAATCGCAATCGTTCTCTTCGATGTTCTTCTGTTAGACATATTTTGCAGGTCGATAACTGTGAATGTTCGCTGCGTGTAAATGTCTTCGAACCGTGGACAGAGATATTCCATGCCGTTGCGAACTGTAACGAGTGGATGTAAACGGCGGTGTAGTGTGAACCTTAACAATATCCCGATGATGTTCAGATTGGTCCGTATAGATCCCAATAGTTCTCCGACCCATGGACATTGTCTTAACATCGCCGGTTTCTTGAAATCTGCGCACCCATAAGCGCACCGTTTGTCTCTGTATAGAAAAAAATGGTTTTAAATAAGTTATTAAATACCACACATAAGATACCGCAAATAGCTCAACAAGAAAAAAATCGGAGAACACAATTAATATTATAATGAACTTACTGCTATGCCAAGCTGTCTCGCAATTCCTTTTATGCTCACTCACATTTTGTTCACACAGAACAACTATTTTAGTTCTCATAAAATCATAAATCATTTTAAAAATTAATGGATAAATCGTAGTCGTTTACTCTTCGCTATTTTAAGTGAACGTATACATCAAAAACGTCGTAGTTATAACTTGAGGGTATGGATTAATTTTATAAAGACCACGTAAGTAAGTAAAATTAATGGATACCCTCAAATTATAACATCTATCGATTAGACATCCCACCTAAAGATAAAATGACTCAGACCATAGTAGATAACAATTTCAACGCAATTCATATGGGCTCGCTGGCTAGTTCGTCAAACTGCCGGTATGAGTATGACGACGTTCGGTGATGCGATGGTTCGAATCTGAGTCGAAACAATGAGTTCTTTTTGAAGTATTCTTAAGATTATTGTAAGGAATTTAATGTGTAACATTTTAAAACTTGAGGGGTTAGCACATACTGACGCTGTCTGTACCTACTCGTAACTATACGCTGTGGTCACCACAGACACTAGTAGTAGGACCAGTGATTCCATTACTCTGCAGTAACCTAGTTTTCCTAAGGGATTGCTGATGAACGGCCAACGAATTACTCCGAGTGAGAGGGGCTAGGGAGTAAATAGCTAAATAGGTCGCCATTAAAAGAGAAGGTTTATTCTTCGACTCTATTAATAGTTAAGTACAATGAAAAAATACATCAAGTGTTCAACATTAAATGTTTTATCTATAGGCAAAAGTGTCGCTTGAATCACTCTGAAATTTATTAAATATATTGTATTGTACACCAGAAAAGTACATTGCAAAGAAATAAATCAAACATCGCTAGTGTTTTTTGTTGATCATAAGAAACAGAATGGATTGGCATCAAAAAAAGTGTCTGTGAAAATGGCCCAGTTTCGTAACGTTCTTATCGTATACGTATAACAGTTGTAGTTACAGAAAAATACTGCTTACTGCCCCGTCTCAAAAATCCATCCTGTATGGTAACTTCACAGTATATAGGTATAACATTATATACACATACACAAGGTCCCATTAAAATAAATGGACAAACTTTTAGAAATCATTCAGATCACCAAATTAAGGACGATGGTAAAAAAATATACAAGAAAAACGCATAGATACTTACAAGAAAAATAATCAGCTAACGAAAATACACTAGGCAGTACACTAGGTAATTTATTACTTTAGGCAAAAAAAATCTCTTTAATCAGTGTTTTTTTTGCTTGGATATCTTTAGTTAGACGTACTGAGCGCCGTGTTAAAATTTGTCCATCTATTTTAATGGGACCCTGTACATATTGTTTAAAAAAATGCAAATGCTCTTGAAGTTTTGTTTGTGAAAAAATAATCAATTTCAAAATAATATAAGTCACCGTGTAGAAAATAAAAGGTCAGTGGGTAGGTTTATCGAGGTTCTCTCGCGGTAGGTGAGATTATGTCCTGTTTTCTAAGTACATCGTACTTTTACTGTGACGTGGTGCTATTTCTCCGTTTTATGAATTTACCAGTTATTGGCACTTACCCTATTACGCGGTAGATACATTATTCAGCTGGTTATAATTATAGTATCTAATAAGCAGTACTCCTGCAACCTAATTGCGTAACAGACAATCGATCTCAATTGAATAAATTATTCATAATTATTCATCTTAATTATTCATACATCAACAACAAGATAGTGAACTTAACTCAACGCCATTCTCCAAAAATATTGTCGCTCAACGGAAATATGAGGCATCTCTACCAACAATAACAAGTCACGACATTCATCAATATGTCATCTGTTACTCTTTGCTGTCAGCCGCCATCATAGTTGCACTTGTTGTGGTTGGGAGGAATCGCTGTCAAAACTACTGCACAAACAAAGCTAAGTACCAAACAACCACTAGGCAACCACCTGAAGACATTGAACTACAAGTCATCCGGAAGCCAGAGTACAAGCAAGAAGCAATCGCAACACAAACAACAAAGGACTTGCGGTCGAAGCCTCAATTAGGGAACAGGAACATCGCCTTTCAATTTTTTTGATGGATATTGCTAATTCATTGCTAAATATGTTCGATTAATTTGTCTGCTCAGCAACGCAGTGAACAACATTCACTGCGAATGTTACTTGCGAATGTTTGCAGTGAATGTTGTTGAACAATCAAAATGAAAGTCATTCCTACTGACATTGTGTTACACAATTACCCCGCTGGAAACGGTACCCAAAGCGAGGAGGTTCCTATATTTTAAAATGTTTATTTTTATTTTTATTAAAGTATTCAAAAATATGATTCTTAAGTATGTCATATAAAATAATAAAAACAAATATTTCAAAACTTAAAGTAATTGTAACTAAAAGAGCTCAACTGTCACTAGTGAGACACAATTACTTTTTCTATTGTTACCGAACTTAATAAACTTACCTATCACAGGAAGATTATATTAACATCACAAAATCACACAACTTTCGTGTGCTAGGATAATTGTATAGTCTAAATGTGTTACTAACAAATTATAATTAACCTTTTGACCGCCACAGTCATGTCATGTATAGATGACAAACCAAAATGTGCCCAGCACGCCACGGTTCGACTAAATTACAGACTTTGACGCATAGGGCACGTTTTTAATTTTTTGACGTGTGGCGGTCAAAAGGTTAATTATAATTTGTTAGTAACACATTTAGTTTTAGTTCACATTTATATTATTTTTTAATAAGGACCGTCCAACCGGAAGTCTGTCAGTCGCGTTCAGTCTAGATAGACGGATGACTTAAAGAAGGTGGCTGGATCTTCTTTAGGTCATCCGTCCATCTAGCTGGGCCAGTCCCACACTACGCTTGCCGATATGCGGTTTCCGCTCCAGGACTCGTCTGCTCCACCGACCATCTGCCTTTATTAACAAATAATGTAGATGGACGGATGACCTAAAGAAGGTCCAGCCACCTTGTTTAAGTCATCCGTCCATCTGGACTGAATGCGACTGACAGACTCGATGCGGAAGGCAGAAGTGGAGGTGGGTGTTGTGACGCAGCCTGGGAGAATCCTATGTCCAGCAGTGGACTGTAATAGACTGATTTGATATGTTATTATTGTTAGTAGGTACTTTTACATAACTGATGCCTATGCCCCTTCCTTATCCACTAGTTGTGGAAAAGACAATAGAAACGTGTTTATATATATAGCAATTGCAATAGCATTAAGAATGCTGTTACTACCGCTTTGTAGATAAAGAAAACACAATTTGTAGTGCATTTTTATTTTTAGTAGATTTAGCGACAATTTTATCAGCATAAAAACAGCATTATGCAGCAAAGTGTGCAGCAATCCACAATAAAGTGTGAATTGAGATTAATATTATGCTGAGCCACAGAACAACCCAGTTCATTGTGAGTTATTGGCTTATTTCCAACGAGAATGGCGATTATCCCGTGCTCTTCAACTAAATGATATGAATTACGCAGAATGAGTTCAGTTTTCTTCATTGCAAGGTCTGCAAAGTGAAAATAATATATTTAGTTGCTAATATTTTCGTAAATAAAATGTAAGTAATGGACTGGACTGGATTGGTTGGACATTGAAAATAAATGGTGAATGTGGGTACACCTCTACCTTACCCTACGAAGCAACAAGACTGTTACATTATGTTGTAAAACATATTAGAATCGAAAGAAAAAAAAACTTTAACCAATTGTTTTTTTGCATCAAATAAATGTAGGTAAATTCAACAATATCATTGTAAATCATAGGTAATTAATGCATATGGTACTTATAAAATCGTAATAGAAATGTAACGGGTACCTACTCGTAATAGCTTACAAAACAAGTGTGAGTATGCGGTATCTGTCCTTGAGATGAATACTTTATGAATAAACATCAAATCTATTCATCGATCAGAGAGACGTAAAACCATTGAAAGCCGAAATGAATAATAAGAAATGGGAGTATGTATCAATACATATGAAAGAACGAAGGTATTTCTAAATATATTGTATAGTGTTGTTTATCGAAGGTTTTATGTAATGTTTAGATACATACACAGTCATTATCTACCTAAGCTTTTCCCAACTGTGATTGGGTCAGCCAGCCAGTTTACACAGATGCAGCTGAGTACCAGTATTTTACATGGAGCGACTGCCTCCACAACCCACTTATTCGGTAATACGATACCCCTAGGTAAGACTGTTTGTCAGACTATCGGGCTTCTGACGACCCGTAACTACTGTCAAAGATCTACAAATGACAGCCACGACCAACGGCTTAACGTGCTTTCCCAGGCACGGAGGGGTCTTGGTATTTAAAGATGGTCACCCATCCACGGACCAACCGCGGCAAGCGTAGCTTAACCTGATCGATCGAAGTATGTGGCTGCTATTTATTAGCCACAAGCCCCTCTGTAGATACACACACAGTAGGTACCTTTTTTAATTTATTTTCACCAACATGTCAATTTTCAATAGGTTTGTAGTCGGCATAATTTTTTCCGCGGCTGTTTTTTTAAGAAATTAACCTTCATTATCAAGACAAGTTTAAAATTATACCTTACTAGCGACCCACCCTTGGTTTGCATGGATTTCAAACTTGTAGAAACATAGAGTTTCTTTATTACATATAAGTTTTATGTTAATGTAAACAACACACATACCTACCGGAATATATTCTTCAAGTGATGGTGAAAACTACATCAAAATCCGTTGCCCGAAGAATAGCTACTTTATTTACTTATAATATAATTCACGTGACCCTGTCATATTTTCTACACTTCACTTTAATTCAGTTACTGTGCTGACTACTAAATACTCTGCATCACACAAAACCAAAAAATACCAACACACATAAAAAATACAAAAAGACATCACTATAAAATGGACTACCCCCGTCCAAACCCTACACTGCACAGAGTCCACAAAGCGTTATATAAACGAAATTTTCATTACGCCTTTTATGTGCACTCTCGTAAAATATTACACACAATACATTACCTACGGGAATTTATAAGGCAGTACCTTATATATTCCCTGTGCGTGCGAAAAAACTACACACTATATTTACGCCAAAAGTCAATTTGTCTCACTATGAAGCCAGAGTGATGTGCGTCCTTTGTGAATTGACATAAATCATTGTGGACGACAGGGAGGAGATCAAGATGTGAAGGCAGTTTTTTTCATCGGCTTTTTATTTCGAAATATAATGCTGAGGAGATTATTTTTATATTAGGTACTTCTAAAAAATCTTGCTTGATGTTACGATACTGAAAGTACATTGTTTCTATGCCATAGTTACATTTTCTGTTCTCACAAGAAAATCTAATATTGAGTCGTAATTATTTAATTGAAATGCCATAATTTTTTAAGGTTAAATGATAAATCATTATATTTCTGTAAGTAGGTTTGTAGAAACACTGTTACACGTTAATCATATTTTAAAATGATATGAGGTCGGCGTTTCCTATTTGACTGCGAAACAAACTCAGAGGTCAACAGTCTTTTTTAAAGTCCAGGCATAATCTTGGACAGATCATATGAAGACCACTTAGATCGCTGTCTGAACTGGTCTTCCGAGGACAAAACCACACAGAGTGGACCTGTCTAGTCAGTACAGAGACACATTTGTCAGTATGTAATTAAGCATCTCAACTCACAACTTAATGAGCTTTACATACCTTTACTTGCATATATTATTATTTGAAGGCTGATAGCTAATATATTATGTAAATATTATCTTTGAAATAGAAATAAAAATAATAAATATTACTATCAATATCAGCTGTCATTTGTGGATCTTTTATAGTCGTTACGAGTCGTCAGAAGCCTAAAGTCTGACAACCAGTCTAACCAAGATATTTCGTATTAATTACCCAGTAACTGGGTTGTGGAAGTCAGGTAGGCAGTCGCTCTATGTAAAATACTGGTACTCAGCTGCATCCTGTTAGACTGGAAGCCGACCCCAACATAGTAGGGAAAAGGCTAGGCAGATGACTATCAATACCAGTATTTTATAGCATTAAGTATTAAAATTTTGACTACTAAGAATTCACTTGTACCTACTAGTACTACTTTATCTTAAAACCTTTAAATGTTGCACGTCTCAAATACAAAGTCTTCTTTACTTTTACTACACGTAAAATTCAACAATATTGCACTTCGGAAACAAGTACCATTATTGCCTGCACATAAAACTGAACAAACTCACATTTAAGGTACAGTTAACGACACCAATAAACTACCGATATAGTACATATTAGCCTAAAACGACTTTACGATTTAATGCCATTATTGGGAAAACGATAAACCTTCTAAGGCAAGCAATTTGATTCGAAATAAAATCAACAATCCCTTTCCGTCCACGATCCAATCGCGATACGAATTATATCGATAAGATTGCTTCAAAAGGAACTACTAAGTACACAAAAGAAGAAATTCTTACCCAATTCAGTAGCCTTCCAAACTCCCCAGACGTCAAAAAAACTCGTAAAAGAAACAATAATGGCAGCATAAAAATTAAAACGAAACTGTCACAAAGTTTTCAACAACAAAAAAAGTTTCACACGATTTTATTCAACACTACTTTGACAGCACATTAGAAATAAAACACTGGTTCAATTTAAAAATAAAGAATCACTTCACACACAAACTTTTTAAAAATAGGGTTGTAACTCAACGTGCACTTTTTAACGTGTTCGTATCGCGAAGGTTGTGAGTGGTGCGAGACTACGAGTGTTCGCGGCGTCACTAGGGCTGCCACTGCGATGTGGGGTACGCAACGCGCCTGCGTAGCTTTGCGCACCGGCTCTGCACTCTTGATACATTTCTGCTTCAATTAATCCCCGCACTGTACTCAATTACACCTAGTAGTAGTGCTTCGTGGGTGGCAAGTTTAAACTGTTAGGCCGATATTCGAGTGATGATAGACTACCACGAGTTTGTTAAAGGCTATTGTGTCATGGAAAATTCTGTAACGTTCTGACTTCTCTTAAAACAATGCAAAAAAAATATTGAGTGTCAAAAATATTACCTGGCTGGAGTCCGGCTATTACGGTTAATCATATCAGTCTATTAATAGACAAGTTGTTTTACTGTTTTCAATATTATAGTAACTGTAAAAGGTAAAAGTAGGAAGCTAAACCGTTCAAACGTCTACATCATATTTAGGTTACCTGAGAAGGTTGACAAGGGCTAGTTTCAGCTCAAACCACTGACACTGTTAACAGAAAAACCGGCTAAGCGCGAGTCGGACTCACACACGAAGGGTTCTGTACCACAAGGCAAAAAACAATGAAAAACACGTTACTTCTCGGCCTTTATATTATTTGTTGTTAGAGCGGCAATAGAAATACACACGGTGACAATTTCAACTGTCCATCTATTGCGGTTCATGGGATACAGCCCCTGACAAACAGCGGACGCTCAGAAATAGGGTTACATTGACACCCTTTGGGTACAGAGACCTAAGAACCAGTAAGTTATATAGAATAACCTAACTTTATACATACTGAACTATCCATCAGTGAATCGGTAACCAACAGATAGCAGGATCTTGCAGCAATGCATCAAAGGATTTATACACCGAGTGCGGTCCAGAAACTATTCGACCAAATAGTAATAGTTTACAATGTGACAATATAACGTTCTTGATTGTTTGTATTGCGGGTTTCTCAGTAACATTGAATGAAACTATAAATTACCTGTATAAGTAGATACTCCAGTAATTTCATTTTCATTTTCAAATATCTTTATTTACCAATGGAACAATAAACAAAATGCACTTATCCTAAGTTACATTAACTCATTAAAATTAGGCACTTTATGAGGCTAGCGATTCACCTTTCAAAGCTTATGACAGATATGTAGTTTTAACTGCTTACAACATACACTTTGGACACAATAACATGTACATGATGACAATATACAAATTATTTAGTTATAATTTACTGATTGCAAGATACCTACTCATGTAATAAAATTATGATAGTTAAACTGACAAGCGTGAGAGAAGAGGGGTCTTGATTTTGCTTCAATCATAAGAATTATATATAGAACAGTGGTGGCCCAGTGTTAACGGCCTCGGCTTACGAGTCTTAGGTCGAGGGTTCGAACCCTGGCAGGCGCTTTACTTGGTGTAAATAATTTCATCACCATTACTCTCAAAACGGTGAAGGAAAACATCGTTAGGAAACCGGCTTATCCTAGAACCAAAAATTCAAAGACATGTGATATCTACCAACCCGCACTAGGCCCGCGTGGTAGCTTACACAGATTGCACACTCCCTCTCGAAGATAGCAGGCCTGTGTCCCAGCAGTGCGAACAGTATAGGCTGATGAAGTATAAGAATTAAAGTTTAAAAAAAAAAAACTAAGTTGACTTGTTTTCCAAATTAAAATATCGTCGTTGCGCGTGCAAAAGCCGCTATGTGTTATTTAGTTATTTTCGGTTCTTTATGCAGTTTTAATCGTTATTTCAATACACACATACCGTATAAACAGCTATGTGATAAGTGCAATATTTAAAGAGTTAAGGAATGTAGCTATGTGATATTCAAACATCGAAAGTTCCGTATACACACGCTACCTAAATGTTATAATTCATATAGCTCAAATAAGTTCACTAAAAATACATAGCGACTTTTGCACGCACAACGACGATATCTAAAAGCATGGTCCAGATGCAGACATCGACAAGAATTCATTTGATCGTCCATACAATCATTGTTCCAGAATATTATTATTAAAACATTATTTTTCTTTTTTTATATATAATAAAGTTTCCCCACACTAGGAATTACTCCTGTATCGTAGGTGCGTTTACAAACATTTAAATTCACATACACAAACAGTCAGACCCGGAACAACTACCTGTAGGCAATACAAATATTTGTTCCGTGCGGGAATGGAACCCGCGATACGCAGCGCAGAAGTCGATCGCTCGGCCACTGCGTAAACCGTGTCGTCGCCGCCGCAATTCTGTAGCCTCATAACACTTATCGGATACTTAATTGTAGCTACACCTTGGTACAATATTATGTAGAAAAGCATCCTAATTGCGTGGTATAGTGTGTTACTATCAATCACAATTTACGGTTAAAGACATTTATTTCTCAAAATGAATACAATTCACTTATCATGACAAATACAATTTGAATAATTTTGAAAGGTATTACAATGCGTGCCACGAAAGATGAGACTTGACACACCACGTGGTTTGACATGCGCAGTACACGATTTTAGGTATCTTTAGCGGTATGAGGTCTGAGTGCGGGACGGGACCGGACGTCATAGGGGCGGCGGAAAGAGCGGGAGAGGCGGGGTCAAGTCTCATCTTTCGTGGCACGCATTGTACTAAGCCATTGCTCCATATGTTCGAAAAATTCGTCTACTCAATAAAGTAAATGACGCAGTGAATGTTTTTGAACTGTCAAAATGAAAGACATTGGTACTGTTAGTGTGTTACACAATTACCAAGAGATTATGAATTCTCGGCGATGTACAGACGCCAGCACACCAAGCTACCCAAAACTAAAAAATTCTCAATCAACTTTGAACCTTATGCTTTAGCGATAAAGTTGAAAATCTATTAAAGAAATTTGACAGATTGTAGTTGCTATACCTACCTACAACATCTTTTTGGGGCTACTATACTGTAAACCAGAAGGATAGTTCTCACAATTTTAAGAACGTTCTGATTTCAGTCTCAATCTGTCAAGAATACCTCAAAATTTCCCTACATTTTTGACAAGTTTTTGACATTGATTGTCGCTGAGATAAGATTGTGACTACATTTTGAACGTCTCTAATTACGAGAAATGGCCTTCAGTTCCACCGCAATTATTTCCCCCTCCCGTTTATTTTTAGAGTTCCGTACCCAAAGGGTAAAAACGGGACCCTATTACTAAAACTCCAATGTCCGTCTGACCGTCTGTCACCCAGCTGTATCTCATGAACCGTGATAGCCAGACAGGTGAAATTTTCTCAGATGATGTATTTCTGATGCTGCTATAGCAACAAATAAAAACCGAATAAGGGGGGCTCCCATACAACAAACGTGTTTATTTCGGCGTTTTTGCCTTGTAATACGGAACCCTTCGTGTGCGAATCCGACTCGCACTTGGCCAGTTTTTTTAAACAATATCTCATATTCTCCGAGACCAAGACCACGGAACACATTAACCGTTGCCCATTAGAAGGGGATGGTTTGTTAGGCCAACGCCTTTTACCACTTAAGTGATTCATTTTTCTCGAGTGAATTGCGTTTTGTGGGAAATTAAGTGGTTTATTTTTTGCGTTAGTTAATGTGGCTTGTATTTTCCGGCCCGGTAAAGATGATTACATTTTAACTTTACAGTCTTAAATTATGTATATTTTGAGACGTTAAAGTTAATCACTTTTGTCGCTAATCGTACTTAGTTTATAGATAGGTACTGTCAGCAACAAAGGTCGATTAATATCTAGTGCTGGTTTTACACACGCAGTCTTATCAAGGGATGTCGTGTTATCCAGACGCTCCATGTAAAATACAGGTATTCAGCTGCATCCGTTTGGACTGGAAGACGAATATTTAATTAGACTGAATCCTGTTTAGGTCTGTACTATAAACTGCCCTGCGCATGGCAGGTATGAAAAATTAACGGGATTATCTGCTATTATTACTAATTCAATTGGAAAATATGTTATATAACGTTATCAGAATATCTATAATATGTGCCTAATATATTATAAGCTAACAGACTTAACATTATATTTATAACTAGATTTTGGGCGTTGCGCGAGCTGCAAGCAGCTCGCGGGGTCGTGTTTTTGAGGAGTATTTCTTACCCTTGTAAAATTTTGAGAATTGGACAGTAATCCTTAGCACTTATAGGATTTTGTAATAATAGCTATTTATTCACCAAGGGGAGTAATCTGTACTTACCCTCGAGTGATATATACTACTTTATACTACACAAGTTGTGGAGTTGTTGTTAATAAATTGCTATAATTGTCACTGGAATCACTTATTTTAACTTGTGATTTACACCGCCAAACTTTAAACTTTACCAAGAAAATTGTTTCTACAAAATACGTCAGCCAACAAAATAAGTCTTTTTTTTTTCTTATTTTAGCGCGTCAAACAGTTTTCGCGTCAAAAGACGTTAAGCCGCATGGCTCTAGTGGGGACGCGGCTTAACGTCTTTTGTGATTTGTTGTGATCAACAACACTCAACAACACTCAACAATACTCAACAACACCCAAAACACTCAACAACATTCAACAACACTCAACAACACTCAACAACACTCGACAATACTCGACAACACTCAATAACACTCAACAACATTCAACAACACTCAACAACACTCATCAACACTCAACAACACTCAACAACACTCAATCACACTCGACAATACTCAACAACACTGAACAACACTCAACAACCCTCAATAACACTCAACAACACTCAACAACACTCATCAACACTCAACAACACAACAACACCCAAAACACTCAAAACACTCAACAACACTCAATAAAACTCAATAACACTCAACAACACTCAACAACACTCAACCACACTCAACAGCACTCAACATTACTCAACAACCCTCAACAACACTCAACAACATTCAACAACAATTAACAACACTCATCAACACTTAACAACACTCAACAACACTCAACCACACTCAAAACACTCAACAACACTCAACAACCCTCAACAACACTCAACAACACTCAACAACACTCAACAACACTTAACAACACTCATCAACACTCAACAACACTCAACAACCCTCAACAACACTCAACAACACTCAACAACACTCAACAACACCCAAAACATTCAACAACACTCATCAACACTCAACAACACTCAACAACACTCAATAACACTCAACAACACTCAACCACACTCAACAACACTCAACAACACTCAACAACACTCAACAACACTGAACAACACTCAACCGCACTCAACAACACTCAACAACACTCAACCACACTCAAAACACTCAACAACACTCAACAACACTCAATAACACTCAATAACACTCAACAACACTCAACAACACTCAACCACACTGAACAACACTCAACAACACTCAACAACCCTCAACAACACTCAACAACACTTAACAACACTCATCAACACTTAACAACACTCAACAACACTCAACAACACTCAACCACACTCAAAACACTCAACAACACTCAACAACACTCAACAACCCTCAACAACACTCAACAATACTCAACAACACTCAACAACCCTCAACAACACTCAACAACACTCATCAACACTCAACAACACTCAACAACACTCAGCCACACTCAACAACACTCAACAACACTCAAAACACTCAACAACACTCAACAACACTCATCAACACTCAACAACACTCAAAACACTCAACAACACTCAACAACACTCAACAACACTCAACAACACTGAACAACACTCAACAACACTCAACCACACTCAACAACACTCAACCACACTCAACATCACTCAACAACACTCAACAACACTCAACCACACTCAAAACACTCAACAACACTCAACAACCCTCAACAACCCTCAACAACATACAACAACACTCAACAACCCTCAACAACCCTCATAACCCTCAACAACCCTCAACAACACTCAACAACACTCAACAACACTCAATAACACTCAAAAACACAAAACCACTGTATAATGCTTTCTGTCTCATTTGCTCCCACGTTAAATCTTATGTCTATTACATTGACAGTGACAGCGCTGTGAAGTTATTACCCATCCAAATTAGACACTACAGGCTAGCATAATGATCCCAATGCGTTTTCGAACTTCTCAAGTTGAAAGCGTTTTATTTTATGCTACTAAATATAGATGTCACCAAAACTCGTGTTGACTAAATCTAACGACGGCGACGTGACTTCGCAAATGAGTACACTTATAGCATTCTTTCATTCACTCTGAGCGAATGCTGATTGCCCGATTTAATAATCACGGTTAAAATATTCGTGGTGAGCAGCTAATTTTGACCTACTCTGGGCCCACGGACATGAATCTGAAAAAGAAAATGTTCCAAGTCTAAACTTCCGAGATCCGCCTAAAGGGGGGAGAAGGGGGAGAGAATGGGGGGAATTTTGAAAAATGGTTTTTACTTTTCCGAGCCTCCTCTATACGAATCCGTAAAAAAACAAAACCCAGGTTTCTTAATTTCCGAGATACGTTGGGGGAGGGGTGAAGGGGGGGAGAGGGGGGAGTTTTGAAAAATGATTTTGACCAACTCTGGGCCCCTTGATATGAATCTGAAAAAAAAAATGTTCCAAGTCTCTTAACTTCCGAGATCTACCTAGAGGGGGGAGAAGGGGGGCAAGGGGGGCAACTTTGAAAAATGGATTTTACTTTTCCGAGCCTCCTCTATACGAATCCGTAAAAAAACAAAACCCAGGTTTCTTAATTTCCGAGATACGATGGGGGAGGGGTGAAGGGGGGGAGAGGGGGGAGGTTTGAAAAATGATTTTGACCAACTCTGGGCCCCTTGATATGAATCTGAAAAAAAAAATGTTCCAAGTCTCTTAACTTCCGAGATCTACCTAGAGGGGGGGGGAGAAGGGGGGCAAGGGGGCAACTTTGAAAAATGGATTTTACTTTTCCGAGCCTCCTCTATACGAATCCGTAAAACAACAAAACACGGGACTCTTAGTTTCCGAGATACGATAGGGAGGGGGGAGAGTGGGGTGGAAAAGGGGAGGTTTGGGATTTTTCCCATACTCGTGAGAGTTACTTCTATACGAATCTGTAAAAATATACCCACCTCCCCCTTCACCATCTGGGAGAACAATTATGTCAATCAGTGAGTCAGTGAGTCAGTGAGTGGTAATCGAGCTTTATATAGTATAATAAAATCGAGCTTTATATAGTATAATAACTAGATTTTGGGCGTTGCGCGAGCTGCAAGCAGCTCGCGGGGTCGTGTTTTTGAGGAGTATTTCTTACCCTTGTAAAATTTTGAGAATTGGACAGTAATCCTTAGCACTTATAGGATTTTCTAATAATAGCTATTTATTCACCAAGGGGAGTAAGGCACAGATTACTAATCGAGTGTACATTTGAGGCCCGACGCGAAGCGGAGGGCCGTAAACCACACGAGTTTAGTAATCTGTACTTACCCTCGAGTGATATATACTGCTTTATACTACACTTGTGGAGTTGTTGTTAATAAATTGCTATAATTGTCACTGGAATAACTTATTTTAACTTGTGATTTACACCGCCAAACTTTAAACTTTACCAAGAAAATTGTTTCTACAAAATACGTCAACCAACAAAATAAGTCATTTTTTTTTCTTATTTTAGCGCGTCAAACAGTTTTCGCGCCAAAAGACGTTAAGCCGCATGGCTCTAGTGGGGACGCGGCTTAACGTCTTTTGTGATTTGTTGTGATCAACAACACTCAACAACACCCAAAACACTCAACAACATTCAACAACACTCAACAACACTCAACAACACTCAAAAACACTCGACAACACTCGACAACACTCAATAACACTCAACAACATTCAACAACACTCAACAACACTCAACAACACTCAACAACACTCAACAACACTCGACAACACTCGGCAATACTCAACAACACTCAACAACATTGAACAACACTCAACGACACTCAACAACACTCAACAACACTCGACAACACTCGACAACACTCGACAAAACTCGACAACCCTCAACAACACTCAACAACACTCAACAACACTCAACAACACTCAACAATCATCAACAACACTCAACAACACAACAACACTCAACAATATTCAACAACATTCAACAACACTCAAAAACACTCAACAACACTCAACAACACTCGACAACATTCAACAACACTCAACCACACTCAACAACACTCAACAACACTCAACAACACTCAACAACACTCAACAACCCTCAACAACACTCAACAACACTCAACAATATTCAACAACATTCAACAACACTCAACAACACTCAACAACACTCAACAACACTCAACAACACTCAACAACCCTCAACAACACTCAAAAACACTCATCAACACTCAACAACACTCAGCCACACTCAACAACACTCAACAACACTCAAAACACTCAAAACACTCAACAACACTCAACAACACTCATCAACACTCAACAACACTCAACAACACTCAACAACCCTCAACAACACTCAACAACACTCATCAACACTCAACAACACTCAGCCACACTCAACAACACTCAACAACACTCAAAACACTCAACAACACTCAAAACACTCAACATCCCTCAACAACACTCAACAACACTCAACAACACTCATCAACAACACTCAACAACACTCAACAACACTCATCAACACTCAACAACACTCAACAACACTCAACAACCCTCAACAACACTCAACAACACTCAATAACACTCAAAAACACAAAAACACTGTATAATGCTTTCTGTCTCATTTGCTCCCACGTTAAATCTTATGTCTATTACATTGACAGTGACAGCGGTGTGAAGTTATTACCCATCAAAATTAGACACTACAGGCTAGCATAATGATCCCAATGCGTTTTCGAACTTCTCAAGTTGAAAGCGTTTTATTTTATGCTACTAAATATAGATGTCACCAAAACTCGTGTTGACTAAATCTAACGACGTGACTTCGCAAATGAGTACACTTATAGCATTCGTTCATTCACTTTGAGCGAATGCTGATTGCCCGATTTAATAATCACGGTTAAAATATTCGTGGTGAGCAGTGAATACTTAACCGGCTGCATAAACGATGTTTAAGAATTCATCGGCCGATTACTCAAACATTGGTCAAATGACAGTCCGTGAACTCGGCCCTTAGGCAGTCAATACAAAAACGCTGTCCGCCATGTTGTATTCTTCCCCCCTTTGCTCCACTCGGTCTCGCAGGTTCGCTCCAATCAGGACCTACCTACTACCGGAAAGCTATCGTGACCTTATCCCTACGCTACGCTACGCTTCGCTTTACCGCTACCTAGTTTCCGAGATACGAGGGGGGGAGGGGTGAAGGGGGCGAGAGGGGGGAGTTTTGAAAAATGATTTTGACCAACTCTGGGCCCCTTCATATGAATCTGAAAAAAAATGTTCCAAGTCTCCTAACTTCCGAGATCTACCTAGAGGGGGGGGGGGAGAAGGGGGGCAAGGGGGCAACTTTGAAAAATGGATTTTACTTTTCCGAGCCTCCTCTATACGAATCCGTAAAACAAAAAAACACGGGACTCTTAGTTTCCGAGATACGATAGGCAGGGGGGAGAGTGGGGTGGAATGGAAAAGGGGAGGTTTGAATTTTGAAAAATGGATTTTACTTTTCCGAGCCTCCTCTATACGAATCCGTAAAACAAAAAAACACGGGACTCTTAGTTTCCGAGATACGATAGGCAGGGGGGAGAGTGGGGTGGAATGGAAAAGGGGAGGTTTGAATTTTGAAAAATGGTTTTTACTTTTCCGAGCCTCCTCTATACGAATCCGTAAAAAAACAAAACTCAGGTTTCTTAATTTCCGAGATACGATGGGGGGAGGGGTGAAGGGGGGGAGAGGGGGGAGTTTTGAAAAATGATTTTGACCAACTCTGGGCCCCTTGATATGAATCTGAAAAAAAAAATGTTCCAAGTCTCTTAACTTCCGAGATCTACCTAGAGGGGGGGGGAGAAGGGGGGCAAGGGGGCAACTTTGAAAAATGGATTTTACTTTTCCGAGCCTCCTCTATACGAATCCGTAAAACAACAAAACACGGGACTCTTAGTGTTTCGTTCCCATCAAAACTCCATTCCAACACGACGTTCACATTTTTTCTCTGGGCTTACCAGCAGTAACGAGACGTCAAATTTTTGATTGTCATGCATTGTACGCAAACGTCAAAGCTCAGAGCACAAGGACAGTTCGTAACGGACGCCGATCGGAACACGCGCGACTTCGCGACCAGCTCAAAAAGCATTAAAATTTCTAACCGACTCCGTGTGATCATCATCTCATCTCATCAACATAACGAAACCTTGGCCCCATCGTCAGCTCATGGACATCTGGAAGTTCAACGAGTGTCAGTTTGCAGTCTGAGGTACGTACTCTGCATATATCTTTACTGTTGGCTGCCTAGATCAAAGTGAACATCTTATTTTTATCGTGTAACTCGTCAGACCTCTTATCCAGGTCTTCCCTGAGTAGCAGAAAGCCATCACAGTATTTCGGCGTGGTGCGAATGCTACATCAATTTGGTGCCGAAACCAGGGAACTTCCATTTTAAATCGTAAATCGCCATCTTTACTTGTGGTATTTCTGGTTAAAAGCGTAGCTTAGGATATCTCAATCAATCTATTGTTTTAACTAAAAACTACGGGTACACATCGCAATCCAAGCTATTCCCCAATTTCCATAGAATTACTATCGAATCTATAAATTTACATTTAAACGTTCATGAGCTATCACCATCGAACTAGGATTTTACAAAATCGTAGTGTACAATAATTAAATGTCGAGTATTCACATCGTAATTGTGAGACCGGGTTATATTGTGCAATCACATCTTAATCGGTGCATAATTTATTTCGCTCACAATTAATTGCTTCGTAACTCGATATTTGGTTATTTGTACCCATCATACATCGCAATCACAACTTAATCTTGTTTTATAAATCGGGTTTTACAATACGCAAATCGTAAAAAATTCCATTGGATTATTTTTTTTCGATCTCAAATTGTGAGGGTAGGTCGAAATCTTGCTCAACGGTCGAACGGCTCAACGTAGACACTGTGAATATTTTCGTTACTAAGTGAATGAACAGATTGGCTCGTACGAGTACCGCACAGTATCGAGAACGTTTTAGGTAACATACCAACCTGTTTACTTCAACTTACCTGCTCGCTAGGTAGTTATATCTGTTAATCGTTATCTATCTTTATTGTATTCACTTACGGAGTAGTTTCATTAATAATATCGGAGCAAAATATAGTTTGCAGTGCACTTAGATTGTGCCGGAACTACACGTAACATATCTTTCCGGTACCTACTTGTTTACGTTGCACAAAATTGAGTTTGTTATTGTTTAAAGACCGACAATAGTAATCCATCTGCTACTATTCAGGTACTCAGGAACTAAACGCGTAATCGAGACTTATATACCTACATATTTTGTGATTATACGTATCGACCTACATAGTAAATGCCTACAATGTCACTTCTAAAGAAAAATAGATCAGGTACTTTGAAGACGTCTAAATCAAAATCAATCGAGGTTCATTATACTACTGAGGATTTGCCGTCCTTACGTAGAAAACGAACCATCGCATATAAGCGTTTGACTAAGGCTTTAGAGGTTGGAATGTTAGCAGTTAGTGACCATTCTCAGCGAGACTTGTTTTTATCATATCATCAGGAAGTAAAGAATATCGCGGCTAATTTTGAGGATGCGCATTTCACAATTCAGGAGATTCTTGATGATCCTGAAAATGAAGATAACGAAATTCAGGAGCGTTTCGACGAAATGTACTACAAAGTGTTGTCAATAAATCGCACCTTTTCTAAAGGTGATTCAAATCATTCTCACGGTATTGGCAATGCTTCTTCGAACATTCGGTTACCCAAAATAACACTTCCGACATTTAGCGGTGACGTCAAGAAATGGCCGGAATATTTCGATACTTTCAACGCTTTGATACACAATTCAACTTCTTTGACTGACACGGAGAAGTTTCACTATCTGTTATCATCACTTAGCGGCGATGCGGTGACGGTAATCAAATCGTTCCCGATGACACATGAACACTATCAGGACGCGTACCAAGCGCTCACCGCGCGCTTCACTAATAAACGCGACCTAGCCTTTACGTGTTGGCGAGACATCTTAAATGTCGATTTTAAATACAGTGATGCTCACGAGTTCAGAAAATCCCTTGATTTGTTTGAAGAGAATCTAAGCATTTTAAAAACAGTTAATCTGCCGGTTGGTCAATGGGATTTTATTCTAGTATATCATATTTTATCAAAACTTGACTCGAAATTAAGACGTGAATTTGAAGAAAATCATTCGGACGTCGAACTGCCTACCTACGTACAATTAAAGGCTTTTCTACACTCTAAATGTGAGGCATCATTACGCGATACACATTTCGTTAAGACAATCAAGTCAAACGAACTTACGCAGAAAAGTTCGACTTCACATTCGCAACCAAAACGGTTCACCCCGGCACACACACTAGTAGCTGCTACCGATCAAAAGCAAACCGAAAGTCCTTCCGTTCCGTATACCAGTAAATGTTCCTTCTGTAGTGATGTTCATTCCATTGCGGCATGTTCAGAATTTATCAAGAAATCATACGATGAACGAATGCAGATTGCCACTGAGAAGAACTGGTGCTTCAACTGCTTGAAGCCATCCCATCGGTTGAAAGATTGTAAATCGATATTTTCATGCCGCACATGCAAACGGAAACATCACACCTTACTCCATCGCGATAATCCTATCGAATCCCATCCAACCTCATCGTCGTTGGTGTCAAGGTCACCTATGCATACAACTGTTTTGCTGGCGACTGCAGTAGTGCAGGTCAAGGATGCTCTCGGTACAATGCAATCGTTCCGTGCCATATTTGACACCGGAAGTCAAAGTAACTTTATTACTGAATCGGCCGTCTCACGTTTAAACTTACAGCCGTCCCCAATTAACACAACCGTATGTGGACTCGGCGAGGCACCAGCGTCTATCCTCGGTGACGTGAGGTGTGCTGTAGGTACTAAGGATACAATATTCTTTGATTTGGACCTGCATGTCATTTCGAAAATATGTGGCGATCAACCTATCGCAAAATTAAACACTTCTGGATGGTCACATATTCAATCCTTGCCACTCGCAGACCCCGGATTCGACATTCCGGGATCTATCGATCTGTTGCTCGCCGCCGACGTCTTCACCGATTCACTTCTCAATCAACAAATCAAAGGAAATGTTAACCAACCCACCGCTTTCAACTCCATCTTTGGGTGGCTCCTGTTAGGCAAAACTCGTTTAGCTTCGAGCACCCTGGTACACACATCATTAAACATAGATAACGAATTGAATTCTCTGGTTCAACATTTTTGGGAACTGGACTCCATACCGAAAGCGTCACTCTTGACTCCAGAAGAAATGCTCTGTGAACAGAAGTTTGTATCCAGTCATTCTCGGGATTCCTCTGGACGATATATTGTACGTTTGCCCTTTAAAGATGATTCGGAACCCATATTCGCAGGCTCTCGTGAGGTTGCACTGCGACGATTCCACGCTATCGAACGCCGGTTGTCTCGTGACTCTGATTTAAAAGGCCAATACGTGGACTTCATGACAGACTACCTAGAAACCGGACACATGACATTGGTACCAGTAGAGGAAATCAGCATGGGTAAATACTATATTCCACATCACTGTGTTCTGCGCCCCGATTCCGCCACTACCCGTCTCCGTGTTGTGTTCGACGCCTCTGCCAAAGACGCTAACTCCCGTTCCTTAAACGACTCTCAACTTACCGGTCCTAAGTTGCAACCAAACATTATCGACATTATTTTGCGGTTTAGGGAACATAACGTTGTCTTCATGGCTGACGCCCGACAGATGTATCGTCAAATTTTGATCTGGCAGGACCATCGTGACTATCAGCGTATCTTTTGGAGAGCCTCTGCTCACGATAATCTCCAAGAGTACCGTTTGAATACCGTTACGTATGGTATTTCTTCATCCCCTTTTCTTGCATGCCGTACCTTGAAACAGCTTGCTGAAGACGAAGGAGACTCGTATCCCGTTGCAAAGCGGATCATCCTGTCGGATGTTTATATAGATGATGTAGCAACCGGATGTGACTCGCTGGAAACCGCTGAACTAGCAAAAAAACAACTTATCGCTCTATTCAAACTCGGTGGTTTTCATCTCAGAAAATGGGTTAGTAACAAGGCGCAACTTTTGTTGGATCTTCCCAGCCAGGATTGCCTAACTGGGTCCGTATCTCTAGATAATTCTGAATCTTCAACTTTAAAAGTTCTAGGTCTGCAATGGAATCCGTCACTGGATGCATTCCTTTTCGAAATTAAACCATCCGAGCGTCCATGTACCAAGCGTTCCATTCTTAGCGAACTGGCTAGAGTCTTCGATCCATTGGGCTTCTTATCTCCCATCACAATTCAAATTAAATCATATATCCAAAAGCTTTGGATTCTCGGTATTGGATGGGACCAAACGCCGCCTGATGAGATCATTCATTCATGGACTGCATACGTGGATCAATTGCCACAGTTGTCCCAACTTCGAATCCCTCGTAAAATAACATGCTCTGAAGCAAAATCATGTGAGCTTCACGGCTTTTGTGACAGCTCCGAGACAGCGTATGGTGCTGTTATTTATTTACGCGTCACTGATAAGGACGGTGCAGCCCATGTCTTCTTGGTCTGTTCAAAAGCTCGTGTAGCACCGCTGAAACGCACATCGTTGCCTAGGTTGGAACTCTGCGCGGCAGTTCTCCTCTCCAATCTATACACACTCGTTCGCGACACGTATCTAGCTCGTATCCAACTCGATGCTGTCTACTTATGGTCAGACTCAACCGTTGTCCTCTCCTGGTTACGTTCACATTCATCTCGTTGGACCACATTCGTTGCCAACCGGGTGAGTCAAATCCAAGACCTCACACCTACTGAATGTTGGCATCACGTCTCCTCGGACGATAATCCTGCTGATGTCTGTTCACGTGGACAATTTCCTAGTGAACTTCTTCACAATTCGCTATGGTGGGCGGGGCCATGTTGGCTTTCACAAAATCATGAATTATGGCCTTCGAGTTCAGGCAGCATACTTCACGAGGACCACGTTACTATAAAGGCTGAAGAACGCAAAGTAGTTATCTTAGTGACCGATGAGACCGCGACGGATGACCCTCTAATTATCGAAACTTTACTAAATCGTTTTTCCTCGTTATCGAAACTTGTTAATGTTCTGGCTTACATATATCGCTTTATTAACAATTCTCGTATCTCACATCAATCAAATCGTAAGGAGTTCTTAAACAATGTGGAACGTCATCACGCTCTCATGCAATTCGTCAAACACGTACAGGGTAGATCTTTCTCGGAGGAAATCTCCAAGTTGAAATCAAAAAAGGTGTTATCGAAACCTTTTCGAAAATTGAACCCGTTTCTAGACGATCAGGGAGTACTCAGGGTGGGCGGCAGGATCTCTCGATCTGGATTAGAGTACGAACACAGGCACCCTGCCTTCTTACCATCTGATCATCCGTTAACGCTCTCAATCATCAACTTCACTCATCGTACCCATTTGCATCCAGGCATAAACACCACACACTTTTTGCTGCTTCAACAATTTTGGATCATCGCTGCAAAGCGTACCATTCGCCGTTGCCTTTCCAAATGCGTTCAGTGTTTTCGAACAAACCCACAGCCGCTTCAACCCTTCATGAGCGATCTTCCATCTTACCGAGTCAATCAAGTTAAACCGTTCTCGGTGGTAGGTGTCGATCTAGGTGGACCATTCCGCATCAAACTTGGTTCCCATCGTGGCGCTAAGATGGACAAGGCATATTTATGTTTGTTTATCTGCCTCGCAACCAAAGCAGTCCACTTGGAGGTTGTGTCGACGCTCTCAACCGATGGATTTATAGCTGCGCTACGGCGCTTTGTAGGTCGTCGCGGCCGCTGTAACACTATTCATGCGGATTGTGGTACCAACTTTGTAGGCGCAAAAAATCAACTTTCGTCTTTAATGCAACGGGCTTCTAATGAGCAGAAAATCGAATTTAAATTCAACCCACCCGGCGCTCCACATTTTGGTGGTGTCTGGGAAATACAAATAAAAGCAGCAAAATCACATCTATATCGAGTTGTGGGTGATCAAGTCTTAACGTTCGAGGAGTTGACAACTCTGTTCGTTCAAATTGAATCCATTTTAAACTCGAGACCTCTTTACCCGATCAGCTCCGACCCCAACGACCTTTCGTGTTTGACACCTGGTCATTTCCTAACCTTAGAGCCTCTAACAGCTGTCCCTGATGAGGATCTATCGCATCTTAATCCAAATCGGCTTCATCGGTGGCAGATGATACAAGCGTTCCAACAGAACTTCTGGTCTCGGTGGAAAACTGAATACTTAAACTCGCTAACGCAACGCGCAAAATGGACTAAACATTCAAAACCGTTGTCGATAGGTTCTATGGTGCTAGTCAAGGACGACAATCGTAGCCCATTGCACTGGAATCTCGCGAGAGTCATAGAACTCCAGGTCGGAGTTGATGGAGTAGCTCGGAGTGCATTAGTAAAAAATGCAAACAATCAAATCATCAATCGACCTCTAGTGAAACTATGTCCTTTGCCAACAGAAGACTAGTTTCAATCGCACTAAACGATAGTTTATTAAATCTTAATTAAGCATACCGTAGTATAAGCTAATCTTAATCTAACCGTTGCTTTTAGCAATCTAAATCGTATAGGTAGTTAATCTTATTATCGTTTTCAATTAGATCTTCTATGTTCTAACCAGAAAATACCATAAGTATTTTGGTGGGCGGGATGTTTCGTTCCCATCAAAACTCCATTCCAACACGACGTTCACATTTTTTCTCTGGGCTTACCAGCAGTAACGAGACGTCAAATTTTTGATTGTCATGCATTGTACGCAAACGTCAAAGCTCAGAGCACAAGGACAGTTCGTAACGGACGCCGATCGGAACACGCGCGACTTCGCGACCAGCTCAAAAAGCATTAAAATTTCTAACCGACTCCGTGTGATCATCATCTCATCTCATCAACATAACGAAACCTTGGCCCCATCGTCAGCTCATGGACATCTGGAAGTTCAACGAGTGTCAGTTTGCAGTCTGAGGTACGTACTCTGCATATATCTTTACTGTTGGCTGCCTAGATCAAAGTGAACATCTTATTTTTATCGTGTAACTCGTCAGACCTCTTATCCAGGTCTTCCCTGAGTAGCAGAAAGCCATCACAGTATTTCGGCGTGGTGCGAATGCTACACTTAGTTTCCGAGATACGATAGGGAGGGGGGAGAGTGGGGTGGAAAAGGGGAGGTTTGGGATTTTTCCCATACTCGTGAGAGTTACTTCTATACGAATCTGTAAAAATATACCCACCTCCCCCTTCACCATCAGGGAGAACAATTATGTCAGTGAGTGAGTGAGTCAGTGAGTGGTAATCGAGCTTTATATAGTATAAATCGAGCTTTATATAGTATAACTAGATTTTGGGCGTTGCGCGAGCTGCAAGCAGCTCGCGGGGTCGTGTTTTTGAGGAGTATTTCTTACCCTTGTAAAATTTTGAGAATTGGACAGTAATCCTTAGCACTTATAGGATTTTGTAATAATAGCTATTTATTCACCAAGGGGAGTAATCTGTACTTACCCTCGAGTGATATACAGAGTTGATACGACAGAGGGGCATTAAATTACACTACGTATACTATACGTGTATAGTATTAATTCGATACAGTACAAAAATAGAAAGCGCCAAAAATGAGATTTTTTTTTTTTCAAACAAACTAAATAGCTTAAAGTCAGAGTGAAACGCAACCACCCTTTATAAATAAATTTGACTGACCTTAGATGCCTAGTAACAAAGTCGCGCAGGAGCGCGTGTGTGTGTTATCTCTCTTGGCGGGGGGCGGGGGGAGGGGGGGCGGGGAGCGGGCGGTTTAGACCGCTCGCGCGGCTTTTATGTTAGGTAAGTTGTAAAGTACGCGCACACACAAAAACACAAAATTTTTAAGTTCTCGATGTGTCCTCGATTCATATTAATGCACAAATTATACCGACGGAGAATATTATTGTTATTTATTTTTCTAATTAAATCACTGTCCGTCGCTAAGCACTTTAATTCCCGTAATCTTTGTACTGCCAATTGTATGGTGCCGGCGTTCCTAGGGCTATTGCGCCGGTCACCATACCTTTCTCGGTATGTTCGCAGAGCTAAATCTGTGTTTCCACGGCATTCACCGTAAATTAAAATCATGTAAGTGTATTCTGACGCCGTGTAAGTTACACGAGGCATTGCTGAACACTTTAATTTTACACACACATACAACCAACGTTTAATTACGTATCCTATCACAATAAAAACAGTCAATCACAAAAAAAAAACACTAACACTAAATAATAATATTCCCAAGTTACGTATCCTGTCACAATAAAAAAAAATACTGGATTAAACTTATTTAGTGTCTATCACAATAACAAAACAAAATCACAATTATTGTCAGCGAGTTCGACAAAACATAACGGCGCGGCGGCGGCGCCGGGGCTCCCGTGTTACGTAACGTACGTCCCGAATGGATGACGCTTGCGCACTGTCCACTGAAAGAACAAGTTTTTTTAGCAAATTCGCAAGGATCTAGGATACAATAGCAACACACTGACCTATTTCTATTCCTTTTACGCGCGGGAAAAAGGCGCGGGGGTTTTGCTATGTTTGTCACTCTCATAGTGAAAGTGCAAGTGTGTGTGTATTTATTGCTTCGTGAAATATTTGGTTGTACTTGTGCGGCAACAATGTATCTTATACTCAGATTATCGTTTTAAGGTGCATGACCTATGCGTATGAGATAATCAGCTGTTAGGAAATATACATCGTGTTCAAACGTAGCAAAAACTTCAAAAATCATTTGTGACTAAACTACTGCTCCTATTTAATTGATTTTTGGTACAGAGCTTGAAAATGGTATCTAGTATAGGCAGTTTAAAGGAAAGCCCCTCTGTCGTATCAACTTTGTATACTGCTTTATACTACACTTGTGGAGTTGTTGTTATTAAATTGCTATAAGTCGTGCGTGACATGTCTGATGCATGTCAGTTGCAAGATGACCTGTATAGGTTTGAATTATATTGCATCCGTAACAAACTCCAATTAAATGTCTCAAAATGCTTCCTCCTAACATTCTCACGTTGTACTTCTTTTCTAAATTTCAATTACACCATTTACGGTCAGCTCATTAGCAGGCTAAATAGTATAAGAGATTTAGGGGTAATCATGGACAGCAAGCTTCTGTTTGATCAACATGTAGATAGCATAGTTGCAAAGGCATCCAAAGCTCTGGGATTTATACTACGCACAACGGCCTGTTTCCGATCTCTTAAACCGGTTAAAATTTTGTATTGTACTTTCGTGCGCAGCCATTTAGAATATGCGTCTCAGGTTTGGAACCCGCAGTATGAGACTTATAAGTCCCGTCTTGAAGGCGTTCAAAGAAAATTTCTGCGATATCTAGATTATAGGGCTCAGCAATACTCAGTTGACTACGAGCACCGCTGCAAACGGTACCACTTTCTTCCTTTGGAGATGAGACGTAATATTGGAGACATGAGTTTGCTGTTGGGTATCGCAAATGGCCACATTAACTGTCCTGAACTCGTTGCTAATCTGTCATTGCGCACGAATCTTATGGGATTACGTCAACGGCCAATATTAAATGTACCTTTTGCAATGACCAATTATAGGCGGAATGTTTTCTCAATAAGAAGTGCACTTAGTTTCAATAGGCTTCCTAGGGACCTTAAAGTCGACTTGTTCTGCACCAGTGTGGCGACCGACGGCTTTTGTCACAGTCTTTTTTCAAGGATAGTTAACTTGTCTACTAATTATATTACTAATTATACTATTACTAATTATATTAACTTGTATGTACTTACTTTTTGTCGACTATTTCGTTAAACTATAATTATGTGGAGGCTTGTTATTAGCATTTTAATATTACATTTGTTTATTTCATGTGTTTGTTAGTATGTAAGCCTTCTTTAAAATAAAATAAATAATAAATAAAATAATTGTCACTGGAATCACTTATTTTAACTTGTGATTTACACCGCCAAACTTTAAACTTTACCAAGAAAATTGTTTCTACAAAATACGTCAACCAACAAAATAAGTCTTTTTTTTTCTTATTTTAGCGCGTCAAACAGTTTTCGCGCCAAAAGACGTTAAGCCGCATGGCTCTAGTGGGGACGCGGCTTAACGTCTTTTGTGATTTGTTGTGATCAACAACATTCAACAACACTCAACAACACCCAAAACACTCAACAACATTCAACAACACTCAACAACACTCAACAACACTCGACAACACTCGACAACACTCAACAACACTCAACAACATTCAACAACACTCAACAACACTCAACAACACCCAAAACACTCCAAACACTCAACCACTCTCAACATCACTCAACAACACTCAAAAACACTCAACAACCCTCAACAACACTCAACAACACTCAACAACACTCAACAACACTCAACAACACTCCACAACACTCAATAACACTCAACAACACTCATCAACACTCAACAACACTCAACAAAACTCAACAACACTCAACCACACTCAACATCACTAAACAACACTCAACAACACTCAACAACACTCAACAACCCTCAAAAACACTCAACAACCCTCAACAACACTCAACAGCACTCAACAACACTCATCAACACTCAACAACACTCAACAACACTCAGCCACACTCAACAACACTCAAAACACTCAACAACACTCAACAACACTCAAGAACACTCAAAACACTCAACAACACTCAACAACACTCAACAACACTCAACAACACTCAACAACACTCAACCACACTCAACAACACTCAACAACACTCAACAACACTCAACAACACTCAACCACACTCAACAACACTCAACAACACTCAACAACACTCAACAACACTCATCAACACTCAAGAACACTCAAAACACTCAACAACACTCAACAACACTCAACCACACTCAACAACACTCAACAACACTCAACAACACTCAACAACACTCAACAACTCTCAACCACACTCAACAACACTCAACAACACTCAACAACACTCAACCACTCTCAACATCACTCAACAACACTCAACAACACTCAACAACCCTCAACAACACTCAACAACACTCAACAACACTCAACAACACTCAACAACACTCCACAACACTCAACAACACTCAACAACACTCCACAACACTCAACAACACTCAACCACACTCAAAACACTCAACAACACTCAACAACACTCAATAACACTCAACAACACTCAACCATTCTCAACAACACTCAACAACACTCAACAACACTCAACCACACTCAACAACACTCAACAACCCTCAACAACACTCAACAACACTCAACAACCCTCAACAACACTCAACAACACTCAACAACACTCATCAACACTTAACAACACTCAACAACACTCAACAACACTCAACCACACTCAAAACACTCAACAACACTCAACAACACTCAACAACACTCAACAACACTTAACAACACTCAACAACACTCAACAACACTCAACAACACTCAACAACCCTCAACAACCCTCAACAACACTCAACAACACTCATCAACACTCAACAAAACTCAACAACCCTCAACAACACTCAACAACACTCAACAACACTCAACAACACAACCACACTCAGCAGCACTCAACAACACTCAACAACACTCAAAAACACTCAACAACACTCAAAAACACTCAACCACACTCAACAACACTCAACAACACTCAACAACACTGAACAACACTTAACAACACTCAACCACACTCAACATCACTCAACAACACTCAACAACACTCAACCACACTCAAAACACTCAACAACACTCAACAACACTCAACAACCCTCAACAACACTCAACAACACTCAACAACACTCAACAACACTCAATAACACTCAACAACACTCAACAACACTCAATAACACTCAAAAACACAAAACCACTGTATAATGCTTTCTGTCTAATTTGCTCCCACGTTAAATCTTATGTCTATTACATTGACAGTGACAGCGCTGTGAAGTTATTACCCATCCAAATTAGACACTACAGGCTAGCATAATGATTCCAATGCGTTTTCGAACTTCTCAAGTTGAAAGCGTTTTATTTTATGCTACTAAATATAGATGTCACCAAAGCTCGTGTTGACTAAATCTAACGACGTGACTTCGCAAATGAGTACACTTATAGCATTCGTTCATTCATTCTGAGCGAATGCTGATTGCCCGATTTAATAATCACGGTTAAAATATTCGTGGTGCATAAACAATGTTTAGGAATTCATCGGCCGATTACTCAAACATTGGTCAAATGACAGTCGCTCAGTCGCTTCGCTTTACCGCTACCTAATTTCCGAGATGCGATGGGGAGAGGGGTGAAGGGGGGGAGAGGCGGGAGTTTTGAAAAATGATTTTGACCAACTCTGGGCCCCTTGATATGAATCTGAAAAAAAAAAATTTCCAAGTCTCTTAACTTCCGAGATCTACCTAGAGGGGGGGGGGAGAAGGGGGGCAAGGGGGCAACTTTGAAAAACGGATTTTACTTTTCCGAGCCTCCTCTATACGAATCCGTAAAACAACAAAACATGGGACTCTTAGTTTCCGAGATACGATAGGGATTGGGGAGAGTGGGGTGGAATGGAAAAAGGGAGGTTTGAATTTTGAAAAATGTTTTTTATTTTTCCGAGCCTCCTCTATACGAATCCGTAAAAAAACAAAACCCAGATTCCTTAATTTCCGAAATACGATGGGAGGAGGGGTGAAGGGGGGGAGAGGGGGGAGTTTTGAAAAATGATTTTGACCAACTCTGGGCCCCTTGATATGAATCTGAAAAAAAAAATGTTCCTAGTCTCTTAACTTCCGAGATCTACCTCTAGAGGGGGGGAGAAGGGGGGCAAGGGGGGCAACTTTGAAAAATGGATTTTACTTTTCCGAGCCTCCTCTATACGAATCCGTAAAACAACAAAACACGGGACTCTTAGTTTCCGAGATACGATAGGGATGGGGGAGAGTGGGGTGGAATGGAAAAGGGGAGGTTTGAATTTTGAAAAGTGGTTTTTACTTTTCCGAGCCTCCTCTATACGAATCCGTAAAAAATCAAAACCCAGGTTTCTTAATTTCCGAGATACGATGGGGGGAGGGGTGAAGGGGGGGAGAGGGGGAGTTTTGAAAAATGATTTTGACTAACTCTGGGCCCCTTGATATGAATCTGAAAAAAAAAATGTTCCAAGTCTCTTAACTTCCGAGATCTACCTCTAGAGGGGGGGAGAAGGGGGGCAAGGGGGCCAACTTTGAAAAATGGTTTTTACTTTTCCGAGCCTCCTCTATACGAATCCGTAAAAAAACAAAACCCAGATTCCTTAATTTCCGAGATACGATGGGGGGAGGGGTGAAGGGGGGGAGAGGGGGGAGTTTTGAAAAATGATTTTGACCAACTCTGGGCCTCTTGATATGAATCTGAAAAATAAAATGTTCCAAGTCTCTTAACTTTCGAGATCTACCCAGAGGGGAGGGGGAGAAGGGGGGCAAGGGGGCAACTTTGAAAAATGGATTTTACTTTTCCGAGCCTCCTCTATACGAATCCGTAAAACAACAAAACTCGGGACTCTTAGTTTCCGAGATACGATAGGGATTGGGGAGAGTGGGGTGGAATGGAAAAAGGGAGGTTTGAATTTTGAAAAATGTTTTTTATTTTTCCGAGCCTCCTCTATACGAATCCGTAAAAAAACATAACCCAGGTTTCTTAATTTCCGAAATACGATGGGAGGAGGGGTGAAGGGGGGAGAGGGGGGAGTTTTTAAAAATGATTTTGACCAACTCTGGGCCCCTTGATATGAATCTGAAAAAAAAAATGTTCCTAGTCTCTTTAACTTCCGAGATCTACCTCTAGAGGGGGGGAGAAGGGGGGCAAGGGGGGCAACTTTGAAAAATGGATTTTACTTTTCCGAGCCTCCTCTATACGAATCCGTAAAACAACAAAACACGGGACTCTTAGTTTCCGAGATACGATAGGGATGGGGGAGAGTGGGGTGGAATGGAAAAGGGGAGGTTTGAATTTTGAAAAATGGTTTTTACTTTTCCGAGCCTCCTCTATACGAATCCGTAAAAAATCAAAACTCGGGACTCTTAGTTTCCGAGATACGATAGGGATTGGGGAGAGTGGGGTGGAATGGAAAAAGGGAGGTTTGAATTTTGAAAAATGTTTTTTATTTTTCCGAGCCTCCTCTATACGAATCCGTAAAAAATCAAAACTCGGGACTCTTAGTTTCCGAGATACGATAGGGATTGGGGAGAGTGGGGTGGAATGGAAAAAGGGAGGTTTGAATTTTGAAAAATGTTTTTTATTTTTCCGAGCCTCCTCTATACGAATCCGTAAAAAAACATAACCCAGGTTTCTTAATTTCCGAAATACGATGGGAGGAGGGGTGAAGGGGGGGAGAGGGGGAGTTTTGAAAAATGATTTTGACCAACTCTGGGCCCCTTGATATGAATCTGAAAAAAAAAATGTTCCAAGTCTCTTAACTTCCGAGATCTACCTCTAAAGGGGGGGAGAAGGGGGGCAAGGGGGCCAACTTTGAAAAATGGTTTTTACTTTTCCGAGCCTCCTCTATACGAATCCGTAAAAAAACAAAACCCAGATTCCTTAATTTCCGAGATACGATGGGGGGAGGGGTGAAGGGGGGGAGAGGGGGGAGTTTTGAAAAATGATTTTGACCAACTCTGGGCCCCTTGATATGAATCTGAAAAAAAAAATGTTCCAAGTCTCTTAACTTCCGAGATCTACCTAGAGGGGGGGGAGAAGGGGGGCAAGGGAGGCAACTTTGAAAAATGGATTTTACTTTTCCGAGCCTCCTCTATACGAATCCGTAAAACAACAAAACACGGGATTCTTAGTTTCCCAGATACGATAGGGAGGGGGGAGAGTGGGGTAGAAAAGGGGAGGTTTGGGATTTTTCCCATACTCGTGAGAGTTACTTCTATACGAATCTGTAAAAATATACCCACCTCCCCCTTCACCATCTGGGAGAACAATTATGTCAGTGAGTCAGTGAGTCAGTCAGTGAGTGGTAATCGAGCTTTATATAGTATAATAATAATATAATTATAATAATGTTCCAATTCTTAACTTCCGAGATCCGCCTAAAGAGGGGAGAAGGGGGAGAGAATTGGGGGAATTTTGAAAAATGGTTTTTACTTTTCCGAGCCGCCTCTATACGAATCCGTAAAAAAACAAAACCCAGGTTTCTTAATTTCCGAGATACGATGGGGGGAGGGGCGAAGGGGGGGAGAGGGGGGAGTTTTGAAAAATGATTTTGACCAACTCTGGGCCCCTTGATATGAATCTGAAAAAAACAATGATCCAAGTCTCTTAACTTCAGAGATCTACCTAGAGGGGGGGAGAGAAGGGGGGCAAAGGGGCAACTTTGAAAAATGGATTTTACTTTTCCGAGCCTCCTCTATACGAATCCGTAAAACAACAAAACACGGGACTCTTAGTTTCCGAGATACGATAGGGATGGGGGAGAGTGGGGTGGAATGGAAAAGGGGAGGTTTGAATTTTGAAAAATGGTTTTTACTTTTCCGAGCCTCCTCTATACGAATCCGTAAAAAAACAAAACCCAGGTTTCTTAATTTCCGAGATACGATGGGGGAGGGGTGAAGGGGGGGAGAAGGGGGGCAAGAGGGGCTACTTTAAAAAATGGTTTTTACTTTTCCGAGCCTCGTCTATACGAATCCGTAAAAAAACAAAACCCAGGTTTCTTAATTTCCGAGATACAATGGGGGGAGGGGTGAAGGGGGGGAGAGGGGGGAGTTTTGAAAAATGATTTTGACCAACTCTGGGCCCTTTGATATGAATCTGAAAAAAAAAATGTTCCAAGTCTCTCAACTTCCGAGATCTACCTAGAGGGGGGGGAGAAGGGGGGCAAGGGGGGCAACTTTGAAAAATGGATTTTACTTTTCCGAGCCTCCTCTATACGAATCCGTAAAACAACAAAACACGGGACTCTTAGTTTCCGAGATACGATAGGGAGGGGGGAGAGTGGGGTGGAAAAGGGGAGGTTTGGGATTTTTCCCATACTCGTGAGAGTTACTTTTATACGAATCTGTAAAAATATATCCACCTCCCCCTTCACCATCTGGGAGAACAATTATGTCAGTCAGTGAGTGAGTGAGTGGTAATCGAGCTTTATATAGTATAATAATAATAATAATATAATTATAATAATGTTCCAATTCTTAACTTCCGAGATCTACCTAGAGGGGGGGGGAGAAGGGGGGCAAGGGGGGCAACTTTGAAAAATGGATTTTACTTTTCCGAGCCTCCTCTATACGAATCCGTAAAACAACAAAACACGGGACTCTTAGTTTCCGAGATACGATAGGGAGGGGGGAGAGTGGGGTGGAAAAGGGGAGGTTTGGGATTTTTCCCATACTCGTGAGAGTTACTTTTATACGAATCTGTAAAAATATACCCACCTCCCCCTTCACCATCTGGGAGAACAATTATGTCAGTCAGTGAGTGAGTGAGTGGTAATCGAGCTTTATATAGTATATAATAATAATAATAATATAATTATAATAATGTTCCAAGTCTTAACTTCCGAGATCCGCCTAAAGAGGGGAGAAGGGGGAGAGAATTGGGGGAATTTTGAAAAATGGTTTTTACTTTTCC